>JAMXBD010001039.1:0-514034 GCA_024138025.1 Combretum micranthum
GTTATCGCCTATTCAAAATTTAAAGGTGATAGCGGGTCCTTACATTTTGTCTCAAACACGCTCCTTGAGCTGGCATTGGCTTAGATGCAGTATAGGTTCGCTCCTTGAGCTGGTACTTGACCTGGAGAGGTGCTCCTTGAGCTAGCCTATGTTTTGTTTCAAACACGCTCCTTGAGTTAGCATTTGCCTTGGATGTGGTACATGTGCGCTCCTTGAGCTGGCACTTGATATAGATAGGTGCCTTAAGCTGGCCTATGTTTTTCCTAAACGAGCTCTGTCACGCCCCAATGGGTACCCCTAAACGTGACAGTCCGCCACACTCAATACTAAAGCTTAAGTATGACAACCTTAGTCATTTCCAAAAGCTTTTATATTAAGTGTAAGGCTTACTTTCACAATTTTAGAGGACCATATATGGAATTATGAAGCTTAAGGAGATATAAAAACATATTAAGAAAAGAAGAATCACAATAATTATTTGTTCATGGCAAAGACTTTACAAACTTAGGGACAACTCCTAAATTACTATCTATTATATAAATATATGCATGCTAATACTAGGCTAAATTTTACCCAAATTTCTAATGTTCAAGAGAGATTACCTGCCCGCATGGTCCACGTGGCCTTAACCATAAGTACGGGAACTGCAAAAGATATCTATTGGGGTATAAGCTAATAGGCTTAGTGAGAACTATTTCCATAAATAACTTCTTGTAACAAGATTCAAACAAGTTGATTTAATCAAACAAATGTAATGCACAAGCACGTGGGCAAACAAGCATATAGCTTTCCGGGAACTATATGTTGAATGGATTTACGCCCTCCATTCGGGGTTTGGTGATACTTATCCTCAAAACAAGTAGTTTTAATAACAGAAAATTTAAGCTTGCGAGCACTCATCGCCAAGCATTCATTAAAAAGTTTTAAACTTGCGAGCACTCATCGCCAAGTATTCCGAATCTACTTGATTTGACCTTGCTTTCGGATCAACCGCCAAGCATATTCCATTAAGCCGCCAAGCAATCGCTTTCGGATCTCCCGCCAAGTGTTGCTTTCGACATGAGCTTACTATCCTTCTCACCCAAGGATAATAACCCAACCATGCAATGTGACTCACTTCGTGGTATGCATGAGTTCATTAATTTATAAAGTCATAACATAATTATTTTCAACTTTATGGCGATCAAGGAATTTCACACAAATCAATATTAAACTAAAACAATCACTTAGAACAATTCGGCTTCGATATTCTTAGAATTCTTTCAAGGAATTATTTTACATGCATATCGGTTTATCTTTTCCTAACTCTAGTGCAACTAATTTACAAGCACAACAAGTGTAGCATTTAATGGAAATAAACTCACGATGCCATTGTCGTCTATTCCTCTAAGCGGATGAGTCGTTCACACACTCCACTTAATCGTAATAGTTCTCGGGGTAAAGGAATCCTTCCTCGGGGTCACCTAACCAAAGAAAATACCCACAATGAGTTTTTCTTGATGATTTTCTTGAATTTTGACAAAACAATGTCAAAGAACGTTAAAGTTCGTATAGAAGAATGTTCCAACTTAAAATGGCCATAACTTGGTCATTTTAACTCGGAATCGCGCATATAATATACCGATTTCTACCTACTCGAAAAGATCTACCCATTTCCAAAATTATTTCCATCAAACAAAGCCATATAGGCTCCGAAAAGTGCGACAAAATTCACCACGGATTTCAAGTAAAAACAACTTTGGTTCAAGAAATCAAAATTTGTTTGATAAATACTTAGTTATCTATATAGTTGAAAAATTCTCTTTTTATAACTATATAACTCATATTTAAGCATGCTCAAGTGTCTTGTTGTCCAATTATTTTTCTTAGGTAAAACAATGTCGGGTTGAAGCTTTTCGGAAATTGTTTTTGTAAATTTCTTTGAAATGAATACCTTGTTTCTTTATTTTCTAAAAACGTTTTATGTTGGTTTTATTTATCTTTTCTAAGTGACCTTTGAAAATAAAATTTTCTACTTTCTAAGTTACATTAATACTATATTTGAAGTTTTCTAGGAAATATGTATTCTTCATTTTTCTTGTGTAAATTCCTTTGTTTACTTGTTTTGCAAAAATTCCTTACTTGATATTTCTCATTCTTTTTCATGTCTCATTTTTCAAAAATAATCATCCATGCATGAAAATTTGTTTTCTTCATAAAAACAATGTGGAACAATTAAGGACTTTTTGTAGAAAAACTAATTTCTATAATCTTATTAACTTCTTCTTGTAACTTGAAAAGAAATAACTTTATTATTTTCAAACCATAAATTTTCTTTGCCTATTTGTTTGCAAAGGTCTTTACTTAAAAATTTCCTTAGTCATCCATCTTATTTTCTTTCTTATGAAAAGAACCATTTTTGTCAACAAAATATTTTCTTTTGAAAAACAAGGTGGGATAATAAGATCTAAGTGGCTTTTAAAGTAAAAGTAGTTTATAAAATTATAGTGAGTTCTTTTTGTAACATGAAAAGGAATGAGTTTATTTTGTGTTGCTTTATAGATTTTATACTTTACATAAACTTATTTCTAAGTGACAAAATTCTTCTTTTTGTTTAAATAAAATTATGGACAACAATCTAAATGAACATGATTATGAGAATAATAATAACCAAAATAACATAAAGCATAATAATAAAGTCAAGTATTGGAGTCTTAGCTTTTTCAAGGCTCCCGGGACTAAGAAGTAAACTAGTCCCATAATAAAATGAAATGAAAGAAAAAAGCTTGTTTTGACTTGATGAGGACAAGTCTAAGACTAGAGACTAGTCTTAAAAACAACTTGGAATAAATAAATGCATTGAAGTAAATAAATTGCATGAAAGGTAAATAAATTGCAAGATCATGAGCTTATATGCTCTAAATAGTATATAGCTATATAGATATAGTAGATAGTTATGAACATAAAAGGACATAAATGAACATAAGAGAAACATAAATGAAATATGAACATAAAGGAATTATGATTATGAACAAAAACAAAGTATGAACCTATTGTTGCTTTCTTAACCTTCATGGTTTTAGAAAACACACACTAAGTCATACTAAGTAGATGAACATGGAGACTTCTTGAAGAACTTTTACCTAAAGAGATGAGCTAAAGAGGACTTCTTGAAGAACTTCTTGGAGAGAAATTCTTGAGAGATTTTGAGAGAGTAATTTTAGTGTAGAAGTGGTGTGAAAGAAGTGAAAGAGAGGGGGGTATTTATAGGAAATTGAGGAGTGATTTTTGTGTGATTAAAATAAAGTGAAAATTAAAACAAATTGAGGGCATTGAGAGGGGGGCGCCGGCCATGTGTAGGAGGGAGTGTGATTTATTTTTTTGACTTTTTGAAAATAAAAGATGTAATATGTAAGGTAGATGTGATATAAAGTTATGGGAAAGGTAAAAAGTTAAGATTATAGGTTATGTAGAGTGTAAGAATAGGTGTAAGAAAAAGTAGAGATAAAAGAATAGTGTAGAATAGTAATGAATAGTGTAATGTAAAGTAGATATGACAATTAAAGTACCGGTAGTAAGAAAATACGCGTATAATAGCTATATCTGTTATTTTTACTTACCGAAAAATTACGAAACTGATATTTTTGGAAAACTTATATTTTTACGAGTCTAACGGTGTATTCGGAATATTTTTACTATTCCGGGCTTCCGGACACGTTTTTCGAGAACTGTGTCCGATCGGGTTCGAAGGACACCCGAATTTCGAAACTGAAACTTTTATAAAACCTATGGTTATTACGAACTATTTAGCTAATTATCCAACTTCGTTTTCTAGGGCCAAAGAAAACGGCAATGCCGGATTTAGATGGATACGGTAAACTAGGGTTTTGTTGACCTTTAGGGTTTTTGACTTCCGGTTTAGGGTTTTATGCTAAACCGATTCCGAAAATTTAGGGGTTTACAACCTACCCCCCTTAAAGAAAGTTTTGTCCTCAAAACTTGGAAATTCCTACTTGTGGTTCTAACCAACTTGTTACTTGGGTTATGCGTCATTCTTCAAAAAGATCTCTTTAATTGATTTCCTCATTTCTTATCCTCTGAACTCTTGCGGATAAATATCGGTATTGGGTATATCTTCATAAGGAAAATTCTCCTTTAAAAACATTAACTTTTATCCTTATAACTTGATTCCTTAACCATTTGTTAAATGGGGAATTGTTGCACATCTCCATATGTTTATGTAATAATCAACTTCCTTCTCGTCTTATGATTACTTCCTATCTTTAAACTCACCTGATTCTCATTTTGAGATTTTAAGGTCCTTCTTTTCCGATTCATCTTATTTCGTCTATCTTGTGCCTTTATCATCTCATGAGATGCTCTTGATTGTTCCTCCAAGGTATTTGAATGATTTTCCTTGATCGTTTGTAGTATCAGGGGTCCAAAATTTCCTTATTAGCTCCTCTTCGTTCCCATTCTTGTCCAGGTTTGTCATATCTCTGACTGATCTCTTTTGCTTTCACCTCTTTTCCCTTTAGAGAGCGTTATATTGACCGATTATGAAACGAACTATCTTTGTTAGTTACTCAATTTATACCATAAGCATCCTTGCCTTCTTGCTATCGTTTGTGAGAAATTCAAAATCTTGAGAAGGTGAATTCCGTTTTCATAAACCTTTTCATCCTTTGGTGTTTTTATTCCTTTATCCATATTTCGTTTCTTCTAATGTCCCTTGAACTTCGGCATATCTGGGTTCTTCTTGAATATGTCGTTGATTCCAAATTATGAACCGTACTCATGATTCTTTCTTACTAACTTCCTTGTCCTTAGTTATGCTAAATCATCCTTTAGCTTCCTTTAATACATCTTTCTTCCTATATCCCTTCTTTATCCTTCGTATCTTCTTATCTAAGCTCTTTTATTATTTTTATACGGTTGATCTTAATATCCTACCGTGGTTCCTCTTTTAAACCTTGTTGTGAACTTCAAGGTTCGGCTTTTCAACTCCCTTTTATTAATTTCCTATACTTAAGATTACATTCTTAGATTACTTCTTTCCTTCTTCTTCAGGCTATATCACTATTCTTGAGTCCAGAAAGCATTACTAAAACTTGTGGGTTATGAAAATTTGAGGGTCATGCCTTCTTGATTTGATCCTTTGTTGGTGATATCGTGATCTTAATCTTGAGAAAAACGTGTTTGCTCCTTAAAAAGGTTTTCACTTTGTTCCTTTCCGAAAGTTAACACGTTGGCTTAGGGTTTTCTCCATTATAAGCTGGATGGGTATATTTCGTGATGGCATACTTCTCTTCGTAAGGTCTCGATTTCCTCGTTTGTTGTTTCTCCAACTTCCTTATAAGTCTATTTTCCATGTTTCTCTGAGTGAAATCTATATCCAGAATTCTTTTCAAAACTTCTTATTGGAACTTATGAATGTCTCCAAAGGTCAATTTCTCTTCACTCTTTAGCTACTTAATTTCCTTTATCAACTTGAAAGAATGTGTCTGTTCTTTCCTTATGTTAGCAAATCCTTTGCCAACTATTTTCTTTTTGTTTTGTAAGCTCTATGTTCTCCTTGTTTCGTTTTATTGGGATCTTATTTGAGAGATATACATCTTATTCAAAAGATTACTTATTTCCATTATTCCTTAGAGTCACGGGTGACTTCATGTCCTATACTAAATATACTCATATTTTTATTTCTATCAGTAATTTATTTGTCTTATCTACTATCTACTACTATTCACTTTTCTCTACTTTATATTACACCTACACTTATATCTTACACATCTATGTCATATATATATATTAGCACTACTTTTCACTTAACTTCTTCTACACTTTAAACTTTTAAATTAATTTTTTTCTCTCTCTCATCTTACTAGCAACTGTTCACCCTCCCTATTTTCCCTCTATTTTATTTTCTTTTTCATTTTTATTTCATAATTTAATCCCCTCATTTTTCCTCTATAAATACAAACCATATATCCTCCTCTTTTCACACTTTATCTTACCTTAAAAAGTCTTGCAATTTTTTTCTTAAACACTCTCATCCCTCTCTTCCCTCGTTGAACATGACATACACCCCACAACAACAACCAACCCTCTCTCCCTTTTGTGCCTTCACAAATTTTCCATGGCTCTCTTGTTTAGATAAATACTAAAGCTTCCTTCATATATTATGTATGTGATGAGTATATGTATCTTTAATGTCTTTCCATAAAAGAAAAATCTTCATGATACAAATGTTAGGGAATGGAAATGTAAGATAATAAAATACTCATGCCACAATACATATATTCATTATTATTATGTGTTCATAATACTAATATAACTTTCTATGTTTATATAAGTATAGTATGTATATTTTAGTGTTTAAATGCCCACTAATCTAACTTTATTTATTTCATGCATTTATCTATTACAAGTAATTTATTATTTCATATTTTTAGAAGACTAGTCAATTTCTAGCTTGGACTTGTCCATGGTTAAGTCCAAAGGAAATTGGAATAATTCAAGTCTTAGGGAGCCTTGAAATTAAAAACGAAGACTCCTATAGTTTTCTCGTTATCTATTTCGATTTTTATTTATAAGACGAAATATTTCAAGTCTCGGAAAGTCTTGATGAAATTAAGACTTCCATATTTTATGATGCTTGTTCTATTTTATTTTATTTTATATGGTGACTGGAATATTTCGAGTCCCGAGAAGTCTTGATAAGATGCTAAGACTCCGATGCTTTTGTTTTATTACATTCATGTTCTTGTTTATTTATTTCTAATTTTTATGTTCTTGGTATAAGTCCATGTTATTAATTTTATTTCAATTTTAAGCTCATGCACATAGATAATCATAGATGATGTTGTTACTATGTTAAAATAGGTTTCCCAAAAGCACGAATGTTGATATTTTTTTATTATACAATAAATATTTTCCAAAAACCCTTATCTCTAATACTTGAGAAATGCTTTAATTTGGAAAAAAGAACTAAAAAGAAACACTCAACTGTATTTTTCAAAATGCCAAAATGGATTTTTTCAAAATATAAATGCCGGCAATTTTTTGTTATGTATAATTTTGTAGAAATCTTATTTACAATGCATGTACAAACTTTTTAATAAAAAATAAAATTTAAAACAAGTCATTTATTTAATTTTTCTTATATACAAAAACCTAAAACATATTAAAGATGATACAACTTATAATAATTTCTATCCACAAACACATAGAAATTCATGTTTTGTAAAATAATTAGTTAAAAGGAGTTTAATGTGAAAATGAAATATTCATGAATTAAAAAAATGATTTTCTTCAGTCGAGTTTCACATTTGCAAAATCTAAGAATTGAAATTTTATTTAAAAACCAAACTTAAGAAAAATTCAAGGGAAATACAAGTTAGAGTATCGTGTCACAAATGAATAAAATCCAATCTCATAAAATAAATTATTAAAAGAATTTTTTGGAATAAATATAGATCTTCAAGGTTACAAAGTATATATTGAGCTATGATTTTTTTGTTAAGTCTATATTTACAAAATTTGTAGTAAAGAATTTTATTACAAGTCTAAAGGTGATTTTTTCCCATAAAACTAAACATCGCTACTTTCCATAAAAGATTGTTTTACATAATTTTTATTTTGGAACAACATCACTAGAATCATGCATGTAGTATGAGTCATTATCATTACCATCTGATTTTTAAAGATGGGAAAATTTTATGCTTGATTTATAGAGTCTAAATGGCGTAAAATTTTGAATTTTTGGCAACAACAAGGTCTGGAACCGATTGTTCGTAATCTATACAGTGCTATTCTAAGACCCAAATGACTGCAAATAATTAAAATAACCTCACAAATGGATAGAGTATTTGAAGTAGGTGGAAAACGACTACTCATATGCAAAATTCTGACTTAAAATGATTAAGTTATGACTGTTTTAATTTAAAACTTCTATAACCGGGAAAAATGACATGAATAGAGTAAATAGAGTTAGAATTTGAGTAGAGCAAATATGAGATACTCATTTTGAGTATTCCTTTTGTTTAGGTGATGAAGATTTTGATGCACCTTTCCCTAAAGATCACTTTGACTAGGAATTGGACTATAGACGAGTGAGTTTTTCCCTTATGTTGTACGTATTCATATTTGTGCTTATAGTATAGAAGTACTAGAAAATAGGAACAACATAAAAATGAAATATACGTATGGGAATTATCATGGGATATGCATGTAACCATGGTGATTGTTGAAACTAATTTAAGTATATCGAAACTTGAATTATTGATTTATAAACTTTGTTTTCAATGCGATGTTGTATTGTTTGTATATTTTTCTATGATCACCTCTAAAATGTTTAATATCTCAATTGAGAATAAACTAACAAGTGGATCATAAATATCACAAAGAGATTCACATCATATTTGCTGCTATACCCTCTATGAGACGAAAGAATAGTAGTGGTGGCAAGTAGTAGTAGCTCGTAAATCTACTAAATTTTTGTGGCACATAGTAGCCCAAAAGTCTACAAAATATTTTTAAATTATAGTCATATGGGCTTGTACCACCCTAACCCTGAATGAAGGGTGTAAATTCATTCAAATGTATGATCTGATAGGGTATTCGGTTCTCTATGATCCTTGTGACCTATGAAAATATCAATACCCAAAACCATTTTTCTAAATATATATATATATATATATATATAAAACATATTGAGATAATAAATAATTAGAGTCGTGTAATCTCTGACTTGCAAAGGACTTCATGCTATGGGTGCACACATGATATAACGACTTTAGAGTAAACCTATTAGGCCCTTATTAGGGCTATGGTAGCTAATAAGATAGTTGGCACTTAGGCTATCATGGGTGGCTTATGAGTAGTGATAGGGAAGTGGTGTGAAATAACGTCTACCTAGATTGTGCAAGAAGTAATATACTATGACTCAACCTTATGAGGTCGACTGAGCCTTATTATATTGTGGACTATGATAGGTAAAGATACATATGATTGTGACCCTTAAACGGACTTTTACTAGATGTTTTTTATAGGAGTAGGGTATTTAAGCCACTTATATCGCTCCTTAAGGGATGCTGCTACTTAGGATCCTTAGTTCCCAATGTGTTGTTGGAGTGTAAGTGCTCCACTATTGTTTGCTACCCTTAAAATTAAAGATATAACATTGGTTGTTGCATTACATTTAGAATACATGCAAGTGCATATCTCATGTGTACTTGTGTTGCTGTCGTATAGGCCTTCAGCTTTGTTTTTTTTTTTTTTTCCTTTTTTAGGTGTTGATGACTTTGATAATTACTTATGATTACTTGGGTTATTGCATGGATATGATGAATTACTCGATGGTGCAGTGACTAGGATTGTTGGACTATTTTATTTATTCTAATTTTTTCATATTTTATTTCCCAACTTATTTTGATGGGATATCTATGATCTATAGGTTGTATTTTGAGATACATGTACTCCTTATTTTAAAATATCTAATGGTTGGAACTTATTTATAAATGATGGTCATGTCACGCCCCGAACGATATCCTAAACGTGGCAGTCCACGTACACAATATTAAAGCCTAAGAATGACCACCTCAGTCGTGCGAAGACTTCCATACTATGTACAAGGCGTTTAACACATAAATAAGACACATTGGAGAGATACATTTTATATTGGTACACCTAAGTAACAATGTAAAGGAAATACAATTTACTATACTTCAGAAACAAATCACTATACTTCAAAATATAAATCATTAAACTTCAATTATATTCATCCACAGACTTCCTACATAAACTGTTACAAGGCAAATCATAAAATCTAGCCAATAACTTCAATCATTCCTATTCTTTGCCGAAATCCCGAAGTTATTCTCGGCTTCAACCATCTCGGTCCCCACTTAGCATTCTTGAGATAGCCTACTCATTTAAACAACTATTGGGGTATAAGCTACACTAGCTTAGTGAGAATTCCCTTAATTCCGTACCACAACAAACAAGTTATAATCAACCATATGCTATGCATGAACAAACACATGAGCAAACAATTATGTATGGGTGTCCGAAACCCACATACAGAACGGATTTACGCCCCTCGTATCTTGGATTAGGGATGGTATTGAAGTCTACACGACCGCTGCTAGTCCCCAAGCCCTTGGCTGATAGCACTTGACTCGGCTAGGTTCATCCAAGGAATTCATCCACATGCGCCTTAGTACCCATGAATGAGCTCTGGCACCGGTCTCTTTATTCAAACGAGTTATCAAGGACCATACCGATCGACATGCATAGGAGTAGCATGCTACCAAATGCAATATGTTCGGTGCGATGCATGACCAATTTAATTTTTGCTTAGGTTAAAATATTCATACATTCTTTAGAGTGACCAACCAATATCATACATATAGCAGAAATAATATGAACAGTGCAGTTATCTAATCAAATCGTGGTTTCGATATGCTTTAGTATTCTTTGGCATACATTCATCACAGTCTCATCATATATCCCATCCCCATTCATATCAATTTTTATCTTGTTCCTATAATTCTAATGCAACTAGCTACAAGCACAAACAAGGTAACAAAATAAGGAGAAAACTCACTCGGCCATTGGATTACTGGTCTCTTAGTAATAGTAATTCGGTGGTAGGGAATCGTCGATTTCGGGATCACCTAAAAAGGAAGAAATACTCTAATAAGTATTTCAACTCAAACTAATCCAAACGATCTTATACGAACTATCAAATTCGTAATTCTCATCCTAAGCGGGAATTCCAACTTAAAACGGCCATAACTTGGTCATTTTAACTCGGAATTTCACAAATTATATATCGATTTCTATCTATTTCGAAAGATCTATCTATTTCTAATATTATATTTAAGTTTTGAAAATTTTGAGGCTTCGAAAAGTTCGGATCAGATTAGGGCAGTAACAATTTCAATTTCCGTAAAATAGTTTTATAAATGTTTGTAATGTTCCTACTATATAAATTAGCTATACATGCAATATGAATGATTTCCTAACATGAATGACATGAGATGAGTTTGATGTATGCATGACCTTGATTCTTGCTAAAAGAAAATTTTATAACTTTTATTTTGCAAGATCATAATAACAACTACTTATGAAAAATCTAGTTTTTCTAACTTTGATCATTTCCATTTGTTTTGGATTTATTACTTAAGAAAATAATTATTTTTGTTAAAATTGAGTCTTCATTATATCTATTACTTATGACTTTCATTTCTCCATAAAAATTTCCATTTTGCACTTTGTAATCATGTTTTCAAGTGGGATTGATTCCAAAATCCGAATTTTGTAAAAATTAGTTTTTTTGAGTAATTTCTTTAAGTAAAAATCATTTGGTATTTAGGAAATTAGGGCTCAATCATACATAACCACTAAGGACTTCATTTTTACATAAAAATTTGCATTTTACACTTTGCAAAGATGTTTTCAAATGGGATTTACTAAAAAATCCGAATTTTAGAAAATCCACTTTTTGAATGATTCATTTGTGAAAAACTTGTTTAATGCATTAAAATTTAATGCTTTATGGTACCCATCACTTAAGGACTCCATTCATTATATAAAACTTTCATTTTGAGCTTGGATAATAGGTGTTCTTATGGCCTTCATTCAAAATTACGAATTTCACAAATTGACTACTAACTCAAAATTTTCCATCTTGATTCTATTTCTTGTTCTATACATTAATCTCATCAAAACTCATTGCAACTTATAAAAATCTTTACTTAATATACCTATTGCCTATACCCTTCATTTTCACATAAAACATGAGTTTTTGAGTTGATAAATGGGTTTTCAAAATTGGTCTTGATTGAGATCTGAATTTACAAAATTTTTTTTTTGTCATATATTTTGATAAAATTCATCTAAGCTTATGAAAATCCATTCCTCACATATCCTATCTTAAGAGCCTTTCATTTCTTAAATAAAAACTTCATTTTTGAGTTGGAAAACATGTTTTCAAAATATGCCTTGGCCAAAATCTGAAAATTAGATTTTTATTTTGAAAATAACTTTTGAAAATCACCTTTGATTCTTGTAAAAAGAAGTCTTGATGATATACATATTAAGCCTTCGTTATCTTAAGTAAAAATTACAATTTGACACTTGGAAAGTGGTTTCTAAATAGGGGTCTTGCTAAAATACGAATTTCACTATTTTTGTTCAAGTTCAAATCTAAGATCTACACATAATATGAACATGAATATAAAAGAAATGCATGGTAGTAAACTATAAACTCATAGATCTAAACTTTACTCATCAAAACCTTTCATTTATGTTATCTATATTCTAAGCCATTCATTTTAAATGAAAAAGACACATTTTGAAATTGAAAAACAACTTTTCCAAATATGGTTCCATTTTCATTTGAATTTTCAAAAATGATTTTTGTTGAAAATAAAATAGATCTTGAGTTTTCTAAAACATTCCTACTATCATAATGCTATTACAAGTTGTTCATAAATATAAAACAAAGTCTAATATATTTTATGAACTCAAAACACTGGATCTAGTTTACTACACTAGTTTTAAATGCATGAATCACTAAGATAGAAATGTGGATGATGGATCTATGTATAAATCATTATGGAATAACAAAAATAACAACTCATATAACAACTTTAAACAGGAAAATAATAATGATGCAAGATAATAATAATGGAGAAGAGGAGTGTTTCATTTTTGGCATCATCATCCTAAGCTTTTAAGCTTATGGAAGGTCATTTGATGCATGAAACTTTCATTACACTTTACCTATACCACCTATGGAAGCTTTGAGAAGAAGATTTACTTAAAAATCTTTAACAAATATATGTGGAGGCTCAAGAATGGAATGGGGGCAACTTGGTTCTTCTAAGAACAAGAGCAAAAATGAAGAAGAAAAGAGAGGAAAAAGAGAAAGAAAAGGCTAAGGAATGAAAAAGGAAAATGAGTAAATGAAAGAGAGAGAGAGAAAATGTGTGTAATAAATGAATGAAAGAAAGAAAGAAATAAAACAAAGGCAGCCAAAATAGAGTGTTGTACGTGAAATGTGAAGGGGAGAGAGAGAGGAATTTTGTTGAAATTTGATGAATTTGAATTGTGTAATAAATGTGTAATGTATTCTTTTGAGAAGGTGTAGAATATAATTAATTTAGTCAAAATAGGAGAAAATAAAGGACAATGGCAGCCATAAAGAAGGGGAAAAATCTGCCATGAAATGTGGGATAGAGTGTAGAAAGATTGAAGTGAAAAAGAAGTGATATGTGTAAGGTGTACTTGAAGGTATGGGTTGTAAAAGTACTTTCTCAATAAAATAAAATAAAATTAGAAAAATAATTCCAAATATTTGTAGCAGATTTTTCATAATTAAAATTATATAATTATTTGAATTATTTTAGTATTTTAACGGATATGTTACCTCTATGATCAAAATACGCGAATATGGGCTATAAATGATATTTTTATAACCCGAAAAATTCTAGAAAATTATTTTATGAAAATAAAAATATTTTTCAATCATTAAATTAATTTATTTTATTTTTAGTATCGGGTCTTAAGTAGAATCTGATCTCGTAAAAGCCCAAACTAACTAAATTTTAGAAAAACAAAATTTTCTATAACATATAAAATATTTACCTAAAAATATAAGGCTTTATAAGAATAATAAAATTGTGTAATGAAAGTGAATAGTGCAAAAGACTAATTAATTATCGGTAGTAATGAAAATACGATAAAAGGTTATAACCGTAACTTTTATAACCCGAAAAATTATATAACTGATATATTTGGAAATCTTATGAAATTACGAGTCTAACGGTACTATTAGTATATTTTTGATATCTCGAGCCCCGAGACACGCTTTTCGAAGTTTGTATCCGAACGGGTTCGAAATAGGTCAAAATTACCAATCAGATATTTTTAAACAAACTTATATTACTACGAGCTATTCTACATATTTAAACTACATCTTGGCCTCTAGGGTTAAGGGCGCTAGATTGCCGGACTTAAGCTATTGTATTTCGATTAGGGTATCTGGGTGATTTTTCCGGTTTAGAACATTGCCAATTTGGAAACTTATATTTTATGTTTGTACAACATATTTGATTTAAGAAATTTATCTTAAATTTTATTTTTGTAAGTATTTAATATCTCTTAATGTTTTTGGAATTCTTGAATTGAGTTATATTTTCGAAATTTTCATTATTTACTTTTTAATAATTTGTTTTTGGGACTTTATGTTACCCGATTTTATAAGTCGGAGTTAATATATGGAAATTTTTGTACGTCGTGGTTTTGAATTTGAAGACTGTTGAGTTCTTATTTTATTTTTAAGGATTTTCATTTTCTCAAGTTTAAGAAATTCCTGGATTCGTTCGTGATTTAGGACTTGTCGAAATTCGGTTTTAATTTAGACTGATTTTTAGGGTTTATTTTCGAAGTTCATCTTAGAATTATTTACTGAAATTTTCCGGGGCTTACAGGTCAACTCACGGAAGTAGCCTTTAGAAAATCTTTTGTGAGATTTTACATTTTTTATGCTACAAATCTAGTTGTTTCCAGAATCTAATCTAACGATTCTAGAATCTAAAATTGGTTAGTAATGATCACAATAAGTTGTAGTTTAGCTTAGACTTAGTGTATAATGTCCAAGTATTATGCATGGAAAATTAGATGCACCTTGACCCTATTCAAGTCTTGACAATTAAAATAGTATCAAAGCAAATGTTTATCTTGATCGTTTGCTTAAACACAATAAATTAATACATGTTCTAGTCTTAGATATAGTAAGTTGAGTGCGAGGAAAAACTTAGGCTTTGGTTTTGGATGTGGTGCCTTATTGTGTTTCCTTAGCTTAAATTGAGAAACATAGTAAAAATTGATTCATCACACTAAATTAAATAACTTAGCTTAAATTTATTTTTTGCTAACATTTAAAAATGGGTTAAATTGGAATATTGTATGATTTAGTGTGTTATATGCCTTGTGATATGCTCTTGCCATGTGATTATGCTAATTTGGTGTTGCTTAAAATTTGACTTAATCTAAATTTAGCTAAGTTTAAGTAGTGCACAAATAATTTAGAAAAACACTAGGATTGCCCTCTATTATTCTTTAAATCATAAATTACTTGACTGTTTATGATGAATGCCATGTGCTGTTAAATGGATGGGACTCGTAGACATATATAGGATAAAAAGATAGGGGAATACTCCTCCTCCTTCTCCCCTACCACCTACTCCAACCATTGCTCCTTCTCCCACTCCTGCATCAGCCTCTAGTCTCAGGTGCCATAGTTTCTACCAATGCCTTAATTGCCTTCTATGTCACAGGTTCCAATTGGTACCTGACTAATATGTATACTATGTTCAAAGATATGTTTGCTATGATACAGCAGAACCAACAAATAATGTACTGATAGCAACAATAGTTCTTGCTACAGTTTATGCCACAAGCAGCTAGAGAGAAGGATGATGGGCAAGCTAGTGGCTAAGGCGGTCAAGTGAGACAACATGAGTTTACAAGACTAGTGCTTGAATTTGATGGAGCTATCACTAACCCAACTAAAGCTGAAAGTTAGATTGCGGAACTAACGAAATCCTTTGCTGCTTATGATATTTATGATGAGAGGAAAGTGAGCTTAGCAATTTATATGTTGAAGCGTAAGGCTTATAATTGGTAAAAATGGGTTAAGGGGACTATAGAGAAGCTTGTTTCATGGATTAGATTTAAGGATGCCTTCTTTATGCAATATTTCCCTGCTACTTTTAGGGAAAAGATGATTACTAACTGACTAAGCTTGTGTCAGGACAACAAGACTATCGACGAGTACTGTACAAAGTTTTGCAAATTATTAAGGTTTACTGGTGAGGGTAGAGATTAAGAGTGAGGTTAAATTATTCCAACTCACCACTTTAGCTAACATGGCTGCTAAAGCGAAACTTGTTGAGTAAACTCAGAATAAGTGTAGGTTATAAAAAGTGAAGAGAGTGGCATTTTTAGGTAAGAGACTAGCACTTCCACTTCTTTTAGATGATGTAGGAGTGTCGGTAAAAGCACTAGTTGTTAATAGAAGGGTAAGAAGCCATTTATAGGAAAGAAGATTGGTCGAGGACCAATGACGAAGACTTAGACTCCTTCCTCCACTTTTGAGAGGAAGTGTACTTATTGTTTTGAATCCTATGACTTGAAACATTGTAAATGGAATCTAAGTGCTTTTTTTGCAAATGGACAAAAAGGAAATAGAGTTTATAAATGCAAGAATCCTAACTTGAGGCCTATCTTTTGCTACATATATAAGCAACATGGACATCAGGCACCGAGCTGTAAGGAGAAAAGGGAAGTGGACTTGGTGCAAGTGCTGATAAAGGAAATGAGAAAATTGCAGTTACAGTTTTTGCACTTTAGTAGTATGAGGATACTCCTTCTGTGGATACCCTAGAAGATACACTATTAATTTCATCACAACTTATATATGTATTGGTTGATATTGAAGCTGCTCATGCCTTCATATCTGAGGAGTTTAAGAGTACTTGTAATCTTGCTCCTAATGTAATATCTGATCATACTTTGTGTGTTAGTACTCCTCTAGGTGTTGGATCTAAGTTGACTCAGATATGTACAAATGTTGATGTATTAGTTTCCGATGTAAACATGACCATTGATATGATTGTCTTGCCTATGTCCGGTTTTGATATAATACTGGTTATGAATTTCCTAAACTTACATCGAGTCACTATAGATTGTAATAGAGTGATGTTACGTTTTGACTTGAAAGATAGAGAGCTCATATATACTGTTCAAAGGTAAAGACCCAAGAGTATGTATTCTATGGAATTATGGGAAAGACCTCTTGTAGCAGCTGTTAGTGCTAACGAGTTAACTATTGATATGGTACCAATGGTGAGATAATTTGTGGATGTGTCCCATCATGATCTACTCGGATTACCTTCAGACTAAAAGATAGAGTTTGGCATTGATGTGATTCTTGGGATAGTGCCTATTTCAAAGCCAACATATAGAATGACCCCCATTGAGTTAAAGGAGTTAGAAAAGCAGTTAAAAGAATTACAAGACCTTGGTTTTATACGGCTTATTATATCACCTTAAGGTACTATAGTGTTGTTTATGAAGAAGAAACATGACAAAATGAAGATGTGTATTGATTATTGTCAATTGAATTAAGTGACTATAAAGAATATATATCCTTTACTGAGGATTGATGACTTGTTTGACCAATTGAAAGGTGCAGCAGTGTTTTGCAACATCGACTTATGATATGGATATTATCAGCTAAAGATTAAGCTGCAAGATGTGCTTAAGACTGCATTTTGTGTAGGGTATGGACATTATGATTTTTCGGTTATGTCATTTGGATTGATGAATGGCCTTGTAGCTTTTATGGATCTTATGAATCAAGTGTTCAAGGATTATCTAGACCGGTATGTAATTGTGTTTATTGATGATATGTTGATATACTTTCAGAATTATGAGGAAAGCACTTGAGACTTGTGCTTTAATTGTAGAGACAAAAGAAGCTGTATGCAAAGTTTAGTAAGTATGAGTTTTGTCTTGAGGAGGTAACTTTTTTTGGTCATGTGATTTCCAAAGATGGTGCATCAGTAAATCAAGAGAAAATAAAAGCTATAATGAAATGGAAGAGACTTACTACTATCATTGAAGTTCAAAGCTTTCTTAAATTAGTTGGGTATTATAGGAGATTTGTTGAAGGATTTTCAAGAATTTCAGCCTTTATGATGAGGTTGACTCAAAAGAATGCAAAGTTTTATCTATTGATAAGTGTGAAGAGAGTTTTCAAGAATTAAAGAAACATCTGGTATAAGTGCTTGTTTTGGCAGTACCAATCGATGGTAAAGAGTTTCTCATTCATAGTGACGCTTCTATTCAAGGACTTGATGTAGGATGGTAAAGTGATTGTTTATGCTTCCAGATAAGTAAAACTGCATGAAAGGAACTATCCAGTTCATAACTTGGAGCTTAGAAGAGTGGTTTTGGCTTTGAAATTGTGGAGACACTATCTTTTTATTTAGTGTAAGATATTTACTGAGCTTAAGAGCTTGAAATATATTTTCACTCAAAGGGAATTGAATATGAGACAAAGACATTAGCTTGAGTTAATTAAAGATTATGACGTTGGGATTTTATACCATCCTAAAAAAGATAACATAGTACTAGACACCTTGAGTAGGAAGAAATAGATGAATGTGGCAGCTATGGTGACTACTCGAAATGAGATATTAGAGAACCTCAAAAGGCTAGATGTTGAAGTGACTTTGAAGAGAGTAGATGCTATGCTTATGAGTTTGAGCTTACAGCCTACGCTACTTGAACAAATTAAGTGAGGCTAGATAAAGGACAAAAAAAAAAAAAAAGAGAAGCTAATTAATGGTATTAAGATGGGAAGTATGAAAGAGTTAAGACTAGATGAGAATGGAATTATCAGGTATGGTAATCAGTTGTGGGTGCCTACGATTGGTGACATGAGAAAGGAAGTGATGAAGGAAGCTCATGTATTGGCTTACTCGATACATCTAGGTAGTACTAAAATGTACAAGGATCTAAAAGAGCATTACTAATGGGACAATATGAAGCGAGATATACTAGAATACGTATCATAGTGTTTGACATGCTAGCAAGTGAGAATAGAACACTAGAGGTCAATGGAGAACTAAAGCCATTGCTTCTACTAGAATGGAAGTGGGAAAGTGTGATATGGATTTTATGACTATACTACCAAAGACGGTAGCTAAGTATGAGGTAGTATGTGTGATTATGGAAAGATTAACTGTTATACCCCTACGTGATACCCTAGCAGTATCAATGTGCCATGTAACAAACTAGAGTCATAAACATTAGGCTTCTAGAAAGGATCGTGAGCATTGTACAACTAGAATGCCCTATGGCGTAGACAGTTGTAACAAGATCAAAAAGGTTGCTTTGAATAAGAAATACATTGCATACATATAATTCACATATAAGAATAATATTACATATCTCTTACATCATTTCTTAGCTAATACATCAAAACTACATAAATATTGTTCTTCGATTATTATGTACAAAAAATATTATACTATTTTTTTAGCCCAAGTCTTGATTCCTTTGCTAATTTATATTTGCACCATTTATGAGTATAGGTAAACTCTAATGGTCTTTGTATCCAAAGAAATATATAGGAGGGTGAGCAAACTATAACTCAATGAATAACAAGATCTTAACACAATAAATACTATAAGAAAACTGGTCTTTAGGGATAGAAATTTTGTAATGAAAAATGGATAAAACAAGTTATAATTCTACAAATAAATCTGTGATGATGGTTTTGCAATGGAAATTTCTGATTAAAGACAAAAATTTATTCTCTAAAGCCTAGATTTCTTGTAGTGAAAAAAATGTCAAACAAGTTTAATTAATAAATATATGCAATGCAACAATCAACCATATGTGACAAATGCAGTTTAGATGTTTGGAATCTAAATCAATGGAGATTTACACCTTTTGTTGGGGGTTAAAGGACCAGCTCTAGTCATTCACGCCCAAGAGAAACTGTTACGCCCTAAAGGATAGTCTAAACGTAACAGTTCGCCGCAAGCTATATAAGACCTAGGAATTGTTACCACAATCATTCCAAAGTCTCGTATAGATGCAAGGCATACCTTTATGACAATAGGATACATGAACCAATGGAGATAAATTGTTTAATTTGGCATATTATAAGCATTGAGATATAAACTATGAGTCCGCATGGTTAATTACAAAAGTTCTAGGGGCACTTCCCTGCAAAATAATATCAAGCTTAATAACAGTCTTTTACAGTCATCCGATAGATAATAAGGTTTCTTATGGAAGTCTACACAAAATCGAACATAAGTTTCTAATAGGAACTAATTTCTGTACCTGCTCGATAGGATTCCTCGGCCTTAACCATATATAGGTATACTGCAATAAGAAAAAGCTATGGGGGCGTAAGTTATACTAGCTTGGTGAGTGAATACTTCCATAAAGACATTTATAACAAATCAATCACTCAAGTTAATTATTCAATCTATGGAATCCATCAACCACATGAGCAAACAATCATATGATCAGTAGGAAATCATATGTAAATGGATTTACGCCCTCCATTCGGGATTAGTAGATTAACGAATACTACGGTATTACTATTAAATTAATAAGCCGTTTATGGATAACGAATAACTAACTTATGTCGTTTATGGATCACGATTGACCAACTCATTTATGTTGTTTATGGATCACAATCAACCAACTCATTTATGTCGTTTATGGATTACGATCAACCAATTTTTAGCCGCTTACAGACCTTGGGCAACCAACATATGCTAAAGCTCCATCTCCATCGTGAAGTGATTATGTCCATATTAATTTATCAATCCAAAGAGTCATTAATACCAATTTCTTAGGTGATCAACAAATTTCGCAAACAATCACTCCTATAATACTCTAAATAAGCATAAGTTAATCACCCAATTCCGATATTCTTAATACCATTTCTCAACTCATCAATAAACATACATAATCCACATAATTCCCATCATGCAATTACATTTTATCTTTTGCCTTATAATCTAGTGCAACTAATTGCTACAATCACAAGCAAGAAATGAAATTAGGAAGTAATACTCACTCGACCATTGATCGCCGGTCTCTTAGTAATAGTAATCCGGTGGTAATGAATCCTCGGGATCTAAGTCACCTAAACGAAAGAAATACCCAAATGAGTATTTCAACTCATATCTAATCTATTTTGTTTCATAAAAACTATTAAGTTCATAATTCTCGTTATTGGCGGAAATTCCAACTTAAAATGGTCATAACTTGGTCATTTTAACTCGGAATTTAGTAAATTATATACCAATTCCTATCTACTTTGAAAGATCTATCTAATTCTAATATAATATGTCAATTTTGAAATTTTAAGTCTCCAAAAGATCCGAACAGATCTGGTTAGTAACCGAATTCCCATTTTCGAATTTGTTTTTGTGAGGAATTATGATAATTCTACTATCCAAGCCAAATATGCATGCAATAATAACAAATTATTATCATAAATGGTATGTTATGGGCTTCTTATATGCACATTCATAATGATCTTCTATTAGAAAATATTTTTGAAAATTTCTACTTTACAAGATATTATGAATACTTAACCTAGTAATTCTAATTTTGTGTCCTTAACCAACCACACTTGTTTTAGAGGTTTTCCTTAATAAAAATTTATTTATTCTTGCTAAAATTAATTCTTTATTATATCTATTCCTTATGGTCTTCATTTTTCAGCATAAATCCTCATTTTACACATTGTAAACAAGTGTTTATATATTAGCTATTCCTAAATCCGAATTTTGTAAAAATAGTTTTTGAGTGATTTATTTAAGAAAAACTTGTTTGATACTTTAAAAATTCAAGGCTCCATTATTCTTATCTCCTAAGGACTTCATTTCTTTAATAAACTTTCATTTTGAGTTTGAAAAGTAGGTATTTACATATGCTTTTTTCCTAGTTACGAATTTCATGTAACTATCTTAAGATCAAATTTTTCTATCTTGTAAATAATTCTTGTTTAACAAATTTTTCTTAGTAGATCTACCATTAACTTACAAAAATCATTTCCTATTATTACCTATTCCATAAGCTCTTTATTTTTCACATAAAAATCATGTTTTGGAGTTGAAAAATAGGTTTTCAAAATGCTACTCATTTTCCATCCGAATTTACAAAAGTTTGTTTTTGTAAAACCAAATTTGTTCTTGAGCTTTTTGGCTCATCTTCATAAATATCCTAACTTTTAGAAGTAACAAAACATTCATTTACATAAGACAAGATATTTATGACCACTTACTCATCCTAAACATAATAAATGCATGAGATCTACAATGTCATGTAGAGAATAAATATTTAAAAGCTAGATCTAAGTGTAATGGTCATGTTAAATGCATGAAATGAAATATACTACTTATGACAATGATGTAATAGCAAGATGAACTCATCACTATATGAACATATATTATAATTATGAGGAAAACACAAGCTTTAATCACAAGATCCACAACTTGTCATGGCTTGATCTTCATGTTCTAGTGGTTCCATGCCCCTAGCATGAAGCTTATAGGGATTTTTATGAATCCACACATGAATGATATAGCCATTACGTGTCTTTGTGGTAGTATAGTTAGATATATACCTATTTAGGCTTTGGAGCAAGAAGGCTTGAAGGAAAAATTATTTTTTGTGTGTGTAGGAGGGGAGGGTCACGATAACTTAGAGAGAAAGGAGAGGGTTTGTAAAATTTTTGCAAAAGTGAAATGAAGAAAGAGAAAGGAAGGCATAAAATTATATATAGGAAGTTGAATTAGGGTTTGTGTGATTAAATAAAAATAAAAATAACACAAATTGAGAGGGAATTTGGGGGTGGGGGTGTGGGTGTGTGGAGGTGCATCGGCCATTAGGAGAGGAGAGGGGGAAAATAATTTTTGTACAAATTTTTCAAATTAAAAGTGTAATAAAATGCATTGGAAAAGTAAATGTAAGGAATATAATGTAATAAGGTAAGGCTTGATTATTGTAAGGATGTAGAGTAGGGTATGGGCTTGTACTTGTGAATAATAATGAATAGTAATTAGACAATTAAGTTACCGGTTAGTAAAGAAAATATATAAATGATAATATAATTTTATAAATTGAAAATTATAATAAATATATTTTTGAATTCCTTATCAAACCGGTCTTAATGAGTATTCCAAATATTTTTTCCATTTCGAGTCCGGGGGGCCGATTTTTTAAAACGGATCCCGGTCGGATTCGAAATAAATAAATTCCCAAAAACTGATCTTTTCACGTTTCGTTATATTCTTTGGAAATAATATATTAACTTACTCTCAAAAGATTTATGGTTTATTCTTGGTGGAGCCAGACTTAGGGTTTCTAGGTTTCTTACTAACCCTAGCTATTCTGGTTTAGGGTTTTGCTTTCGATTCAACTCGAAGTCAAGCTTGGTTAGAAAGAAAACCGAGGCTTACAGAAACTAATAACTAAGGAATGAGAAGTTGTTTTCAAACTTATCTATACTTTATATACATAAGAATTATAATCTCAACTTAACGTTAAAACCTCAGATACTCCACTAAGTATTAGCTACCTCATGTCAACACCACAAGCAATGTCCTTCGATGCCTGCTTAGTTCCTATAGGGCCAATAGAACAATGTAACCTTTAGACCTAGATGCACTAGCAAAAGTCCACATTACTATTGAACCAAGATGCTAATATGTGACGTGAATACCGTTTAATTGCAATTTATGCAATCATACAATGCGTGTCATTTCATTTAATGGTCAATTAAAATTTATACCAAATTACTTAGTTACCATCAATACAAATTACACAATAAATACCAAACACATAATTATCACTTATATTATTGAAGTTTGTTATTCATCCAATAACCATACGATATGTATTGTCCCTATCCCCATACACTGCCAATTATCATTGTAACTAAAACATGTGCCACTATTTTACATACACAAACAATGTGAAAAGATCAAAGTTACTCACCTTTGAATCTTTCCTTAGTTGTCATAGTAGTCTATGGAAAATTCTTCATCTTGATCTATAGTTCCTATAAGATAGTAAGCATACATTACTAAGTATATAATTAAACAAAGAGTTTCTACTTTTGTCTAAGCATCCTAGACTCATGTGTTAACTTTTTAGTTTTTCTGTCTTCAAGGAAATATAAGCCGCCATGAATACAATGATTTCTGCTAATCGTTGCGGACAGGGGTCAGGGGGATTGCATCCCTTGAGGGGTTTCAAGGGTAGTTCCTTAGAAAACAAAATGAATTTGAAAATCTAAGTTCAAAAAATCTTAAGAAAAATCATATTTTCAAATCACGGAGTCAACGGGAGTCATTGTGATTGCAGTTCGATAGGGAAAGAATCATCGTCATACGTAAAAGTCACAACTTAAACCAGAGGTTCAATAGCAGACACGATTCTGATGGCTAAAGCTATGCTCAACTTCAACTTTTCCTCGAACCACGGTTTGCAAGCATAAACATGACTTTGGTTGCAATTTGCTTCATGATCAAACCAACAACTCTTTTTTGTTTACTTCACTTAATAAACTAACTCCTCCTTAGACAAATCTATGGTTAAAACATAACTGAAGATTTTACTAACATAACTACTTTAAACACAACTATATCTAGCAAATTTACTAATTACAATAAATCTATAAATCATTCATTTAACCAAGGTTCAAGTATAAGTGTTTAGTGTAGTTTTTCCTCTAGTTTATTTCATAAATTTCATGTATTTTTTGTTAGTAAAGTTTACGTGTTCATAAGTTTGTAATAGTTATACTATAACTCTAAATATAACAAATCCATAAAATAAGAACACAAACACTTTTAGTTTTAGTTCCTTAAGTTATTACATCTATTAAACTTAGTGTTTTACTTTTAAATAGTAAAATCATAAGTATACTAGTGTGTTTAACAAAGAGAAATTAATGAAATTAAAAAAAAAAAATAAAACTTACCTTAGTTTGTTAATGCATTATGTGTGATTACTTTACTTCTTAAAAAACACCGAAAGTAGTGCTTATATATGATTTCGTAAAGATTTTTTGATGTTAAAGGTGGTAATTTAGAGAATCAATTTGTGTTTTAGTTATCTATGTAGGTAAAATGAAAAAGAGGGTTTCCTATGAAAGTGGTCACAAAAGAGGTTTGTGTTTTCCCAGTTTTATATTTGATAAAAGATATTTTGTGCTATTATATTAAGTTATAGTAGTATAAAATATTTTTAAAATCTTTTATATTTATCTTCTAGTGGTGATAACATCTAATTGGTGTAAATTTTTAATTTCTATCTGCTTCTTTAGTAAGTAAGAAAAAGTACGATAAACTAGTTTGAAAAATATCATCTCCAACATTTAATGAAAAATACTTTATGAAAAGTGGATAATTTTACCCCTTTTATTATTTAAAACAAATTTTACAAGACTTTTGGGCAATTTTGAAAGAATTTTGGTGTAGTTGTTGAAAATTAAAGTCTTTAATGTATATAAGATGAACAAACTATGATATTAGACAAATATTAATTGATATACAAATAAAACATTAAATATTTCAAGACAATAAAATTAAAGATATATTTTAGATTCTGATACTCATAAAAATTAATTTTTTATTAATATTTAATGATTTGTATTTATGTTTTTTATTTCTAAACTATCATTAACTATCCAATATGAATTAAAGATTTAATAGTTCACTATCCTTTAGGATTATATAAACATATGAGTATAATTCTACCTATGTTATATAATCTTGTGTTTAGTATCTTTTATTTCTATGGAAATTCACTTTCTTATTTCTTAACTTAAGTTAAGGAAAAACTTGGGGATTACATTAACAAAGTCAGCACACTTTGTTCCTTTGAAAGTTTGATGTTCACTTGAGAAGATGGCACAGTTTACATTCGTGAGATTGTAAGATTACAAGGTGTGCCAATATCTATTGTATCTTATAGAAATCCTAGATTTGTCAATCACTTTTAGAAAAGCTTATGAGGCGTTACGTACATGATCGCAATTTAGTACAACTTTTTATTCTTAGATGGATGGGCAGTCAGAGAGGACTATGTAGATTTCAAAGGACATGTTAAGAACATGTGCATTGGATTTTGGTAGTCTATAGGACTATCATTTGCCTTTAGGAGTTTGCATATAATAATAGTTATCAAGCACTACTTATATGGCTCCTTATGAAACTATCACGCCCCAAAGGGTGTCCTAAATGTAATAGTCTACCGTACATCTAAACGACTTGAGAATCATTGCCACAGTCATTCAGAAGTCTTGTTAGTATGCAAGGCGTTCCCTTACGATAATAGAATACATAAACAATTGGAGATAGATAGTTCAATTTGATAGGATAAGCATAAAAAATATAAACCATAGATATCTCAAGATCAGTTACAAAGGACTAAGGGCATTCCCTTGCTACATAAGTCTAGTATTATCTTTTTGGTAAAACTCAATAGTTCTAGGTTCACAACTAAAACTATACAAAACCAATCATAAACTTCTAAGAAGATAACTCCTAGTCTCATATTACCAAATTTGGCCAGGTCCGGGGATACAGCCATATGTACGGAAACTGCATTAAAAAGAAACTATGGGGGTATAAGCTATGCTAGCTTAATGAGTTCCACTTCACAAAATTAAATGCTCAACAAGTAATATATACATATATATATATTATATATCAAGCAAGTTATATTAACAACTATATGAAATGCACAAGCACATGAGCATACAATACATAAGACCTTCCATAAATCTTATGTTGAATGGATTTATGCCCTCCATTCGGGGTTAGGTGTTTCAAGCCCATACGACCACAGATTTCAATTTTTTCTCATTTATATTGTGGTTGATACAATGCCCACCCACACACATTTTCAATTTCGGCCCTTACGCCAACATTTGAGTTTACAGGCCCTCGTTGCTCAGCTATTATGCCTTCTTCCCACAAAGGTATAATAACCTATGCAATGTGACTCACATCTGGTATGCATAGTCAATTTGATTATAAGATCATGGCAAATTAATTTAACAATTTATAGGTAATCATAGATATGGTAGATACTTCAATTCTATACTAAATCATACAAGTATTTACAACAAGCTCATTTCGATATTCTTATCATCGATTCACCCAAGTAGGACTCATATACACACAATCAAACTTTTATCTTGCCCTAATTCTAATACCACTAACATTACAAGTATAATCACAAGCATATAATTTAAAGATAGTGAACTCACTTGGCCATGGTCTCCGGTTTCTAACGGTAGTGATCTAAAAACAAATTTCCCCCGATTCCAAAATCACCTAAATGAAAGAAATACCCCTATGAATATTTCATACCATAACTAATTCCAAACATTTCAATTAAAACTCTTTAAATTCGCAATTTCCGTGGTAATTGGAAATTCCAACTTAAAACGGCCATAACTCGATCATCTTAACTCGGAATTTTGCAAATAAGCTATCAATTTCTATCTACTTCGAAAGATCTATCCATTTATGATGTTATCACTAAATTTTTGAAAACATTTAGGTCTTAGAATGTTAGGATCAGATCTGATTAGTAACTAGAATTTGAAACTCTGAAATTGTTTTGTGAAATTTGCATTATTTCTAATAAATAGATTTTATGTATATGCAATATCTAAAAATTATGATCATGAATTTCATGATATGAGCTATCTACATGTAATTTCGTAATGATTCTTGATTAAAAAAAATTTTGCAAAAACTTTCTCCTTGCAATAATGTCGTGAACACTTGTTTGAGAAAACTAACTTTATTCCTTTGAAAATCATGCATATTCTTAATATGATAAGACCTTGATGACCTATATACCTAATACCTTCATTATCTTAATAAATTTCCTCATTTAAAGGTTGGAAAATAGGTATTTTAAAGTGATTTACCTAATGATGAATTTTGCACAATTTTTGGAAAAGAAAATATTGTTTGATTTTAGTTAGAAAACTTTCTCTTTGTTTTAGGTTTCTACTTTGATAAAACATATTTATTCTTATAAAAATCAATTCTTTATTATATCTATTCACTAAAACTTCTATTTTTTCATTAAAATACTCATTTTGGCATTTGGAATTAGGTGGTTAAGTGGGATTCATTTTTAAATCCGAATTTCGGGAAATTGTTTTTGAGATGGTTTCTTGTGGAAAACTCATTTAATCTTTCTAAAATTAAGTCATAATCAATCCTATTCCCTAAGGCTTTCATTTCTTTAATAAAAATTTTGTTTTAGGGTTGGAAAATAAGTGTTTTCTTGGCGTTT
Organism: Combretum micranthum; assembly: GCA_024138025.1. Classification (NCBI taxonomy): domain Eukaryota; kingdom Viridiplantae; phylum Streptophyta; class Magnoliopsida; order Myrtales; family Combretaceae; genus Combretum; species Combretum micranthum. The sequence continues at coordinate 27,919 of JAMXBD010001039.1, forward strand.
CACCCTAGTGATGAATTTCAACATTTTTGTTGGTGTTGAAACATAGATCTAACTTAACTTTTGTAATCATTTTTTTGTTTTGAAAATTTCTCTTTGTAAAACCATGATTGACTCATAAAAATCACTACTTAATGATATCTATTATCTAAGCCCTTCATTTTACATGTAAAACTTTCATTTTGAAGTTGGATAATATGTTTTCTAAATGGGTCTTTCTCAAGATCCGAATTTTAAAAATTACTTTTTAATAGAAACAAAATGGATCTTGAGTTTTGATTAATACTTTCCTTCAGAATATCATGTAGTAAGTTTTTCATGCATGAAAAACAAGTAACTATATCATTTTAACTACTCTAAACAAAGATATCTACTATACTACTCATGTTATGAATGTAAATGCATCATGAACAATATTTAGGAAAGAGTAATAATGAAAATATAAGCATAAAAACTTCATAAAAACAATATATAATAATATAGCAAAATACTAGTATATCAACTTTAGTAGTAAGATCTACACATTGTGATGGCAAAAATATCATGTTCTAGTGGTTCCACATTCCTAGCATAAATCTCATTAGGATTTTTTGGTGGAACCACACATGTATGACATTGCCATTACATGTGTTTATAGTGGTAGGATGAAGATCTATCACCTATCTAGTGTTTAGAGAAGCAAACTTGAAGAAAAAATTTTTTTTTTTTGTGTGTGTATGGGTAATGAAGCCTACGACGAAGAGTAGAGGGAGAGGAGAGAAAAAGTCTTCCAAAAGTTTGGTTTGTAACAATTGAGGAAAAGTGAAAAAGTGAAAGGTGAAAAAGAGATTATATAGGAAAAAGAATTAGGGTTTGTATGAATAATTAATTGAAGAAAAATCAATTAAATGATGAGGGAATGGGGGAGAGGGTGTCGGTTCATGTGGAGGGAGAGAGAGAGACAGTTTTGGTTTTGTTTTGTGTAATAAAATTCAAACTTAATGAGTAGTTTGAGTACAAAATATATTGGAAAAGTAAATTTGTAAGGAAGTAATGTAAATTTGTAAGAATAGGTTGTAAGGATGTAAAAATAGGGTATCGGTGGTTGTACTTGATGAATAGTGTGAAAGAAAGCAAAAAGTTGATTAGACAATTAAATTACTTGTAGTAATAAAAATACGATAAAAATGTTATAATTGTAACTTTTATAGCTTGAAAAATTATATAACTGATATTTTTGGAAATATTATGAAATTATGAATCTAACGATACTAATATCATATATTTAATATCCCGAGCTCCAGGACATGCTTTTTAAGATTCGTATCTGATCTGGCTTGAAATAGGTCGAAAATTCACTCATATGATATTATTAAGTATCCTAATATTAATACAAATCAATCTACACTTTTCACTCACATTTTGACTTCTTGGTTTGAGAACACAGAATTGTCATATCTAAACTGCTAGAGTTTCCTAAAGTTTTGTTGACTTAGGGTTTCCGATTGACTTTTTGATTTAGGGTTTTACATGGAGTTAACTTGTTTTTATTCTTCTAATGTTTCATTTCTGGCATTACCAGACTTAGGGTTTCTAGGTTCGATTGGTCTACAGGTATCCTTTTAGGGTTTCGGTTTTCGGTTTTAAGTTTCCTAAAATCTAACTCAGGTTTGCTAAGAAAACGAGGGTTTATAGAAGCACTATATGGAAGGAAATGTATATCACCTTTTAATTGGCACAAAGTTAGTGAGAGATCTTTATTTGGCTCCGACCTTATGCACTAGGTTATAAATAAGATAAAAATTGTGAAGCAAAAGATGAAGGCAGCATAGGATCACCATAAAACTTAAGCTAATACGAGAAAGTGACTACTTAGGTTCAAGGTTACCAATCTTGTATTATTCAAAGTATGCCCTACTAAGGGAATGTTCAGATTTGAAGTTAAAGGAAAGTTGAATCCAAGGTACATTACACCTTTTGAGATACTCGAGAGGATTGGACCATTGGCCTATAGGTTGGCTTTACCGCTAAGTTTATCATGTGTGTAAGATGTGTTTCATGTGTCATAGTTGAGAAGGTGCATATTTGATCCAGATGCTATCATTGACACAAATTAGCTTGAGATACAACCTTACTTGACTAGCAAAGAGACCCATAAAGATTTTAGATCAAATGGAGAAAACCTTAAAGAGGAAGATGATTCCTTTTGTCAAGATTCAATGGAGTGGTCAAACTGAAAGAGAAGCTACAAGGAATACTGAGGACTTTATGAGATAGAAATACCCTAAGCTCTTCTAGCAGTAAAGTAAATTTCAAGGATGAAACTTCTTATTTATTTTTTTATTTTCTCTGGCGGAGGAGGACAAGGGGGATAAATACCTTAAATTATGGTCTTTAGTTAATTAAATATTATTGGGTAACTAGTATGTAAAAACAAGTAATTTTCAACCTTAATCTAAATTTAGCTTAGGAATTGATTTTAAATAATTTAGTTAGTGGAATTATGTAAGATATAGATTATAATTAGATTATTAAGCATAATTAAACTAGTAAATAAATTTAATTGAAAATAAGATTCTAAACCCATAAATATCCTTTTCAAACTACCAAACTACTTCAATTACCTAATTCAATAAATTCAAATCATTTAATCCTTTTTCAATATCAAATTGAAATTAATTTCTCAACTTCAATCATCTAAATTTCTAATTCACTAAAATTGAACCTAGACAAACTTTCCTTATCCAAGAAGTAAATTGATAACTATATCTCCTAAGAATCTAGCAAAAACTACCAATAAATTTTGACTAATCCAGTCATTTTCAAAATTCTTGCAATTTACATTTTCTTTCTCATGTGTCATTTTCAAGATTTCTATACAAATTGAATTTCTCTTTCTTATGGGTAATTTTCAAGGTTACTTGTAAAATCGAATTTCTCCTTCTTATAGGTTGTTTTCAAAGTTACTTGTACAAGTTGAATTCTCTTCTCTATTCCCTAACCTCCCCCTCATCATTATCTGTACTAAATGACTAAATCGCCTTCACTTCTAAAAAATATATAAGGGCATCTTAATTATTCTTAACATGTCATGTAATAATTTACATTTCCTAAACTACCCACTAACTATAAATATCCAATTTAGCCATTTAGTCTAAAGCTCAACACCAAAAATCCCTTGAAAATTGAATTCAAATTCTTGATATCAAATATCTATCTAAGCTCCTAATTCCAAAATTCAAGTGAAATATTAATTTTCCTTTAAATTAAATTCCTAAGTTGAATCTCTAAAGGAAATTAGCAAATTTTCATTTCTAACTTCTTATGCCTAAACCTATATATCCAAGTCCATAATTAAAAGGCTTAGCTTAATTACCCACGGAAAAGCCATGAGCCCATGAGACCATAATATTTGCATGCTCCATCGCATACCAAATATTAGTTCAAGAGAATTCCATCAAGTTGAAAAGATAAGAATAATCTACCCTCAATTCTAGAGATTTCTATCCTTATGAAATGACAAAAATACCCCTAATATATTTAACCATAATTTAAAAAAAAATTCCCTTAAACCCTAGAGACTCCTACAGGACTCTAAAGATAACATATAAACCTAACTTTTGTCCTCTTCCCTTTATTCCATCATAAAATATTCCTAAAAATCTTTCTAAAACCCTAGCTTCTACATGCCACTTTTGGCAATACACACACACAAAACACTCTGAAAAATCAATCTCAACACATCAAAAATTCCTTTTTAAATCAAGCTTGAGTAAGGTGAAGTCTTACCTAATACTTATGCCCTTAATTTCTCTAATCCTAAGCTTCAATCTAACCTCTATTTCAATTTATCCTTAAGTGAATTTCAAGATTATAATTAAGGTTTATGTTGGAGCTTAAGCTTGAAGAAGCTTCACAAACTTAAGAAAGTAGTAGTGAAGATTCCTAGTTGTTTGTTAATTAAGTAAGTACTGTAATTAATATATTTAATTATGTTGATGATATTAAACTCATGTAAAATGCTAAACGTAAACTTAGATTAAGGTTTAACTATATAGTATATGTATGTGTAAACGCCCTAATCTAAAGCGTTATCAGCCTGCCACGTTCCTTAAAAGAATAGACACCTAAGGTTATAGATTTCTAAACCATAAATATGTATTCAAATATCACTAATCACTCATATAAAGGTAACTTTTAAAAACTTTCATATCAAATAATTTGTTTTCAACATTAACTACATAACTTAAAAATCCAAACTAAAACAGAAATGATAAATCCTTACATATAAAAATGTCTCCAAAAGAAACTAACTAAATCATCATATGTTTTTTCTTCTCAAATTACAAATAACCAATCTCAATTATCAGTAGGATGGTCATAACCGCTATTGCTTTCCCCATCATCGACAAATATGTCATGGCCCGTCAAATCATAAATCATAGAATCTTCACTTGTACCTGTGGGAAAAATAAAGATTGAGCAAAAAAAGCCCAAAACGCCAAACCGAAAACACATGCACATGAACACGCATATCACAATATCACATATAACTTATTTTCTAATGCAACAAGTACAATTTAATTATCTTTTCATTAGCCTGCAACCAACACAATTTAGGACTATTGATCACTAATCCTCAACCTGAAGTAACTCATGACCTTGATGAAAACCATATTATCATAATATATACATATATAGAAGCGTTCTACAATTAAGCTGGTAACGACTCCTAATCTACTGGAATCATCTCCAGGTGCAACTCCACTTGGGACATCGCTACACAAGGATCATCAGGTTGCTAGCGTTAGTATCACACTACTGTCGTGGTCTTTATTAACCGTAGCCAAACACAATCAACACACTTTTCAATTAAAGTCAAATATGTGTTAAGTCAAATTTTGCATTTAATCCTACAAGCACAAACAAACATACATGGTAATGTCGTACCTGGTATTCCTCCAACTCAAATCCACCAGCAAAACTTCTTACAAGAACAGAGATCTTAATCTCACACATATCCTAACCAACAATATGTCTCAATTAATTTAAATTGCCATACAATTAAACCCTAACCCTAGATTCTATAATCAGACTCAAAGATCGAAAACCTTAACCATAGATCTATGAAATTTGAATAACACACATCTTCTTTTCTTATTTTGAAATCCAAAGAAACCCATCAAAACAATTTTCTCCAAATCCCTTGATTTCTCCACAAATTCCTTCAATATACATGTATATAAAAAGTCTTCAATTTAAAATTTCTATTACAATAACAAATAATATTCATTGATTATTAGAATGGTATAGATTCTTACGTACATAGAACTTGTAGATCAATTAAGAAATCGGAACCCTAATTCTCAATTCTCCTAAATAATAAACTACAATTACAATTCCATAATTTACAGATCTCATAATCCATAAATCTGATAAAACCCTTACCTTTCTCCTTGATTTGAAATCACAACTTCAGTTCTAGATCCACCCCTGATCCCCAACAACAAATCTTGGATTCCTTTTGAAACAACACATAAACCTAGATTATAATCTAAAGAATATTTCTTCAAAATCATAAGAAATAAAAACCCTAATAAAAATATTACCTTTTTCTTGAATTGGGGTCTTCCAAATTTCTAATCACACTAGGGTTTGCCACAACTCTTGAATCTCCTTCAATCCATAAGATGACTAGCATAAGAGAAGATTTATCTAAAGGATTTGATTAAAAAGATTAGAGGAAGGTTACATACATAGGGTTTTTTTTCTCTTTGAAAGCTCCTAGGGTTTCCAAAGAATAAGAGGTTATATATAAGCTTTTAGGAGCAGTTGAAAAGATTTGAAGACTAGGGAAATTCGTCTGTTAAATGGCAAAAATACCCACTTAACAACATTATATTATATTCATACCCTTCAATATGAATTATTTATTTTTACCTTACAGTATGCATGTGAACCGAAATATATATATGTGTATGAATATATGTTAGAAATTGTGGTATGTTGAAATTATTGTATATTCAATGTGTATGTCGAAATCTATGTGAATGTATTCATGTTCAATTAATAGCATTTTGATGAAATTAATACTTATTATGCTTTTATGTGACTTGAGCATGATATGTTTTGATGATATATGTTTATGAATTAATTATGATGATTTCAATGTGTTAGAGAATCACAATGTATAGTAAAACGGATTTTCACTAGTTAAACTAAACCATTTTGCTTTGATTTATCCTTAAATCGATTTTCAAAAATTATAAAACTTTTTAGTTGACTAAAATAATATGTTAGAGATCAAGAACCTGTTTAGCAACCCCTTCAACCATATAGTCTCTGGACTGATAGGATAATAAACAATATCAAAATATGAGAAATAGTGACTTACAATCGTTATGGCTGTGCTAGACGGCTTGATCTCCTCATAGCATAAATTTTCTTCACAACGATTAGAAAATGGCATTGGTCATGAGCGTGAATTGATCACGGCCAAGGTCGTGGGTGTAGACTAAATCGTAACCTCTACGAAAAATTTAAAAAATAAAATAAAAATGAAATGTATAAAAAATAAGGAAAATATAAGTAACATGTCTATTTTCCAAGATCATAAGAATGTTTTCATAAAATATAATTTAATTAATTAAATTAGTAGGTGATAAGTGTCATTAGACCCTTAATTTTGGTGCTATTTGAACATTCTTGGTATGTAATTTTTGTGATTTCATGGAGAAAAGGACATTTATTTTGTGAAAAATTCATTTCTTGGCTTAAAGATCATATTTGGAAGTTTTTTATGATGGTTCAAAGGAAATTAAAGCAAATTAAACAAGTTTGAATCAATTTTGTTCAAGAAGGAAGTTTATGTTTTCATCCTTCTATTCATCCTTGGTAGGGAAGGACTGGGGAAGAGGTCAGAATGCAAAAGAGAAGTTTAATCTTCATCCTTACCTTCACCCTTAGCCAGGAAGGACGCAAAGGATGCGAACAGCAGCTACACATGAAGAAAAGTTTTCAGCCTTTTATTCATCCTCGCCCAGGCTGACAGTCAAGGAAGACATCAGAATGCTTTTAAACAATTTTAGTTATTTTTGCCTTCATCCTTGCCCGATCCTGGCCATGCTGACGCCTGAGGATGAATTGGGATTTTTCCAAAAGTATAAATAGAGCTCTGTTTTCTTGTTTTACAGTTTTGAGATCATTTTTCTAGGTTCTAAGACAGAAATTACGAAGAAATTGCTAGGGCATCCATTGAAGATCTCAAGACATCAATTAGGGTTTATTCTTTCTATCATGATTCTTTCTATTTCCTCTAGATCTTTTGTTCTTATTATAAATCTCATGGAGGAGTAAATTCTTATACTCTCATCTTGTGAAACCCTAACCATACGAATTGAAATGTCTTTTGATTAATGAATGTTCATGCCTTTGTATCTATTCATGTGATTCAATAGTCTTGTGATTGATTTGTGCACAAATTAATTGCATGCTTGATTCTTATTGGATTGAAAGAGGTTTCATTCAATTAGATAGATCTTCATGAATAGAGGAATTGCTTATTTCACATAGAGGTAGGGAAATCACGATTTTCTGCTATAAAGAATTTAATTCTTGCTCAAGGATCATGATCTTTAATGCAATCCTATGTGATGTTAGTAAGGGAGAGGTCTCTACTATCTCATTTAGGGTTAGAAATTGATTAACTCGAGGGAGGAATTGATTTACTTGTTGAGATCCTGCAGTGCAAAGCATGAATGATTCATTAATCAATCTTTTATCATAAGAACTATAGGTTTAGGGTGGATCAAGGTGGAGAGTAAGTCTTGTGATTGAATTCATCTTTGAAAGCAAACATTAGTTGATCTTAGAGCTTGCTTAATCTTCTGCTTAATAGTTAATTGTAGATTTCTCTCCAAAATTTAAGCTAAATAGTAGAGAACCGGTAATACTAGTACTTGTTCTTCAAAATCCCTGAGGACGATACCCTAAAATCTATGCTACATCGAATAGGTACGCTTGCCTAGCTTTGATCGTAGATTTACTCGGGTTTATAAATTTTAGAAATTAATACGATCGATAAAACATCATCAGTAGGTAATATGTTAAAATGGTGTAAAGAGAAGTTGATAAACTAAATTAAAATATTTAAGGCTAATATATTAATAAGGTAGAATAATTGTATTTGACTTAAAATAAGTAAATAGTCTTGATATGAACTCCTAAATATAAAATAAGCTTATTTAACAAATGTCTTCATAGCCATTGATAAGTCATTTTTACTCTATATTTTTCATAGAATTTTAAGCTCATTTTGCTAAGAATTTCAGATAAAATCCTGTGAAACTTATGTTTTTTATAAATAATGTTGTTTTGAAGCTCTTAGGATCCAATGAGGAATAATCAAAGTGTTTTAAATCAAATTTGGAGCAAAAACAACAAGTAAAGTAAAGATTGTAGAAATCAAGCCCTGTAAAGTGATAATAGAGGCCAAATAAAGGAAGAAAACAACAAAAATTGGTCTATCGAGCCTTAACTGCAAGCCCTCGACATGACCATTGACTTTAGTCAAAATTATTGGGCATCATTCTAGAGAAAATACACTATCAAGCCTCGAAGTCGAGCCTCAAATCTCGACCCTTGACAAGTGCTTTTACAGACCAATTCTTCATTAGAATTGCCTTGAGCCTCAGCAAAGGCAATATGAGCCTCGACTTTCTTAAATTTACCTTTGATAGAGCAATGGACAAAAGCGCATAGTTTACTTTAGCAATTCCTAAAGTCGAGCCTGATTTTTCTTTCTATAAGCATCAACCAACAAATCACACGCGACCCTCGACAAGTGTTTTCATAGATCATATGTACGCGTAGAAAGTTATCACAAATTCTATTAGAAAGAATTTGCTACGTGTCAATAAAGTAGGCCATACTTTCTGTGCCTAGTAGTCTATAAATAAACGGGCAAGCATGCGTTGTAAAGTATGTACCAATAGTGTAAATCAGCATATTAACGTAGATTAGTTTTCTAAAGGATTCTTAGGTGAAAGAATTTCCTTTTCTTCTTACTTGAGAATTTTTTTTGTTTTCTGGATAAAATCAATTTAACCCGATGTTTGTAATTTCTATGAATTTCTAAGAAATTAATTGATTAATCTTTCGAATCTGATTTACTTCTTCTGATTTGTGCTTATTTTGATAAATCCATGGATAAATAAACTCTTACAATAACGGATTACGAATCCAATTCCTGATTCAATTGATTTCAAATGCGCTTTCAAGTTAATTTGATTGGTGTTTGTAATTAGTGACCTGAACTTAAAGTTATGGTTTTTAGAAAGTGAAGCACTCTTTTAGATCCATATTTGATTTCGATTGGATAGATTGAGAGGTCATTCAATTGAATAGATATGTGATTGCTAATGGAGTTGATCCTAACTACCTCTTGTCGAGGAATGGTGAAACTTTTTGTCACTTGTTTAAAAAATTCATTGCAGTTTTTTTTTTTTTTTAAAACAATGATTCCTATTCTTTATGCAGGTCTAATTGAAATTTTGATTACTAGTTTTGACTAGATCTAAAACTACTGACTTCGATAGAAGCTTTAATTTAAATTAGAATCCGGGTATAAACACAATTCAAATAGCTTTTAAAAATTTCATTGTTTTTAAGAAATCATTTGAATAAGGAACTGATGAAGTGACCTGAGCTGTTATTTCATAGAAGTTACAAGATTATTTCTTATTTTTCCCATTAAACGTTTGTGAATACTCCTAACTTAGGATAGTTTTTTTTTTCATTATGATTTTCTAAACCTTTCTTTGGCTAGACAATGGGTGAGATTAGGAGTACATTAGCTACCAACCATTCCCTTAGGACTGACGTAAATCACTATCTATGCTACATCTGATGGGTGCGCTTGCCTTGTAAGATCGTAGTTATTGAAAATGATTTAGAAAACATTTATAAATTTGAAAAACTTGGTCAATGATCAGTATGAACTCACTGAAAACAACACTAAGCAGCCAACATGAGAGCTCCTCTTGCTTGATTTGAGGACCTGGACCTCACTAAGTCTCAGATAGTTTTTGCTAAGGATTTGGCTAAAATAAACAAGCCATGATGAATGAGCATTATCAAGAGTTTTCTACGTCTTTTCATTGTGTTGTATGGAGTTTTATGATCCATCCCCAAAGGACTTGGGTTTGGGAGACCACCCCCCAACTCACTTATGTTTCCTATATTACTAGCGATTTTAAAGTAGCCAACACTAGTATAAGAGTCTACCCTCAGCTGGATGGGGAACTTGTTTCTTAGGACAATGTTTCCATGGACTTTAACTTATCAAACACGACTTGGTAGCCAGACAGTTAATGGATAGCTTCATGCTCCACCTAAGTATTTATCTTCATCAATCATTTAAGAGGCCTCCTTACATCTCCAGGAAGACAAGAGTGACAACCCTTATTCTCATTAGACCTTGGTGATCTTATACAAGTTTTTAGAGGAGACTTTACTAATCCTAATGCTTTGGCCATCTCTCCAAATCTACATGATATTTTAGCTTAAAAGATGCCTAACCCCAACTCTTGTAGATCTTGTACTAGCTGTTCTATTTTTTTATACTCATGACTTGGAGTGTACCACTTCCTATTTCGACTCATCAAACACGCGCTTTTGACCTTGTCACCAACCCTATACCATGATAGAGCCTATCATCATTGTTAGAAGGACAAGTGATCACAAATGATTCTACTTTTGAATGGATAAGAATCATCGATGATCATTCCTAGTTTTAGGGCTAGTTGGCACATTTTGCTGTATTTTGCTTTTGACGTATTTTAAGGATTCTTTTTAGGAGACCTCATCTATCTTAGGGGTTACGGTGTATTTAAAAGATGATACTTCCCCACATTTTCCATTTTTTTTTTTTTTTGAGTGAAGAGGGAAAAGTGTGGTGAGCTCCCATGTACATACATATTTGATGATGTGATCTTGATGTGCTTAAGATCACATTAGGGACTACTCTATGAGAGTGACTATCTTTTAGGCATATTTGAACTTAATGAAAATTAATGAGAAATATGACTTTTCTTATTTTTCTTTTACTAATATCCACTTTATGATGAGTGTCTTTTTTTTTTTCATGTGATCTTTTTATGACATTCTGTGTGACATACAAACATCCTAAGAGGATGTTGGTGACTCTTACACCGACTCACTTCATATGTAGGGTAGTAGTACCACTAGCAGTAACTCCACAAAGTAAGATCTATCTCTACTACCTCCTAGATAAGATAGATCAGAGTAAGATTAGTTGTCATAGCTCAATTAGTAGACTTGGGGAACTCCTTGTCTAAAGAGGCCACTAGGCCCTTGCCCTAATTATTGTGCCACTTCCATCGCTAATTGATGTGGTGCTATTGCCATCTCTAGCACTATTACCACCTCAACTTCAACCCTTGAGGCAATATATAAGTGTGCTACCTAAGTTTATAAAGGATGGTTGCTATTTTGATGGATCATATAACCACCCTGATAAGACTGATGACTCGTTGGCTCAAGCTAAACAATCAATCACAGCTTTCGTAGTACCCTGAGGACTTAAGGTTAAATATAATGTTTTACTTGGAGGAATTCATCTCTATATGTTCTGATCCCCTTTTAACAAGAAATGTAGACAATCAACTCAAACTTTACATTAAATTGTTTATCTTATACTAGTAAAATATACTTGCATTAGGATTGTTCAAAGTTATTGAAAATGAACAGATCACTCACTTGAGGAATTATTTAAAAAATAAATAAATTTTTGACATAATCATTATATTGTTATTATAAACAATAATAATAATAGACACATGTTTTTATAGAATTGCTCTAATTTCTTTTCCCCAAAAAATTCTCTACCACTATTCTGCTTTAAATTTATCTACTTAATAACTTTTTTGCACTTGTCACTTTTATATTTTTATTATATATAAGATACCAAAAATTTCCTATCTTCTTTAGTAGATGCATGTACTAGATTTGGATTTTTTTCATTTATATATATTTTATATCCATCATTAATTTACCACAGTTAAAAGTATTCGATGTAATTAATAATTAAAATTATAAAAAAGAAATCGACTTTACAGTTACATCACTCAAAACTGGTGTACCTCTGAGCTTGATGAAATCGGCTAGCATTATCTTATTCTCAACGTAAAGATAAACGGTTCAATAATATGGTGGTATATTGTCAAAATCATTAATTCAACGAAACGTATATTCCTTTATCCTTCTTTGTTCTTTCTTGTTAATATGTTGTATTCTTATACTTTAGAAAAAGCATCCCGGTGATGACATAAAGGACCCAGGGCATAATTCCTTCTCCACTTGGCAAAGTTATAATACAACGTAATACGTCACAAATCAGACCGCTCTTATACCTATATTCTGCATATCAATATAAATAAATATATATATGGCTGAATCATCGACTAAAAATTTATATGGTATCGGGAACGCTGCATGGATGGACGATAACAGATGCGATTTAGGCAATCATATTCGAATTGTTAAAACTAATATAAACGAGCGAAATATTTATTAAAATATTACAAACCATACACACCATCAACAGCCTATGGAAATTCAAGGATATCAACTTTTCATTTATTCTCTAGGGAATTGTCTTTCATATATGCACATGACTCCTTATTCCAATTAACAGGAACGCCGGTCACAATCCCTGGAGCCATCCTGCCATGGTAAATCGGAACTCCCAGCTCGGGCATCGGCGCCGGTGACACATCAGCAGCCTTCGGAACATATCCCGACGATGTCACTTTAATCTCAAGGTCTATAACACCATTACGCACACCATCTGCATCCCTTAACCTATAACTCAAATGATGTACATGGTTTTCAGGCATAAAACTACCTACAAAATCCGAAACTGGTATTCTTGCAGCGCCAATGAATTTACTATTATCATAACTGTTCTTCCCTTTGGAATAGAAAACTTCCACTGAAATAAAACCTGCGTGTATGGGCAACCCCATTTCAAGCTTATTGTTGTGTTTGCATTCATGAATTGTTTTATGCCCCGTCTCCAGTTTTTTCGACGCGCAAATGTTGTTACAATCGGTTCTGATGATAACGAAAATGTTGTTTGTTATGGTTTTCTTCTTAATCCTTAAGTCTGCTGTTGATATCAATTTCAATTGTAACAACCTTTGCATTTTGTACAGTTGATTGTGTTTGAATTTGGTGAAAATAAACAGAGACAGAGTTGTCAATAATTATTGGTAATTGAGGGACGATATGTTGTATTGTCGTGTCCATTATGTATGCATGTGTATACATATATATATATAGATAGTTGTAGAGGAAACACGAGAGAAAGGAGAAAGGAGAAAGGAAAGATAGGTGGTGCTTCTTGTGGTGGTTACCTCTTTTGGACGGAATTGACGCAAGCAAAGTAATTTTGTGGGATGACCTTTGTGGGTCATTCCTTAATTACTCCGAACATCATGAAAAGTTAGTGTCTTGCTAGAAATTTCATTCTAGACTCTTGAATGGGTAAAGGTCGTGAAGTCAATCCATCAAAATTTTATGATTTTATATAAATGTCTACATCACAGCAAATATCTTAAAGCGACAAATTTCGAACAAAGTTCACCTGAATCCACGGTGTGGGTCATCGACAAAAAGAAAATGAAAGACGTTTGTGCATAACAAGGTAATTACGATTAAATTATTGATAGCTACATATTATGTATATGTTGCACTTAGCATGTAATATTCACTAATCTTTTCATGGGTAAGAGCGTAAATGATACAGTCCCTTTATTTATTTTTCAATATATGCATATGGTAAACTGACCTACAGTGGTGTCAAAATTCAACATGCTGGAAGATAAGGATTCCAGCACTCTCTAAAACATTGGCTTCAAATGAAAAAGACCGGCTAAGAAAAGAAAAACGTATAACAAAAAATCCATCCATCTGGAAAAATATTATATACCTCTATATATATATATATATATATATAGCAATTCGTAACTATCAATTATATTTTTATTTTAATTTTTAAAAAAATAATGATAATTTTTAAAAAACTGTTATCAACGATTTATGAGACGTGGAATATATTAAGTGTCGAAACTTTCTTGATCCAAGCTCAAGTAAAGATTTGGAGATCTCTCTCTTTCTTTTTACTTTACAATTTTTGTTTGCAATCAGACACAGAAAAGCGATAAAGACAAGGGAATCTACTTTCAACTAAGAAACTTATTATGAGGAGAATAATTCTTCTATATCCGGCTCATATAAATTCGAACATTTTTAATTATTTTCCTTTTAAATTCCTCAAAGTTGCCATTATTATCAATTTCCTTATAGTTTTTCAAAAGAAGTTTTTAAAGAGCTTATAAGAAATTCCTCCCATAAAAAATGTGCAATGTATAACGTTATTTATACAATATAGGATCCTCTAACTCTAAAATTTATTTTTACGTCCTCTTTGGTAAAATACGAACATTTGAGTTGTGTAGAAAGTACAATCTGAGCCAAAGTGAGGGGGCAGGGAGCAAAAAGGATAGAGCTATTTGTATCACTTTAACAATATTCAAACAGCCATGGAAAAAGTTTAATAAATGAGATAGAACACTATATGATTTGTAAGAGATTGTTATATAGTATCATCTATTTGGCAGTGTCAGAGTGAACTGTATGAATATCATTTGTAGTTTTGTACTATCTATAAATCATATTTATTTAGCAGACTTATTGTTTGGTTGAGTTCATATAGGTGGTGTAGATTACCATATATATATATATATATATAAATAATTTTTTATGTCATTACGACTGATAGAAGAGGCTCGAACCTAGTACTCTCATTTGAAAGATCAAGAGAGATACTATTAAGTTACAAAACTATTATCATATCTTATATTCTTTATTTGTAATAATATTATTGCAATTAATTAGTAAGCTATTATACAGAATTCCATTATTATCAACTCAATAACCATAACTTTTTTTTACTTGCCAAAAAAAAAAAATTCTTCATATTACCACTAAGTTGTTTTCATTAATGCAAATATTACAGTCATGGAGTGATCAGAGACCTGAAAAATCAATAAAAAATTATTAGTTTCCAAATCACCAAACATAACATATAAAAAAGAAAATATTATATATATATAAATATATATTACACTTGTCGGAAACTGAATGGAGATGAGAGGATTATAGTTGGGAAGGGAATAATGTTTATAGGGAAGTTCTTAAGCGAAATTCGCCTTTGATCAAGATGGGGAGGTGAGGCAAATTTCGCCTCTATTTTCTAGTACTGAGGCGACATTCGCCTCTTGAGAGGAAAATTTAAAATTTGGCACTCCCGTTTTCTATTTTATTTTATACTTTAACATATTTGTTTCAAATATTTAATGTTATTAATTTATTATATATTAATACTTATATAAATAGATTAATATATATATATATAAATTATATATTATTATAAATATTTATTACACGTATGGATTATATATTAATATAGTATATTTCATACATAACACATACAGTAAGATATATTACACATTGTATATATTATTACATTATATGATATTCTATATATTTCATATGTAATTGATATCCTATACTTATGAAATTCCATAATTATTCACTAATAATGTGCTTTTTTTTTTTCACTACCGAAATTGAATTTTTATTTTACTTTTAAGTATTTACTATTCTACATTACAGCATTTATTTAGTCCACGTTTAGATTTTTAAAATCTGAAATGTTGAATTGCAGTAACATAATCTATCCGTATAAACAAAAGAACAAACTATCGGCCAAAAAAAAGCAAACAAAACAAAGGCACAAACTAAGTCCTTGCAATTCACAAGAACTATACCAAAACATCAAAGCCCAGAAAAAAAAAAAAAAGAATAATCCAAATATTAAAAATTGACAAATTAAAAGAAAACCCCGACATGCCTAGCATCTTTATTTATTTATTTGTTTATTTTGTTAATTTTGCATATATCTAGCTTGCTGTCCATAATTCCGTGCATTGATCATATTTCTGCTTTCTTTATCAGCATGGAGGTATTATCAAGAGATATTATAATAACGTCAGATTATGAGCAAGCTGTCGGGAGTTACGCCTAATGTTCGAGCAAATAAGAGGAGACAAGCTAGGGAAATAACAGAGGAGTTAACAAAGACTACACACTTAAGTACAAGAATTGACTAAGAAATACAATGAAGATTCACAGGAAACGAAAGGGGAAGATATATTTCATATCATGCTGACAGACATCTGGTACAATGTGAGTTATATATCTCCATATATCATTAGCTCAGCAAAACTTGCTTGAAAGTTCCTACGCATAAATTAATAAATATTTTGCAAGGTCTATAATATGATGAAGTGGGGATAGATATATACAAATTGAAATTCGTATTTTAATATAGATATTCGTTTCCAGAGCAAGGAAGGCAACTGTGTATCTTTTCATTTAATTTGCCTGTAGTAATTGCATCTTTTAGGTGGGACAGCAAGGAACTAAAAATTTTTTAATTTATAAAACATTGTGGTGGTTCTTCTTTAAGAGCGATATAATAGTACATCTTATTATTTTGTCATCACACCAAATATACTCGCCTAATCACCTCACAGTGGTACACACGTGATAATGTGATTAATAGTAACTTAATTTTGATAAAATATGTAGTTTGATACCTAAATTTTGAAAATAATTAATTTATTATATGAATTTGATATTGGTCAATTCAGTATATGAAAAAACTTGATAAAATGAACTATTAGTATGAATAAAATGTTTTTTCAAATACTAAATTTGTTAATTTTGAAAGTTTATATACTAAATTTATTAATTTCAAAATTTATGTACCATCTATAACATTGACCCTCTAGAAAAAGCAGTTGCTTTATTACTAATTATTCATCGGTTTCTTGGAATTGAAATAATATTTAGATAATACGCACAATCTGTATGTATCAGAAATAGATGAGATATATATGAAAAAATAAATAAATAAATAATCGCTACAAGCAATCGGTAGAAACTAGAAACACTCATTCTTAGGTCGGATTGAGGCTGGGGCCAAAAATATATGAACCCATAGCCATTCCAGATTGGCACAGGAGGGGTTTAGACTCATAGACCGACGAATTCAGGGAGGGTCTTCACAGGTCCGAACCATGTCATCTACATGTTCCCTTTTTTTTTTTTTTTTTCATTTTCGTTCAGAGGTTTTATTACAAAACTTTAGGTTGGTTGAATCTGAACGAACAATGCCTGTTTGGATTGTCGGTATTTCACCTGTATCTGTATCTTTTTTAAAATGATATATGTAAATATATCCGATTTGCATCTAAATTTTATCTATTTTTGTTCTATTTGATCTTTTGATGAGAACTGTCAATTTTTTTTTATCTATATCTATTTTTTGATAAATAATTTGTTAAAAAAATTTAAAAAAATGCCTTCTACCGAAAAAAAACCAATCCAAACAACATTGACTTCAAAAACCCTTTTTTTACTCCCTTCGAATTCTTTAAAATACAGTACAATGGGGGCAGAGGGCGGCAGTGGGGCGTGAGTCCAATCAATTGACGTCTACGATGACGAATTAGGTTGGAAAGGCGAGAGATGATGGCACGAAATTGATTTTATTAATTCAAGGTTAAACGCTCAATTTTAAGTGTTGTAATTTTTTTTTTTAATTCCCAAGAGACACAGACAGTAAGCTTTACTAGTGTCCCCCAAAGTTTTTAAATATAACGGAATTGTTTGCGTACACAGTTGTAACGAGCAGCTGTTAATTTTTAACTGTGTGGGTTGGCTTCTATTTGATAGTTGCTTTATATAAGCTTTCTCTGGCCATCAAATAAAATTTTAATTTCATAATGTGATATGTCCAGCAAAGTATGGGTCTTTTAATTTAACCGAAGGCACATAATGTATTAAAGGCAATTCTGTCCCCAACTTTCAAACACCATATTTTAAGGCAAAGGCCATTTAGTATTATCGTTGATGTCCTAAGTTTTCGTACCTTGCCATTGAAGTTTTTAATATATTGTATATATTGGCTGAATTACACTGGAATGTTATAATATTAATGGATAAATTTATTTGATCATAACATTAAATACTAGTAGTATGGAATGCGATTTTTTGAGATGAACTTCACCTCTTACACAATCAAAGGCGATTTTGGCCTCTACTAATTAAGCTGAGATGAATTTTGCCTCATATAGTCAGCACATGAGGTGAAATTCACATCAGATAAGCTCTATATATAAATCCTGCGGCCTCTCTCTCACACTCACCCTCACACACACAAACACAAACACAAGTAGGTACTCTCTTTCCACACTTTCTTGCCCTCTTTCTGCTCCTTTCCTGCTCTCTCTCTCTCTCTCACACACAAACACAGAGAGCACTCTACTCTCTCTCTCACTCTCACACAAGCACATAACACTCTCCTTCTCTCTATCTCACACAAATACATAGGGTAAATTTCTCTCTCTCTCTCTCTCTCTCATTTGTTTAATTTTTTATACTAGTATGTTGTATATAAAAATATATCTTTAGAGTAAAATGAATTTTTTAATTACATTTTTATTTTTTATACAGGTATTTGATAAATTTTTTGCTCATATCGATATTTAGAGTACAATAATCACTAAAAGGTTAGTTTAGTTTTTATAATAACTTTAATACAACTATTTAATTGCTAGTAGTTATATATTTATTAATTAATGTATATTTAATTTATAGTTATGTATTTCTTATTAGTAATTAAAAATGTTATAAATATATTTAGGATGTAGTAATTATATATTATTATTTAATATATGCTTATTGTGTTTAACAGCATGACACGCAGATTAAATACAAATATTTAAATGTTAGTATTTATATATTTATTAATTAATGTATATTGAATTTATAGTTATGTATTTCTTGTTAGTAATTCAAAAAATTATATATATTTTTTGGATTAAGTAATTATATATTATTATTTAATACTTGTTTATTGTGTTTAACTTCATACCAAGTAGAATAAATACAATTATTAAGATGCTAGTTTTTTTATGTTTATTAATTAATGGATATTGAATTTATATTTATGTATTTCTTGTTAGTAATTCAAAAAATTTTATATATATATTTTTTGGATTAAGTAATTATATATTATTATTTAATACTTGTTTATTGTGTTTAACTTCATAACAAGTAGAATAAATACAATTATTAAGATGTTAGTTTTTTTATGTTTATTAATTAATGTATAATTTATTTATATTTATGTATTTCTTATTAGTAATTCAAAAAATTATATATATTAGGATTAAGTAATTATATGTTGTTTAATACTTGTTTATTGTGTTTAACTTCATGACATGTAGAATAAATACAATTATTAAAATGATAGTATTTATATATTTATTAATTAATGTATATTTTATTTATAGCTATGTATTTTTTGTTAGTAATTCAAAAATTTATATATATTTATGATCTATTAATTATATATTATTATTTCATACATGCTTATTGCTTTTAACTTCATGACATGTAGATTAAATATAATTATTTAAATGCTATTATTTATATATTAATTAATTAATTATTAAATTTGTAGTCATATATTTCTTGTAGTAATTCAAAAAATTATATATATTTAGAGTTTAGCAATTATATATTATTATATAATACATGTTTATTGTATTTGATTGCATGACACATATAAAGTTTAGTAATATGTTAATTTAGAAAATAGTGTTCTGTTATTAGATGCTCGGATACTTACAGCAGAAATATCTAAAATGAATAAGATGTGGTAATTAATTAAATGCAAATTTAGGATATCTGTGCAAACTTGGCATATGACACGTGATTTGACAACTAACCAATACAGAAATAGGGTTAGACAATTTTTACAAGTTGCTGTAAACCATTGGAGGGCAGATGTATTGATTAGATTCCTTATAAAGATTGTCTCAATAGTTCATGGCAGTCTATCTAGATATCATTTCCTTAGGAGGGGAATGGCTTGAACCTAGTAGCCTTGGATTTTTACGTAAGGATGTAGATGAAGACAAGGTAAATGATAATGTTGTCATGGATAAAGGGATTAATCCACCTGAATACACACGCTTCAAAGATAAAGCTGGTCAAGAACTTTTGGAAGACATTAACACTAACATGAGTGATCCTAATGGAGATGATGTTGATAGCGAAGATGAAAGTAGTCCATTTGATGGAGAGCAGTGGACTAAAATGTTTGAAAAAGAAAAGAGTCCGATGTACCCAATCTATACAAAGTTCTGTTTATTATCAGTAGTACTTCAAATGACAAATTTAAAGGTTGACAGCAAGCAGTCAGTGAAGGCATTCAACAATTGGCTTGCTTTAATAAAAAGTTTGTTACCGGCCGACAATTTGTTATCGTCTTCATATACGAAGCACAAAATTTTTTGAAGTAGTTAGGCATGGATATAAACACGATCCATGCATGCAAAAATGATAGTGTGCTTTTTCTGCAAAAAATTCCAAAATCTTAATAACTGCCTAGTGTATAGTGAAGGAAAGTAGAAGCTTCATTTAAGGAAATAGAAAACAATATCAATTAATCTTTTGCAGCATTTTCCATTGATTCCTAGACTACAATGGTTATTCATGTGCCAGAAGACAGCTCCAAAGATGAGATGGCACAAAGAAAATTACATATCGGTGGTGGGTGTGTTAAGGAATGCCGTGGATTACAAATAGTAGAAGGCATTGGATGGAAAATACCCTTAGTTCGCATCAGACACCCAAAGTGTGCGACTAGAACTTGCCATCGATGGGTTCAATCCTTATGCAAACATCAGCACAATATACAACATATGGCCAGTTATTATGTTTGTATAGAATATTCCACCATGGAGATACATGAAGAAGCCATATATGATGGTGACCCCCTTAATCTTGGGATCGAAATCACCAAGTAAAGATATTTATGTATACTTACAACCCCTTATAGAAGAGTTGGAAGAACTACGGCCAAGTGGGGTAAAAACACTGGATGTGGTGGCAAGATGGACATTTTGAATGCATGTTGCCTTATTGTAGACTATGAACGATTTCCCAGCATATGGTGACAAATCAAGCTAGATAACCAAAGGTTACAAGACTATAGACGATTGTTGCCTCCAAGACATAAATGGCGCCTTGATAGTGCAAGTTTGACGTCACTATGGAAACAAGAGCTCGACCAAAGGATTTCACTAAGGCAAACATTGTGGATCAGTTGAGTCGGTATGAGTAATCATATTGGGAAAATTGCAAGAGTAGATCTATCTCGAAGGAATGAAGACGGCTCAAACTGTTGTAAGAAGAGTCTGCTCTTCCAAATGCCATATTGGAATGAACTGCACATGTGACATAACCTTGATCGATGCATATTGAAAGGAATATAAGTGACAAACTGGTGGGACTATTTTCGACCTTAAGGGCAAGTCAAAATACATAGATAAGACGAGATTCATCCTCCATGAAATACGTATTCATTCCAAGCTACATTTGCAAGAACATGGTGGATGCATGTTCAAGCCACCAGCTGCATATACACTGTTAACTCGACAAATGAGAGAGGTCTATAACTTAATTAAGGATGTGAAGATGCCAAATGGATATGCTTCTAATAAATTATCTTACATAGGGGTTGATGAAGTAAGTTAGAGGGGTCTAAAGAGCCACGATTGTCATGTTCTACTGCAATGGATCCTCCCGATAGTTATTCATGGGGTCCTCGATAAACGAATTTACGAAGTTACATGTGATGTATCTCATTTCTTTAAGGAATCGACTGCTAATGAATTCCATGTGAATTCATTGGAATCCTTGGAAAAAACAATAATCTTAACTCTTTGCAAGTTAGAGATGATATTTCCTCTTGCTTTTTTTTTTTTTTTTTTGACATCATGTTCCATTTAGCTGTGTGTCTTCCAAAGGGACCACACATGTGTGGCCTTATCTAATATTGTTGGATGTATCTTATTGAAAGATACATGGAGGTTCTCAAAGGAGATTTATGGAATAGGGCAAAACTGAAGGGTTCCATTATCGAGTCATATGTTGTGAGAGAAAGCATTCAATTTTTCTCACTGTATTTTAAGAACATAGACTCAAGAATAAATAGGCCCCACTGATAGTGGGATAACTACTAAAGGAAGCGTCATCCTCATCATTTTGAGTATTCACACAACTCATATGTTTGATAGGTGCATGGACTATATCAGGCTCGAAGTTGAACTCAACAGAATGCATTAGACAATATTGAATAATTGTGAGGAAGTGCAGCCATTTGTAAAGTATGTGGCATCGTTTGCATTCATTTATGACCTGATAACACAATAACTTCACCATTTCTTAAGGTGAACTTTTAATGAAATTACTTATAGGGAGTTCGAGCAAGAACTAATTACACATGGAGCATACAATGTGGGAGGAATAACATGTTAACATTTTACTGAGTGTTTTAGCAATAAGGTTGCAACTCACCCAAAACTTCTGAACAGATATTCATCGATATCTTTAAAGGTTAATTTCATCCTTCTCATCCTGTGTAGATTATGGAACCTAGGTCTATCCATGGGCAGCAGGTGCCAGAAGATCTAAAAGCCTTAAGGTGGGGCCTATATATTCATCGATATAGCTACAACACTTGTATCGTGAACAGAGTCCGATACAACACATAAGAGGAGGCAAGATTAAGATCACAGAATAGTAGTGTATACGTCTTTGGTGTAGATGGTAGATAACAAATTACCTTCTATGGCATTCTCACTGAAGTTATCCAACTAAATTATATAGGGTCTAAGCAAGTATTTTTATTTAGGTGTAAGTGGTTTGACATAAACTGTGACAAACTGAAAAGTATTGATGGAGACTTCATCTCGATCAACATCACAAGGACATGGTATGATAATGACGCGTATATTCTTGCAAACCAAGCATAACAGGTATTTTACCTAAGGGACCCAAGCAAGTGATCTGGCAATTGGATGATTGTGTAGAAAGTTGTACACCGTCATATGTTTACTCGTGCTATCTTCCAATCAAAGTCTATAGAAGATGGTGAATCAAATGAGCGACTGTCATGCCTCGAGGGGTATCCTAAATGTGGCAGTCCACCACATATAATGTTAAGACTTAAGAACGGCTATCTTAGTCATACAAAAGCCTCAGTATTACATGTAAGGCGTCTAACATGGTAATAGGAGACGCTTTTGAGAAGTGTGGTCTAAGTAAGTAATAATGAACATACAAGAATCTAGAATTAAAGATAGTTCATAATAATAATAATTAAAAGTCTATTACATAAATCTTAAGGGCATACCCCCGCTAAATCTCCAAGGATCGAAATAACTAATAGTCTTTATAATAACTTAAATACTACATCAAAAGATTTTAAAGGAATTCTAGTCTAATCCTTCCAGTAGATTTCCTTCAAAAGCTCCCAAAAGAAAACTTATGCGGATATGAGGAGACCTCGAGTATAAGAACCGGTGTTTGGATATAAATATCTATAGGGGCGTAGCTTTACGGGCTTAGTGAGTATAATCCCAATAATCATACTTAAACAAAATAACAACCAAGATTATTAGACAAGTAAATGAAATGCAACAAACACGTGAGCATACAAGACATATGAATTTTCCAAGAATCTGATGTTGAATGAATTACGCATTTCATTCGAGGTTAAGTATTCCGGCCCATTACAGCCATCATTTCTTGAAAAATCATTTTTACAGATCTTACTGGCTCTTATTCGCCATCAAAATATGTAGTTATTACCGATTCCTACTAGCCATCATTTTATGTAGTTCTTACCGGCTCCTAGTCACCACATATATAATATACCGGTTATGCCTACCACTACTATCATACACTTATTCCACCAATTGTACAATAGCAAATGTAATGTGACTCAACTCATGAAGTGCATGCATCAATCTTTATTTAGAGCTTAGCCATTAAATTTCAATTTCTTGTAAGTGATCAACCAATTTTAGACACTTCAACATGCTAATAAACATACAATTCATTACAAGTAATTTGTGGCTCGATATACTTAATATTCTTTCAACATATTATAAACACATGCATCTTCAATTTTATCTTTTCTTAAATCTAGTACAACTAAATTACACGCATAAACATAAGCATGAAAATAAGGAAAGTAGACTTACTCGGCCATGAAGATACTCCCTTAGTCGAAATAGTCCTCGCAAAGGAAATATCCAAAATGAGTATTTCATGGAATTTCTAGTCAAAGCTTCTAATTCTATTTTCTAGTTGTGGTAAAATCTGTATAGGTGGAAATTTCAACTTAAAATGGTCATAACTTGCTCATCTTAGCTCGGAATTTCACATATAATATACCATTTTCTACCTATTCCAAAAGATCTATCCGTTTATGAGGTTTTTTTGTCATAAATAGTCGTTTGTGTCTCAAAACCATAGAGTGAAGATTCAACACGAAAATTTCAGTTTGTAAAACTCCAGTTTGCAAACTTTTCTTTATTCAAAAAATACTTGTACCAAAATGTAGATACTATCATAGTTGGAAAACCTTTAGAATATATATAAATATATGTATTGACTCATATCTTATACATGAATTTAATGAAGTTGTCTTAATAATGATTTTTGTAAAAGCAATGTGTTCTAGAAATTGGAAAAACAAAACTTGAAAAATTTCCACTTGAATCATCTTAAGTGAATTTTTTCTCCCTTTAATTCTATTTCTTAGTCTTTCAAATTCTCTAAAAATGATTTTTGTCTTTCTAAGTTTCTTATAACTTAATTTCTAGGGGTTGAGAGGATAGTTTCTAAATACTATTTGTTATTAGTTGAAATTTATTAAACTTTACATTTTCTTAACTTTTCATAAAGTTTATTTCATTTAATTAAAATGATTTCCTAAGTTGTTTACTAATTTTACTTCTTAAAAACATTTTATCTCTATAAAAGAAACATCCTTGGTGATTTTTCAAACTAGTCTATTCCTTGATATTCTAGAGTATTAGTGAAACTTTCTTAATGAAGTTTAATAAAACTTTTGTTAATCAAGAATTTGAAGTTTTAAATTTTAAAGAAAAATTTTTCACTTTATTATTTTGTATAGTGCATGAGTGATATATCTACTTTATGTATCATCTAAAAATTCCTATGTTCCTTTGTTACTAAAATCTCTTGATGAACTCTTCTAGATTGTTTGAAAAGATTTGTTAAGATAAATCCCTAGTTTTGATGAAAAAATCATTTCTTGCATGCCAAAAGTTTTAATTTGAAAGTACTCTCATCTTCTCTTTTTATTAAAGAAAATTTTGTGAGATCATATCAATATGCTCATGCATGATCATGAATATATAGTCATGAGAAATATAAAAAATATATCATAATAAGATAAGATAATTATAAGAAATAGTAAGAGCATAATATTAATATCGAGCATTGGGAACCTTACCTTCATCAAGGTAATCCGATCAAGTATTAGGAGCCTTAGTTTCATCAAGGTAATTAGGAACTAAGCACAGACTAGTCCAAAAAAAAAAAAAAAATAGAGAAAAAGAAAAGAGAAGAAAAAGCAATAATAATAGCAAGTTAGAGAAAGTTAGTGAGCATTAGGCTTTAAAAATATATAGATATACGTATACTTAATAATATATGTAGAGTTAGATTAGAGCATAATAACAACAATAATATCATTAATAATCAACATATATAAAAGCATAATAACAACATAGTAAAATTGGAATTTCATGTACAAGAACAAAACATGAACATGCTGTTGCTTTTACTACTCATATGAGTTTCAAAATAACACTATGATCATACTAGCTGCATGATATGAGTAAATAAAATAGGAATAGGAGTTTTACTTAAGGTGTTTTTGGAGTAGGAAGAAGGTGGTGAATGTATGAGTATGTGGTTAGTGGTATGTGGTGGATGATTTATGTATAGAGGATATTTTTTGTAAGTATTTGGTAAAAGAGAGTTTTGGTAGTATAAAATATTATGGAAGAGTTGTTGAGTGAATTTGAGAGAGTTTTGTTATATGTAAAGATGGTGTGAAAAAAGTAGATGGAGAGGGGGTTTTGTAGTTAAAGATGGAGAGAAATTGGATGTAATAAAATAAATTAAAAAAGAAAAATAATTGAGGGAAGAGAGGAGGGGATGGCACCGGCCATGAAGAGAGGAGAGAGAGAGAGAGATATATGTAATTTTTGTTGTTTTATAACAAAAAGTAATTAAGATATGAAGCATGGTTGATATGAAGGAATTGGAAATGTAAAAAGTAGAAAAATAGGTATGTAGGTAGTAATAATAGGTTGTAAGGTAAAGTAGAAATAGATAAATAGTAGTATAAGATAATGAATAGTAAATAAGACAAATAGTATACCAGTAGTAAAGAAAATAGCGTATAAATGCAACATCTGTTATTTTTAGTTACCGAAAAAATACGAAACTGATATTTTTGAAATCCTTGTATTAATTAGGATTTAACGATGTTATCGAAATATTTTTACTATTTTGAGCCCCAGGACGCGCTTTTCGAGAGCTTATCCCATTTGGGTCTGAAAGACACTAAAAATTTACGAATCTGACATTTTTATGTTTTCTTATATTATTACGAACTATTTTCACTTTTTAATTTAACTCCATTATCTAGGGCTAAAGAATATGAGGTTATCGAATCTAAACTCTAGTGTTTGTTCTAGTTTTTTATTGACCTTTAGTGTTTCCGGTTGACTTTTAATTATAAGATTAAACTTAAAATTAATCAAAATTTCAAGGGTTTACAATGACCTCCAACCGAGGAGCCAATGCAATAGATGATTGAAAGGCCTTGGACAATTCCAATCGATCACATATTTGTTGATCTAGGAAACCTTGTACGCCTATCCAACCCATGTAAGGGTTATAGTGGTGTAGGGGATGATGATTTAGATGAATAGATTGTATGCTTGTTTTCATTTTTTTTTTTCTTTATCACATATGTTTATTCGTAATGAACTCAAAGTAATGTATCACTAACAATGGTTAATTTTATAATTTGTAGGATAAGTGGCTTGAATTTCTACGATCACTTATGGAAGACTCCCAGGCACACTCGAGTAGTATACAAGTGGCGTTTTCACCTTGAATAGTTAATATT
Source organism: Combretum micranthum (assembly GCA_024138025.1). NCBI lineage: Eukaryota > Viridiplantae > Streptophyta > Magnoliopsida > Myrtales > Combretaceae > Combretum > Combretum micranthum. Next base: position 55,139 of record JAMXBD010001039.1, read on the forward strand.
TCTCTCTCACATCCATATTAGAGTCACGCGTTAATATTCTTATTTGATTATATAGGAGGATCATTCATTGCATTGCCGATCGATCAGCAAGTTAGAGAGACCAAGACTAGTTAAGTGGTTGGTTTTGTGTTAGGTGACTTGTATAACATACATTTTCATAATCATAACTTGAAGTTGAAGTTTTCAAAATTTATAAAACTAATTGGTTCATTTCAAATTTCGTTTATCAACTTCTAACATCCATGGTAAGCACACCTAGCAAAGTAGTATAGAAAGAATTAGGTCGGATCCCAAGCGATCGGTGGCAGCTATTATACTCACATTACATCCGTTATCTAGCCAAAGAAAAAATTAGAAACACATAAGCAAAAACAGAAGCTAGCCTAGGGTAATGGAAATATTCACAAACATTTGCTGGGCAAAATTGGGAAAAATGGGTTTATAACTTCTACAAGACATCAGCTTAGGGTTTACTACACTAACTCCTTGTCATGTGATTTCATAAGAGAAATTACTTCGAGAGAGTGGTTGATTGGGATATTTGTACCACCAAATTCACTGAGTTAAACTAAAGCTTCTCTTGAAGTCAATAGTTCTAGATCTAGATGCTCGACCCACATAAAGAACAAGAATCCTTTGTTTGAAAAACCAACTCAATGAATTTTAAAAACAAGTGATAGAAAGTCTTCACCCATCCTCTCTCGAGGTAGATATGATCAACTTCATTAGTAGCAACTGATCTATTCAAGAAAATGACCTCTCAGCCTATTCAATTGAAATCAAAACATGAATCTAATAAGGTGCACCACACAGTTAGACCGACAAAAATAAAGAAAGCTACTAATTATAAATACCTAGTCAATTATACTTGAAAGCGTATTTGAAATAACATGAATCAGGATTTGGATTCATAAACCCTAAGTTGTAGGAGATTATTTCTCCATGGATTTAAACATTAAAGCACAAGATTCAGAAGATTTAAAATCAGATTGAAGAATAATTCAATTAATGCTCAGAATCTTGCAAACATTACAAACATCGGGTTTAAAATGATTTTACCAAGAAAACTATGAGTCCTCTAAATCAAGAAGAAAATGGATTTTTATCACCTTAGAATTCTCTCTCTCTAAGCTATGTTAGGAAAATTTACAATAATGTACAGTCCAATCTCAACGCACGCTTGCTCGTTTATTTATAGGCTCAGGGCACAGAAATCATGAAGATATTATTGTTGACATGGCGGATTCTTTACAATAGAATTTGATAAGATCATATTTTATACAAATCTTGATGATCAATTGAGCTAGAATGGATATTTGTTTTGATTAAATTTTATGTTTCAGAACTAATTTGGATTAAGAAATCAAAACAAGAGAATTTGAATTGAAAAGAGGAAAAATTGAAGTCAAGGCCGGCAATTCATCATTGAAAGCCGCCGGCTTTTAGACGGCGTAAAATCCAAGGCCGTTGCAGCACAGCCAGCTTTGCCCAGCACAAGTTAAACAACATTCAAAGCCGCCTCAAAGCTGCCGGCGTAGAAGATGAAGAAGCCAGCGTAAATGAAGGCCGGCAGCCCAGAACTAAAACATCACCAGCTTTGAAGGAGTTACATTATAAGCCGGCATGAAAGCCGTCGGCTTTGAGACAGTGTACATCGAAGAATTGAAGAGACATGAAGACATGAAACGCTTGGAGGAAAATGAAGCAACACATCTGTTTGAATGCTACGCCGGTGTGAAGCCACCGGCTTTGGGACGGCGTTCGTTTAAATAGCCCAACGCTTCATTTATGACTATATCGGGCTAGATCACATTCAAAGCTGCCGGCGTTGAAGCGGCCTACATTTAACTGATATTGAAGGCTGCCAGTGCACTGCCTGTGCAAAGGACAACTTGAAGATACGCCGCCTGTAAGCCGCTGGCGTAGGATCCATAACGGCCAGCGTACATTGAGAAACAGCAAAGTTAATTAAATGTTTTTCACGAAATTTTTCCTATAAATAGGGGGTCTTCCCCTCACTTTCAGAATCATCCAAGCATCCAAGAATTCAATCATACATTCCACATTCCAAGTAGCTTTAGAATATTTAGAATAGGCATTTCATTAGAGATTTTTGAAGAGATATTTGAAGTTATACAAGATTTGCAAGTGAAGCTTTAGTATTCTGAATTGGTGATTTCTAATCTTATTCTTTTTATGCAATTCATATACTTGAATATTCTGATCATAATGAAATCATTTGCAATTTCTTATTTGATTGTTGAATCATCATTCATGAGTAGCTAAATTCTTTTTGTGGAAAGTTGATGAAGCTTTAAACATGTTAAAATGATTTTTGAATCCATGTTATGAGATATTTAGAATCTTGAAATATTCATATTGAATTCTGATTATTCATCATGTTTTGGTGCATAAGAATTCTAGTAACTCGGAAGGGAAATTAGTGTTCACATGAATTCATAAATTGAGATTAAATTGCAATTGCGGAAGCGGCGTAGTTTAATCTAGTTTAGAAATTATCCATAAATATTAATGCAATGTTTTATATTGATTTCTCACTAAGGAATTAGGAGATTTTAAATATAAAGTATTAGTCAATTATAGAATCGGGAGATTTATAATTGTAATTTTGATTCCATTAATGATTTATTTAACGGAAGTTATTGAATTGTTTTGTGGTTAAAAAGGTTTTCAAACTTTGTTTTTAAATCTTGATAATTTCTTATGAATGTTCATGAATTTAATTATCATTATAACATGAGTTCAAGTTGATTGGCAATAGTTTAAAGTGGATTCTGCTCCTTCCCACACTTTTCACCATATCCCTCTCTTTAAAAAGCTCATTGCATTCATATAGACAATTAGATAGATAAAATAGTTTAAATTAAACTTCTTAAAAAGATCAATTGCCTAGATATTAGTATTAGTTGATAATTGTCTAGTAGTTAGTAAATCCTCGTGGGATCGACACTTTATTCATGCTATATTATAATAGAAGACCTAGTACGCTTGCTAGAAATATGCTTTAAAATTCAATACTAATCACAGCACATCAGAATTCTCTCTTCTTCCCATGAGCGCGTTTGATCATGTACTTAATTGTCGCAGGTCTTATTGTTGCTTGGTCGAGTGCTCGAGATGACAAACAAGTGAGGCTCAATGCTAAAAATACTTGCATTTTTGTCCATCCATCTATCAAGGGTGAATTTGAGTACATCGAGGGCTCAAATACTTGAGGTTCGGCATTGATCTGGCAAAAATTGGTCTTCAAATACCAACTATCAAGGGTCAAAATACGAGGTTTGACATTAAGGCTCGATAGAAGCTTTTCTGCAGATTGAGACTTAATCACCTTAGAACACTTGTCGAGGGTCACATTGAGGGCTTGAAATTGAGGCACGACAAACCATTTTTCCTTGTTTTACTTGATCTTTTGGGCTCGATGAGGATTTTGGCGGGGCTCGACTTTATTTAAATTTGACTTTCTTTGCTGTTCAGCTCCAAATCTAAAAACACTTCATTTCTTCTTCTTTGGATTTAATGCGCTACAAAACAATAATTAATATCAAAAGCACAAGATTTATGGGGATTTAATCAAGATTGCACAAAAATGAGCTCAAATTCCCATGAAAAATACACAGTAAAAGAGACTTATCATCAGGCTAAGCTATTCAAACTTAATTGAGGTGGGTGAATGAGCGGGGTATAGGGGAAGAGGTGTCATATGACCTTCTGGATGATGTACCTTCATTAGTGGACTACGAGGACCCACATACCACAGTAGTGGAGCATCATGAGGCCGCTGTTATAGCTGAGCATTAGGAGGCTAATATCATGATACCCGAGAGGCGCAAGGATATGTATAGAGGGATTCGGGCAGATAAGGGTATAAGAGGATAGGCCATAGGCTAACCATCACCATGTCGAATGGGTATATAGGTCTCATATGCTTATGTCTTAAGATGGTTAGGTTGGAGTTCTTACTCCACCATAGAATGTTGACCTAGTTGTTCATTCTTGGAGCTCAAGGAAAGGCGTAGTTAACATTCCCAGAAGTGTATTGGCATGGCATTATTTGCAGAGTTATTGTAAGTTTATTTTCAGTTAAAAACATACTTGGAAGGCAATTTCCATAGCCTCGACCATTCATTAATACATTCAACCCATTTTTAATGTGCAGAACAAATTCAAACTACGAAAGAATTGGCGAAAAAGTGCATAAATGGTGGGTAACATTGAACTATTTGATGAGTAAATCATATAGTTAGCTCTACTACAAGCTTTAAGGTACATATCATATCTAAAGGTGGAGGCGAGGACGTGCTAGATAGAAGGCCACCACTCGGTTTCGAGCACCGAGTGAATCAATGGAGGGCGTTTATCCACTTTGTAGAGAATGATCCAAATTTACAAGGTACGATCTTACATGTGGTAAATATATAATAAGAAGATCTATTCCTTTGGTTTACTTTTATCCAATTGTGTGAGCTTCGATTCATGGTTAATATGCAAAATAGGAAGAAGTAAAAATTGTTGCATACATGTGGTATGAAAGTCTATGCTTCAACATGCAATTACGAATGTAAGTATTATAACTACATGGTGTGCGGGTTTATGTTCTATGTTTTTTTGGTAATTCCACTAATCATTTATTATGGAAGCTCACACCAATAGAGAACTACAGACACATCCATTTGAGGAGAGAGAAAGGACAATTGACTGATGAATGGGAGTTGAGGTTATCCATGCAGTATTATGTAAGTATATTCAATTTTCATATTCAATGGTAATATACCCTATCCATCATTTTGTATGATTATGTTAACATTGTGTTCACTTTGTTCAACTAGGCATGCATGGTGCAGAGAAGTAAGGAGGAGGATGATATTGCTATCGTAACAGGTAAGCGAACTATGCCAAATCAAGACATTATGGAGGAGGTTTTGGGGCACAAATTCGGCTACCGTTGTGGCTTTGTCATGCCTTGAAGGGTACCCTAAACGTGGCAGTCCGTCGTACACAATATTAAAGCCTAGGAATGACCGCCTTCGTTACACGAAGGCTTCCATACTATGTATAAGGCGTCTAACACATGGAGGAGACGCATCGGAGTAATACATTTTATATTGGTACAACTTGAGTAACAATGTAAAGGAATTACACTTCACTATACTTTAAATGACAATTTATCAAAAGATTTCACTACATAAAACCATTACAAAGCAAATCATAAAACCTAACTAATAACTTCAAGTATTCATACTTCTCGCCGGAATCCCGAAATCATATTTGGCTCCAACCATCTCGGCCCCCACCTAGCATTCTTGAGATAACCTGTTTATTCAAACATCTATTGGGGTATAAGCTACACTAGCTTAGTGAGAATTCCCTTAATTCCGTACCATAACAAGCAAGTTAGAAACCAACCATATGCTATGCATGAACAAACACATGAGCAGACAATTATGTATAGGTATCCGGAACCCACACACAGAATAGATTTACGCCTTCCGTATCTTGGGTTAGGGATGGTATTGAAAATCTATACGACCGCTGCTAGTCCCAAGCCCTCGGTTCATAGCACTCCACTCGGCTAGGCTCAACCATGGAATGCATCCCTGATGTGCTTTAGTTCCTTATGAATGAGCTCTGGCACCGGGTCTCATTATCCAAACGAGTCCTCGGACCATACCGATCGACCTGCGTAAGAGTAGCACACTACCAAATGCAACATGTCCGATGCGATGCATGAGCAATTTAAATTTTTGCTTAGGTCAAAATATTCATACATTCTTTAGAGTGACCAACCAATATCATACACATAACAGAAGTAATATGAACAGTGCAGTTATCCAATCAAATCATGGTTTCGATATGCTTTAGTATTCTTTGGCACACATACATCAAAGTCTCATCATCTATCCCATCCCCGTTCATATCGGTTTTTATCTTGTTCCTATAATTCTAATGCATCTAGCTACAAGCACAAACAAGGTAACAAAATAATAAGAAGACTCACTCGGCCATTGGATCATCGGTCTCTTAGTAAAAGTAATCCGGTGGTAGAGAATCGTCGATTTTGGGGTCATCTAAAAAGGAAGAAATACCATAATAAATATTTCATCACTTAACTAATCCAAACTATCTTATACAAACTATCAAATTCGTAATTCTCGTCTTAAGTGGGAATTCCAACTTAAAATTGCCATAACTTGGTCGTTTTAACTCGGAATTTAGCAAATTATATATCGATTTCTATCTAATTCAAAAGATCTATCTAATTCTAATATTATTTTTAAGTTTTGAAAACATTTGTGTCATGAAATAGAAGGGTCAGATCTGATCAGTAACAATCCCTATTTCTGAAAAATAGTTTTGAAATTGTTTGAAATGTTTCTATTTGATAATTCAAGTATACATGAAATATGAATGATTTCCTAACATGAATGGCATGTGATGAGTTTAATGTATGCATGATCTTGGTGATTTTTACTAAAAGAAAATTTTATAACTTTTTATTTTGCAAGACCGCAATAACAATTACTTATGATAAATCTAGTTTTCTAACTTTGACATCACACTAGTGTTTTGGAATTCGTTCTTAGGAATTTCTAGTTATCTTAGTTAAAATTGAGTCTTCACAACATATACTACCTAAGGCCTTCATTTTTACATAAAAATTTGCATTTTGCACTTTGCAAATATGTTTTCAAGTAGGATTTACTCAAAAATCCGAATTTTTAGAAATCCACTTTTTGAATGATTCCTTTGGGAAAAACTTATTTAATGCATTAAAATTTAAGACTTTACTATACCTACTACTTAAGGAATTCATTTAATACATAAAAATTTTATTTTGAACTTGGATAATAGGTGTTTTCATGGGCATCATCCAAAGTTACGAATTTTACAAGTTGACTACTAACTCAAAATTTTCCATCTTGATTCTACTTCTTGTTTTACACATAAATGTAAAGACCCGACCCTCTAAATCCTGAGACTTATAGTACCGGGTCCCTAACCACATATAACATTTTCACATTATATGTAAGGTTGTCCTAAATCTAACAGTTTATGAATATTGTTTGATCAAAATCACTATAACTTTATAAAGAACTTTTAAACAAAACAAGATTGCTAACAAAAGCAATCTATACAAACATTTACATCATATAAACACTGTCTAGTGTCAATACAAGACACTACAAAAAAAAAAAAAATTACATGTTTGCTTAAACAAAAGAACCCTAGAGGATCTTAAGGTCTTTACAACAAATAGGCTTAACTAACAAGCCTTCTATACATAACTTTTTTCTTAGCAAAAATTCTTCCCAAAAGTCCAGGGTGATCGGATCCTATTTGTCCCACTCATCCAGAAATCTCTCGAAATCGGACCCATAGCCTAAATCATCATAAAACTCGTCTCTAATACCTGCAAGGCAGAAAAAAATGAGCCAGAAGCCCAGTACACAATAACAAATGCAAAACAAATCATCAAGTCAATGTAATGCATCATTAGACAGGCGATTATCTTTATTACACTTTCTTTCACAAATCAACAAGAGGGTATTCAAACCCCGGCCACGTTTCGGGAATTCAGGGATCCTGAGTAACAGCAGCTGCTCAGGGAGTTGATATAAGCAGTTCGAATACTTATATCTCCTATATCTATTTCATGAAGATAATAGATTCATTTAGGGTTTAAAAGCCGTTGCCCGACTCTACTTAAACTCAGTCCATAACATGAACCTAGTTCACAAGTTCCCATAAACTTTGAACTAAATTATGGTATTTCCCCTAAGTTTAAGCAAACGTTACTCAGATACTATTCCCCCTTATCGGCTACCCACTTAACCAAAAGAATCGCTATTGCATCATAGCATACCATTGCATCATGGTAAAGTCATTGCATCATGACTTGGTTAAGCCTAACTAACATGTCATTGCATCATGACAGGTTTGCTGCTCCCTGGACCAGATTAAACAGCGTAATAGACATCCAATTAATTCAAATATTAAGTCAAATCAATTTAAATCAGATTAGGAATGCCTATTCCTAGTAATCATCAGACAAGTTATTGCGTACCTGAACCCGTTAGTATATAACTAGGATCTCTCGGTGAAGAACTAACCGAAGAATCCTTAACTGAAATAGGAATATCACAATAATCAATAAATCAATAAATATAGACTCCACTCTCACAATTATACCCATATTATATCTATATATCACAATTAATCAAAGAAATTCGAATAATTTAATACAAAGTCATAATAAAGCATTTAAAGGTCCTATTATATCTTAAATCGCTTAATAAATACTTATTTGATCAAATAACAAACTTCGGAAAATTTTAGAAAAAGTTTTTAAAATTCAAAAGCACAGGAGATACGCCGGCAGCCAAAGCCGGCGGCTTTGAGTTGGTGTTCGATACTCTGGAAATCAACACTGCCAACGCTGGCAGTGTTCAAGGGTACACCGACTGCCTTTCATCCTACGCCGGCGGCCTTAAGCCGGCGTAGAATCCAAAACCCAAAATTTTTCAAAACGTCCAGAGAGGTCTAAGCTGTCCGCTTACCCAGATACGCGGGCAGCTTTGACACATATGCCAGCAGCCTTGATTCCCAGCAGCCAGCGTACAATATGAATGAATGAACGTCGACTGACTTTTTTAGCGAAAGCAGGCGACGTAGAAACTCAAATTGCTAGCGTACGTTCTGAAGAACAAACGCTAGCAATTTTTATCATAAAAGCCGGCGGTGTAGCAAAGCGGTGTTAAGAAATTTGAATCCAATGCTGCCTCTACGCCGGCGGCATAGAATTCCCAGGTGCCGGCGTACGTTTAAAAACATGCTTAAATGACAAAACACAAATCCCCTGTTTTTCTACTTCGAATATTCTATCCTATAACGCTTTCAAATCATCCTCAACTTCATTTCTAACTTCATATACTCACCCCTATCTACACTACTCAATCTTAGCAACTCAAAACATGAAATCAACACATTTAAACACTTCCAATTCCACTTCCATCCATTCTAAATTTTCCTACACAAATCCTCTTCACATCCTCCCAACACTTCATGTCACTTCTACCATACATGCACAAACTCACACACTCACAAAACACATCCCTAGCTCATCTCAATACATGAACAAGCAATTTAGATAAACTTCAACTGATTTCATTTTAAAGCTCATACAATCACAACAAGAAAGGAAAACAAAATAACAATCACAATTGAATCAACTCACATACATATACTTTGTCACGCCCCAGCGGGTACCCTAAACGTGACAGCCCGCCGTACACAATATTAAAACTCAAGAATGACTACCTCAGCCACTCGAAAGCTTCCATATCGGTACAAGGCGTACATTCACAACAAAGGGAGACCGATGGAGTAATGCATTTTAAGACATTGGCAGCGGAACATGCAAAATAACACTCAATATATTTCATTGAAATAAAAGTCTTATAGCTTCTAAGGGGCATTCCGCCGATAATTCATAATAACATGGTTCTAAATATAACATAACTAAAGCTAGAAGATTTTAGAAGAAATCTACTTTATAACTTCAAAATAGATTGCCTCCAAAAGCTTCTCAAAAATAAGGATTCTACCCGGGAAATCAAGTGGTCTCGGGTGCAAAAGATAATCCTGCAATATCAAAAGTCTATAGGAGTATAAGCATGACTAGCTTAGTGAGATATTCCTTACGCAATAGTACTCATAACAACAATCAAACAAATTTATTAATCAAGCATATGAATGCAACAATCATATGATCAAACATTACATACGACTATCCGGTTTCGTATGTTTGATGGATTTACCCCTCCATCGGTGGTTAGGGAATGCTTTGAACTGGGTCTCGAACAACCTCCTCAAGTTTGCGCGCGTCTTGGGGTTCCAACGAACCGTACTACTAGTCCCCGAGCCTTCCATGCCCAAAGCGATCGATCCGGCTCGGCTACACCTTGAGGCCGTATTCCCCGTACGTCCTAACCCTCAAGATGTAGCTAGGCAACTTACCTTTCCGGTCCCACGCTGAGGAGTAGTAGCAAAACTTCGAAATGATATTCTAAGTGATATGCATGAGCAATTTATTGTATGGTGATTTCAACATGACATTAAATCATTTAAAGCGATCAAACAATAATTGCACACATAACAATACATACATGGAAACATTTATCACAAATCGGGTTCCGATATACTTATTTTTAATTGATCGCACACAACGAATCACATACATGATTCCCATAATATCCCGCATGCATATCAAATTTATCTTTTCCTAACATCTAGTGCTCTATTCTACAAGCACATGCGCGAATACATAAGCGTAAATGAAACTCACTCGTCCATAGCGCTCTAGGAGTCGAAGTAATCCTCGGGGAAGACAAGATCGTGATCCTCGACACCTAAACAAAAGAAATACCCAACATGAGTATTTCATCCAAGATCTATTCAAGTTCTATACTTCTATCATAAAGAATTCGTAAAATCGTATGGAATGGAAATCCCAATTTAAAATGGCCATAACTTGCTCATTTTAACTAGGAATTTCGCACATTATATACCGATTTCTACCTACTCAAAAAGATCTATCTATTTCTAAGGTCATTTTCATCAAAAGAAGTCATTTAGGTCTCGGAATAGTAGCGTACAGATTTGATACGAATTTTTTAAATTTCAAAACTAGAGTTTTCAAACTTTACCTCACTCAAGGGCTTTTATAAAAATATAGATATATTGTATGGTTGAAAAATCCCTTGAATTTATGTATATATATGTATAAACTCAAACTATATGCATGAATTTGTGTTGTCTCAACAATGGTTTTGTAAAACAATGTCTTGAAAGTGAGATAAGCTTAAGACTTGAAAAGAAGTTAGTTTTTTTGAAAATTTCCTAAATTATTATAAATGAGTATTTCTCCTTTTAACTAATCTTCAAAAGTAATTTTAATCTTTCAAGATTTCATAAATTTATTTCTAGTTTTGGAAACATATAGTTTTTCTAAATACTTTCATAGTTATTCCACTTTTAAAAGAAATCATCTTATAAGTAAATTTTGGAAAAACTTATCTTAGACTTTAGTGTTGGTGGAAAACTTTGACAATTGAATTTAAGAAATCCTTTGTTTAGGTCTAAAGAAACTTTCTTATTTCTTTGAAAAGAATTTATAATAACTTTACTTTATGTATTTCTTGGTGAAAACCACATATTATTACTAAAACTTGAGCTAGCTTATCTAACTTTAGAAGAATATTTGTTTAAGATAAATTTCAAACCTTTAAGGAAAATAACTTCTTATGTGACAAAATTTATATTTAAAAAGAGTTCTTATTCTTATTTTAAGAAACTCATTTCTATTATGATTGAGACAATAACAACATATTCATGCATGAATGAGAATATGTAACCATGAAAAATATAAAAACAACATAATTAAAATAAATAAGAGCATAAAAGTAAAGTCAAGTATTGGGAACCTTAGCTTCATCAAGGAATCCCGGGACTAAGAATACTAGTCCTCAAAGAAAAGAAAAGCAAGAAATAAAATTGTTTTGACTTGATATGGACAAGTCTAAGACTAGAAAGACTAGTCTTAATATTGCATAAAACAAGTAAATAAATAAATTGCAAGACTTGAAAATAAATAAATAACAAGTGAGCTTATATGCTCTAAATAAAATATACATATATACATAATACTTATATAGTTAGGTTAAACAAATAATAATAACAATAACATAATATACATAAAGAAAAATAAGAACATGAACAAAAACAAAACATGAATAAATTGTTGCTTCTTTAACTCAATGAGTCTAAGAAACATACACTAAACTCATGTTAAGTTATATGAACATGATGAGAATAAGAGAAGTTTTACCTAAAGTTTATGTGTTGGTTGAAGAAGAAAAGAATGGGTTGTAGTATTATGTGGGAATGGATTTTCTAAAGAAAAGAGAGAACTTGAGAGAGATGTTGGGAGAGGAATTTTGTGGAGTGATTTTGAGAGAGTTTTAGTATGAATTTTTGTTGTGTGAAAGAATGGAAGAGGAAGGGGGTATTTATAGATTTTTGGAGTGGAAATTAGATGTAATTAAATAAATTGGAAAAGAAAAAAATGGAGAGGGGGAGAGAGGGGCACCGGTTTTGCTTGTATAGGGGGAGAAAAATTGATTTTTTTGTTGTTTTGTAATAAAAGAAGTAATGTGTAAAGTGTGATGTGATTAAAGTTGTATGGGGAAGGTAAATTGTAAGGTATAGGTATGGTAGAGTGTAAGAATAGAGTGTAAGAAAAAGTAGAGATAGGTGAATAGTAATGAATAGTAGAAAAGTACTATGAATAGTAGACTAGACAATTAAAATACCGGTAGTAAAGAAAATACGCGTAAAAGGCCTATATCTGTTATTTTTAGATACCGAAAAATTCTAAAACTGATATTTTTGAAAACCTTATATTTTTACGAATCTATTGGTGTTGTCGGAATATTTTTGCTATCCGGTGCTCCGGGGCACGGTTTTCGAAAACTGATCCCGATCGGATCCGAAGGACACTAGAAAAATTCGAATCTGATATTTTTAGGCTTCCCTATATTATTACGAACCATTTCCACAATTATTTCAATTTCGTTTTCTAGGGTTTAAGAACACGGGATTGCCGGATCTAGATTCACTAGACTAATCGTATAACTAGGTTAATTTTAGGGTTTCGTTTCAACTTCCGGTTCTTAGGGTTTGCTAATATTATCGAAAAATCTAGGGGCTTACAACCTACCCTCCTTAAAGAAAGTTTTGTCCTCAAAACTTGGCTATCGTACCTGATTCCTCAAAAAGATTCGGATATTTGCGTCGGATCTCATCCTCGGCTTCCCAAGTTGCCTCCTCATGGGTGTGATTCCTCCAGAGGACTTTGACATATTTGATCTCTTTGTTCCGAAGCTTTTGGACTTTTCTATCCAAAATCTGTACCGGGTGTTCCTCATAAGTGAGGTTCTCCTTTAGCAACACTGGCTCCAACTCTACTACTCGTTCTGGATCCGCTACATGCTTGCGCAAGACGATACATGAAACACGTTGTGCACACCTGACAGGTTTGGCGGCAAGGCTAGGCGATAGGCTAGATCTCCCACTCGTTCAAGCACTTCAAAAGGTCCAATGTACCGTGGGCTCAACTTTCCTTGTGAGCGTACCGATGTATACTCTTGATTGGATTTATCTTTAAGTACACATGGTCTCCACTTGAAATTCGAGAACTCGCCTTTTCATATCTGCCCAGCTTTTCTGTCTATCTTGGGCCTCTTTCATTCGCTGTCGGATTTTCACTTTGTCTGCTGCATCTTGTACCAAATCTGGTCCAATAGCGAGCTTTTCACATCATCCCAAAACAGAGGCGATCTACAGCGTCGTCCGTACAAAGCTTCATATGGCGGCATTTGTATGGTCGAGTGATAGCTGTTGTTGTAGGCAAACTCTATGAGCGGCAAATGAGCATCCCAGCTTCCTTTAAATTCCATAACACAGGCACGCAACATGTCTTCCAAGGTTTGGATCGTCCGTTCCGATTGTCCATCGGTTTGGGGGTGATAAGCTGTGCTAAAGTGCAACTTTGTCCCCATACACTTTTGTAAACTTGTCCAAAACTTAGACACGAATCTAGGATCTCGGTCTGACACAATCCGGCAGGTACTCCATGTAACGTACTATTTCCCTTATGTACAGCTTGGCTAGCTTGTCCATGAGTACGTCATGTTGATTGGTATGAAATGAGCCGATTTGGTCAACGATCTACCACGACCCATATGGCATCATACCCTCGATGTCCTTGGTAGTCCACACACGAAATCCATCGAGATTTGATCCCACTTCCACTCAGGTATCGGCAAAGGCTTTAGCAATCCTCCTGGCCTTTGATGTTCCACTTTACTTGTTGACAAGTTGGGCACTTCATCACATAATCAGCTACATCCCGTTTCATTCCATTCCACCAAAAGTGGCTCTTAAGATCTTGATACATCTTAGTTCCTCCCGGATGTACTGTGTATCCTGAGTTATGTGCTTCACTCATGATTTCCTTTCTCATATCCTCATCATCCGGCACACATAACCTTCCCTTCATCCTCACTACATCCTCGTCATCTACGGTGAAATCAGTATACTTCTCCGCTTGCACTTCCCGTTTGATCCTTTGTATGACTTCATCATATCGTTGAGCTTCTTTAATCGTTCCACAAGGGTTGGTTCCATCACCAAGCTAGATATTTCCACCTCCACATCTTTCCAATGAATTCGATACTAGCCTTTCGAATTCTCTTACCAACTCCTTTTGGTCAGTCAACAAAGCGGCAACTTCCTCATGATTCTTCCGACTTAAGGCATCCGCGACGGCATTAACTTTTCCTGGACAATAGTTGATTCCAAGATCATAGTCCTTTATAAGCTCTAACCATCTCCGTTGTCTCATATTCAACTCCTTCTGAGTGAATAGATACTTGAGGCTTTTGTGATCCGTATATATTTCGCATCTTTGTCCATACAAGTGATGCCTCCATATCTTGAGTGCGAAAACAACGGCAGCTAGCTCCAAGTCATGCGTCGGATTTTTGCTCGTGCGGTCTCAACTGTCGCGAAGCATAAGCAATCACTTTTCCTTCTTGCATTAGCACACATCCAAGACCATTTCTTGATGCATCGCTATGCACCGTGTAAGGCTTCTCAGGGTTTGGCAAAACGAGTATCGGTGCGGATACAAGCTTTTGCTTGAGCTCTTGAAAACTCCTTTCTCTTTTATCGGTCCAGATGAACTTCTCATTCTTTTGAGTAAGTTGCGTTAACGGCTTGGCTATAGTCGAGAAATTCTTTACAAACTTTCGATAATAGCCAGCTAGACCAAGAAAGCTTCTTACTTCCGTTACCGTTTGGTTGCTTCCACTCCATCACTGCTTTAATCTTTTCAGGATCAACCGATATGCCACTTCCTGAAACAACATGTCCTAAAAAGGATATCTTATCCAACCAAAAGTCACACTTTGACAATTTGGCATACAACTTATGTTCTCTTAACGTGAAGCGCCATACGGAGGTGTTCCTCATGTTCCTCTCGTGTGGTTGAGTAGACCAAAATGTCGTCGATGAAAACTATAACGCACTTATCCAACAAGGGCTTATAGATTCGATTCATCAAGTCCATGAAAGCTGCATTTGTCAATCCAAAAGACATTACTAAGAACTCATAATGTCCATATCGAGTTCGAAAAGGTCTTTGGTACATCCTCCGGCCTTACTCTTAACTGATGGTATCCAGATCTCAAGTCGATGCGTGAAAACACGCTTGCTCCTTGCAACTGATCAAAGAGATCATCAATCCGGGGTAATGGATACTTATTCTTGATTGTAACCTTATTCAACTCCCGGTAATCGACACATAACCTCATGGATCCATCCTTCTTCTTAACAAAAAACTGGTGCTCCCCATGGTGATACACTTGGGCGTATAAATCCTTGATCCAGAAGCTCTTGTAATTGCTTCTTGAGTTCCTTTCAACTCTACCGGTGCCATGCGGTATGGAGCTTTTGATATCGGCTCGGTATTTGGCATCAAGCTAATCTCAAAATCGATCTCCCTCTTTGGTGGCAATCCAGGTAATTCCTTAGGAAAAACGTCAGGAAACTCATTGACTATGGGTATATCCTCCACCTTTGGTCCTTCTCTTCTTCTATAGCATTGATTTGTTGGTCAATCTCCTCCTCATCCGTCACCAACTAGCGAACTTAATCCTTGCCTCCTTACGACCGTGGATTCTCCTTTAAACTCAATATCCTTCCCATTTACATCCTTAAAATTCACCTTCTTCTCGACAATCTACCGTGGCTTTAACATGGGTCAACCAACTCATTCCAAGAATTACTTCATACTTATTCATCTCCAACACGATCAAATCACTTGTCGTATGGTGACCTTGGATCTCTAAAGGGCATTCCTTCAACATCTCTTGGGTGGTTACGACTACCCGTGGGTGTCTTTATCTTGAAGCTGGTAGCGGTGGTGACTATAGGTAATCCACTCTTCTTAGCAAGGTTGGGGGTGATAAACGAATGGGTGGCTCCGGTATCAAACAAGGCGTAAGCGGTCTCGTTAGCTACTCGTATACTTCCTGCGTTTAACACGCACTAGTTACTAACCATACTATCTTTTTCTAAAGCTTTAGGCTAAAGAGGTATAGGGATTCTATTGCGACAGATTATAGCGTAAAAAGATACTATAAACAAAACGAAAGCTTAAGGTTAAGGCTAACCTGCAACGAGTCCATGATCATAGCCTTCGTCTCCCTAAGGCAGCAAACTCACATCCTTCCTCCTCATCATCTGCTTCCTCGCACATCCACTGGCCCTCCAGGTTGTAACTCTCATTCCATGCATCGAGGTGCCAGAGCGGTTCCCATTTCCATTGCCATTGTTGGTTCTGACAAGGGCGGATCCTCCCGAGGTGTTGGATGACCTCACAAGAGCATTTTTCCTCTTTGGGCATTCATTTGCAAAGTGCCCTGGCTGCTTGCACACATAGCAGACACTGGTATTCTTCTTGGGACACTCCAGATTTTATGATCTGGGCTGCCACAAAAGAAGCACTTGTTTTGCAATTGTGGGCAGACTTTGGATAATGCTTCCCTCGGCATTTCCAGCATGTGACATCTACCTTGGTCACCTTCTGATTGCTTCCACTTCCTTTGAAACTTCCAAAGGTCTTAAACCTCTTATTTTTGAACCCAGAACTTGGTCCTTCATATGGCTTCCTTCCGAACACAAACACTTTCTTCTCCGGAGCTTTTGTTTTCATCTTTTTGGCTTCTTCAATAATTCTAGCCTTTTCCACTAGCCCCTTAAAACTTTAACATCAAATTCCACCAACGAATCTTTAGGTCTTCATCTAACCCATTCAAGAAAACTTGTCTCTTTAACTCCTCGCTGTGCTTATAGGAGTCAGGAGCATACTGCAACAAGCGACTGAATTCGGTTTCGTACTGCTCGATGGTTCTCCCTTTCTGAGTAATATTAAAGAACTCAGCACTGTACCGAACTCTAAGACTCCCTGGAAAGTAGTTCTCCAAGAACTCTTCTCGAAACATATCCCACGTAACTGGAGCAGGCAATTCTCGCTTCTTCGATTCCCACCATATGCGAGCATTGAACTTCAACATGAATGTCCCAAAACTGACTCTTAAGTGGTGGGGGTACTTCACCATCAAACGATCTCTCAATCTGGGCCAACCAATCTTCGGCCTCAGCTGGTTTTCCGAAGGTTCCATCAAAGTAGGTATTACTTTTGATGAAATTGGCGAGCAAGTTTTGATGTGATCTTGGCGGTGGTGGTGGTGGAAATGGTGCAGCATGTGACTGTTCGCCGGGTGCTTCTACCGTAGCTTCAGGAGCATTCTGAGGTGGAGCAGGAGCTGGGTTATTTTGATTTTGTTGCTGAATCAAAATAGCTAATAACTGGTTCATCTGTCCAATGGCAGCTGCAAAGTCGTTTTGCTGGTTCGGGCAGGAGCAGGGTTATTCTCGGTTGGTTACGGGGGTACTCCTCGTTCAGCTGGTACGTTGTTGGAATCTCTTTGTTCTCTATTCCTACGTCTTCTTGGACGGCTGTTTAATCGTTTAGATTTTAGTTTCTATTACGCTCCATACTAACGTTTACGAAATCACGGAAATCTCAAATATAAAGACTAGAAATTTAAATCAAGGTACAAAACTTAAGGAAATAAATTGACAAAATAGGGATTGATAGGAGTTTAATAAGAAATTATGAAATTCAAATACAATTCAAAGAAATTACAAAGTAAGAAATCAAAATCATGCATGTTAATCACAAAAAGAGAAATAATATAAATAAAACTAAAACAAAGGAATCTCATTATCAAGAAATCATTAGGTTACTTTTATTTGTTAAACTTAACTACTCTTTTGATTAGTTGCGATTTAATACTAAGGCGTTGCGTCTTGGGTGAATACGACGTCTTCTTCTCATCATGGCTCCTTACTTCTGTTCTCGATCCTTTTGTTGAGACTTGAGGGAATCTGGGGTTGGTTTCACCTTCTTGTCACCTTCGATCGTTGATGGCGTCTGCGTGACTCGTTTCCGGCGTTACCTAAGGTTGGTTGTATAGTCTTTTACGTAAACGTTTTTTTTTGTTTCAGAAAGCAAGTTAACTCTGTTTTTCTCTGGTATTTACGAGGGTTGTGTTCTTAAGGCTTAAAACGTTTGGAAATCCTTATTTTCTTAAGGGTAATTAGTCCTAGGGCCACTACATATCTTAGGTATGGTCATAGAACATGTGTTTCCCATAAATCCCCACTTCCTATAATTCTAGGATTCTTCCTAAAACTCTTATGGCTTAATCTTAAACTTATCCTATTCTTAAGACTTCTATTTCTAACTACTGTTTCTTTCCCTAATCTTGATGCTCTGATACCAACTTAAACTGTCACGCCCCAGCGGGTACCCTAAACGTGACAGCCCGCCGTACGCAATATTAAAACTTAAGAATGACTACCTCAGTCACTCGAAAGCTTCCATATCGGTACAAGGCGTACATTCACAACAAAGGGAGACCGGTGGAGTAATGCATTTTAAGACATTGGCAGCGGAACATGCAAAATAACACTCAATATATTTCATTGAAATAAAAGTCTTACAGCTTCTAAGGGGCATTCCCCCGATAATTCATAATAACATGGTTCTAAATATAACATAACTAAAGCTAGAAGATTTTAGAAGAAATCTACTCTATAACTTCAAAATAGATTGCCTCCAAAAGCTTCTCAAAATAAGGATTCTACCCGGGAAATCAAGGTGGTCTCGGGTGCAAAAGATAATCCTGCAATATCAAAAGTCTATAGGAGTATAAGCATGACTAGCTTAGTGAGATATTCCTTACGCAATAGTACTCATAACAACAATCAAACAAGTTTATTAATCAAGCATATGAATGCAACAATCATATGATCAAACATTACATACGACTATCCGGTTTCGTATGTTTGATGGATTTACCCCTCCATCGGTGGTTAGGGAATGCTTTGAACTGGGTCCCGAACAACCTCCTCAAGTTTGCGCGCGTCTTGGGGTTCCAACGAACCGTACTACTAGTCCCCGGGCCTTCCATGCCCAAAGCGATCGATCCGGCTCGGCTACACCTTGAGGCCGTATTCCCCGTACGTCCTAACCCTCAAGATGTAGCTAGGCAGCTTACCTTTCCGGTCCACGCTGAGGAGTAGTAGCAAAACTTCGAAATGATATTCTAAGTGATATGCATGAGCAATTTATTATATGGGATTTCAATATGCATTAAATCATTTAAAGCGATCAAACAATATTTGCACACATAACAATACATACATGGAAACATTATATCACAAATCGGGTTCCGATATACTTATTTCATTGATCGCACACAACGAATCACATACATAATTCCCATAATATCCCACATGCATATCAATTTTATCTTTTCCTAACATCTAGTGCTCTATTCTACAAGCACATGCGCGAATACATAAGCGTAAAGGAAACTCACTCGTCCATAGCGCTCTAGGAGTCGAAGTAATCCTCGGGGAAGACAAGATCGTGATCCTCGACACCTAAACAAAAGAAATACCCAACATGAGTATTTCATCCAAGATCTATTCAAGTTCTATACTTCTATCTTAAAGAATTCGTAAAATCGTATGGAATGGAAATTCCAATTTAAAATGGCCATAACTTGCTCATTTTAACTCGGAATTTCGCATATTATATACCGATTTCTACCTACTCGAAAAGATCTATCTATTTCTAAGGTTATTTTCATCAAAAGAAGTTATTTAGGTCTCGGAATAGTAGCGTACAGATTTGATACGAATTTTCAAACTTCAAAACTAGAGTTTTCAAACTTTACTTCACTCAAGGGCTTTTGTAAAAATATAGATATTGTATGGTTGAAAAATCCCTTGAATTATGTATATATATGTATAAACTCAAACTATATGCATGAATTTGGTGTTGTCTCAACAATGGTTTTGTAAAACAAATGTCTTGAAAGTGAGATAAGCTTAAGCTTGAAAAGAATTATTTTTTTGAAAATTTCCTAATTATATAAATGAGTATTTCTCCTTTTAACTCCATTCCTTCAAAAGTATTTTAATCTTTCAAGATTTCATAAATTATTTCTAGTTTTGGAAACAAAGTTTTCTAAATACTTTATGGTTAGTTCCACTTTTAAAAGAAATCATCTTA
This sequence comes from Combretum micranthum, assembly GCA_024138025.1. Taxonomy (NCBI): domain Eukaryota; kingdom Viridiplantae; phylum Streptophyta; class Magnoliopsida; order Myrtales; family Combretaceae; genus Combretum; species Combretum micranthum. The sequence goes on from JAMXBD010001039.1 coordinate 75,432, forward strand.
TAAGTAAATTTTGAAAAACTTATCTTAGACTTTAGTGTTGGTGGAAAACTTTGACAATTGAATTAAGAAATCCTTTGTTTAGGTCTAAAGAAACTTTCTTATTTCTTTGAAAAGAGAATTTATATAACTTTACTTTATGTATTTCTTGGTGAAAACCATATTATTACTAAAACTTGAGCTAGCTTATCTAACTTTAGAAGAATATTTGTTTAAGATAAATTTCAAACCTTTAAGGAAAATAACTTCTTATGTGACAAAATTTATATTTAAAAAGAGTTCTTATTCTTATTTTAAGAAACTCATTTCTATTATGATTGAGACAATAACAACATATTCATGCATGAATGAGAATATGTAACCATGAAAAATATAAAAACAACATAATAAAATAAATAAGAGCATAAAAGTAAAGTCAAGTATTGGGAACCTTAGCTTCATCAAGGAATCCCGGGACTAAGAATGGACTAGTCCTAAAGAAAAGAAAAGCAAAGAAATAAAATTGTTTTGACTTGATATGGACAAGTCTAAGACTAGAAAGACTAGTCTTAATATTGCATAAAACAAGTAAATAAATAAATTGCAAGACTTGAAAATAAATAAATAACAAGTGAGCTTATATGCTCTAAATAAATATATATACATATACATAATACTTATATAAGTTAGGTTAGAAACAAATAATAATAACAATAACAAATATACATAAAGAAAAAATAGAACATGAACAAAAACAAAACATGAATAAATTGTTGCTTCTTTAACTCAATGAGTCTAAGAAACATACACTAAACTCATGTTAAGTTATATGAACATGATGAGTAATAAGAGAAGTTTTACCTAAAGTTTATGTGTTGGTTGAAGAAGAAAAGAATGGGTTGTAGTATTATGTGGGAATGGATTTTCTAAGAAAAGAGAGAACTTGAGAGAGATGTGGGAGAGGAATTTTGTGGAGTGATTTTGGAGAGTTTTAGTATGAATTTTTGTTGTGTGAAAGAATGGAAGAGGAAGGGGGTATTTATAGATTTTTGGAGTGGAAATTAGATGTAATAAATAAAATTGGAAAAGAAAATAAATGTGAGAGGGGGGAAGAGGGCCGGTTTTGCTTGTATAGGGGGAAAAATTGATTTGTTTTGTTTGTTTTGTAATAAAAGAAGTAATGTGTAAAGTGTGATGTGATTAAAGTTGTATGGGGAAGGTAAATTGTAAGGTATAGGTATGGTAGAGTGTAAGAATAGAGTGTAAGAAAAAGTAGAGATAGGTGAATAGTAATGAATAGTAGAAAAGTACTATGAATAGTAGACTAGACAATTAAAATACCGGTAGTAAAGAAAATACGCGTAAAAGCCTATATCTGTTATTTTTAGTTACCGAAAAATTCTAAAACTGATATTTTTGAAAACCTTATATTTTTACGAATCTATTGGTGTTGTCGGAATATTTTTGCTATCCGGTGCTCCGGGGCACGGTTTTGAAAACTGATCCCGATCGGATCCGAAGGACACTAGAAAAATTCGAATCTGATATTTTTAGGCTTCCCTATTATTACGAACCATTTCCACAATTATCTCAATTTCGTTTTCTAGGGTTTAAGAACACGGGATTGCCGGATCTAGATTCACTAGACTAATCGTATAACTAGGTTAACTTTAGGGTTTCGTTTCAACTTCCGGTTCTTAGGGTTTGCTAATATTATCGAAAAATCTAGGGGCTCTTACATACTTTGTCTTGAGGAGAACTTTGATTTTTAAAACTTGATGTTGTTCTTGACTTGAACTTGGAAATGGAATTGAAGAGGAAGAGAAAAGGAAGAAAGAAAGAGAGAAAATTCGGATAAAATGATGCTGCCCCTAAAAGTGGTCTAATTGAGCAAAATTAAGCCTTAAACAATTCCAAATTTACCCTTGAAGGCATATGCAACTTTAATTTGCATTTTAAATGAATTTGAGTCTCATTTGAGGCTTCATTTGGGCATAATTGCTAATTTAATTAAGAAAACTCTGTCAACTAATCTTATGGAAAACCAAGATTGATTTTATAAATCTAACTTAACTTAATACCTTAATGTATAAAAGACATAGTTTAATAACTATACTACACACTCATTGATGCATATAAAACAAAAGTATTAATTCCAATACATATGCAAAATAATACATTTAGATTATTACTAACACAACTATCCCAACATCATGCTCATTAATTCAACAATTAAAATAAATAAATAAACACATGGAATTTAAATAGAATTGAAATCTAGGTCATTCCATTTTTTCCCTTCTTCAAGAAGTTTCGTCCCCGAAACTTAACTCACCTTCTTACTTAAAAAGTTCCGAATATTTCTGTCTCATTATGCTCTCCACTTCCCAAACCGCTTCTCTTTCAGATTGGTTACTCCATTGGACCCTTACCATCGGTATGACTTTATTCCTCAATTCTTTGTCCTTTTTCCCAAAATTCTAATTGGCTTTTCCTCAGTAGTCAAATCTGGTAGTCTCTGGTTGATTTGTGTCGAATATTGCGTCGGAATCAGATAAGCGTTTTCGAAGCTGAGACACATGAAAAATGTTATGAACACCTGACAAACTTGGTGGTAGCGCCAATCTATAAGCTAATGGCCCGATCCGTTCCAATATTTCATATGGCCCAATGTATCTTGGATTCAATTTGCTCCTTACACCAAATCTGAAAACTCCTTTCGTCGGGGATATCTTGAGAAACACATGATCTCCAAGTTCAAACTCCAAAGGTCTTCTTCTTCAATTGGCATAACTTTTATATCGATCTTGAGCAGCTTTCAATCTCTGTTTGATCATTTGAATCTTATCAACTGCTTGTTGTACCAAATCAGGTCCAATCAACACTCTCTCACCCACTTCATCCCAATGTAAAGGAGATCTACATTTTCTCCCATATAACGCTTCATACGGAGCCATCTGAATCGATGCCTGATAACTATTATTGTAAGCAAATTCAACCAGTGGTAAGTGTTCATCCCAATTCCTTCCAAAATCTAATGTACAAGCTTTAAGCATATCCTCAAGAATTTGAATCTTCCTTTCTGATTGCCCGTCAGTTTGTGGATGAAAAGTTGTACTAAATTGTAACTTTGTCCCGAGAGCTTCATGAAGACTTTTCCAGAATCGACTGACAAATCTAGTATCTCTATCTGAAGTGATGGTCTTTGGTATACCATGTAATCTCACTATCTCTCGAATGTAAATCTGAGCCAATCTTTCAAGTGAATACCCAACTTTCAGTGGAATGAAATGTGATGATTTCGTGAGTCGATCCACGATGATCCAAATCATTTCATTCTTAGCTACTGTCTTCGGTAAAGCCGTCACAAAATCCATAGTTATCTCATCCCATTTCCATTCCGGAATTCTCAATGGTTGCAATTCTCCTCCAGGTCGTTGATGCTCGATCTTCACTTGTTGACATACCAAACACTTAGAGACAAATCTTGCAATGTCCTTCTTCATTCCTTCCCACCAAAAATGTCGTTTCAAGTCTCGATACATCTTCGTGTTTCCCGGATGGATTGAATATGAGGAGGAATGCGCTTCCTTCATAATTTGGTGTCTCAAGTCATAAATCTCAAGTACATAAATTCTATCCTTAAACCTGATAATACCCTTATCATCATTCCTCATCTCTTTTCTCCTCTTTTTGCCTATTATACTTTTCATTTTCTGGCTTCCAGGTTCTTCAAGTTGTCCTTGCTTGATTTGATCTAGAATCGTCGATTGCAATGATAAACTCGCTAGCATAATGTCAACATTTTCCATAGCTATCTCAATATTCATCCTTTGAAGATCTTCCTGTAATTCCCGTTGAGTAGTAACCAGAGATTCCACATTCCTTGGTTTCTTTCTACTGAGCACATCTGCTACCACATTGGCTTTTCCCGGGTGATACAAAATTTCAACATTGTAATCTTTGATTAACTCTAACCACCTTCATTGTCGCATGTTCAATTCCTTTTGAGTGAAAATGTATTTCAAACTCTTGTGATCCGTGAATATCTTACACTTTTCACCAAATAAATAATGTCTCCAAAGCTTCAATGCCAATACCACCGCGGCTAGCTCGAGATCATGAATTGGGTAATTCCTCTCATGGGGCTTCAATTGTCTTGAGGCATAAGCTATAACTCGATTATCTTGCATCAAAACACATCCGAGTCCCTGAAGTGAAGCATCACTATAAATCACGAACTCTTCTCCACTAATTGGTAATGCTAAAATCGGTGCAGAAACCAATCGTTCCTTCAGCTCAAGAAAACTCCGATTACAATCTTCATCCCAATCAAACTTCACATATTTTCTCGTCAACTTAGTTAATGGTGAAGCAATTTTGGAAAAACCTTGTACAAATCTTCTATAATAGCTTGCCAAACCCAGAAAACTTCGTACTTCCGTGACACTTGTCGGTGGTGGCCAGTCCAATACTGCTCTAATCTTTTCCGGATCAACAGCTATTCCTTCTTTTGTAATGATATGTCCCAAGATTGGAACTTCTCTCAACCAAAACTTGCACTTGCTAAATTTAGCATAAAGCTTTCTCTCTCTCAATCTTTGCAAAACAAGTCTCTAATGTTTCTCATGTTCTTCCACATTCTTTGAATACACCAATATATCATCAATGAAGACTATTACAAACTGATCTAGATAATCCTTGAATACCCTATTCATTAAGTCCATAAAAGCAGCAGGGCATTTGTTAAACCGAAAGGCATAACCATAAACTCAAAATGTCCATATCTTGTTTTGAAAGCAGTCTTGGATATATCTTGTTGCTTAATCTTGAGTTGATGGTATCCGGATCTCAAATCTATCTTGGAAAATAATGCAGCATCTCTAAGTTGATCAAATAAATCATCAATTCGAGGAAGTGGATACTTGTTCTTGATTGTCACTTGATTTAATTCTCTATAGTCTATACACATTCTTAGACTTCCATCTTTCTTCTTAACAAATAACACCGGAGCACCCCAAGGAGAAATACTTGGACGAATAAACCCTAGGTGTTGTAATTCTCCAACTGGCACTTCAATTCTTCAACTCGGCCGGAGCCATACGGTATGGAGCTTTAGAAATGGTGTAGTCCCTGGTATCAAATCAATCCCAAAATCAATCTCCCTATCCGGTGGCAAACCGGGTAATTCATCAGGAAAAACATCAATAAATTCCCTTACTACTGGCACCATATCAACTCGGTTCTTCACTACCCATTGTAGTTCTCATATCCTTCTCCCACAATTCCATAGAATACATACTCCTCGGTCTCCTTCTTTCCAACACATGAAGTAGTCTTCTACCTTCCAACTCAAAACTCACTTCCGCTTTACTACAATCTATTAGCTTTGTAAAGATTTAACCAATTCATTCCAAGAATAACATCAAAATCAATTAAGGCAGAACTAACATATCTATTGGCATGCTTTCATCAAAAATCACAACATCAACATTCCTACATACACATGGCTCTTTGGATTGCACACCAAAAGGAGTATTTACACTCATCACTCTATCATACAACACTTCAGAAGACAAACCACATCATTCACAAAGCTTTCAGCAATACATGCATGAGTAGCACCAGTGTCAATTAAAGTATATGCAGGATGATTTGCAATCTGTATTATACCTGCCAGTGTATCAACCGAAGGAGCTTTCTCACATTGTTTAAAGCAAATACTCTAGCAGCTGTCATTCCCTTCCAAAGTTCGGTCCTTCATTCCTAGGCTTTTCTTTACAATTTGCCACATGATGACCTCTTTGTTGACAATGAGCACAAAAGATGGGCTTCAATTTAGGATTCAGGACAGTCAGAAGCTTTATGACCTACTTTCCCACATGCAAAGCAAGCTCCAGGAGTCCATTTACATTGAAATGATTCATGAGGCCCAAAACATATAGGGCATCGCCTATCAAATGGAATGGATGGCATAGAAGTCTTCACCACTTGTCCCGAGCTTGGTTTCTTACCCAAATATGGTCTTGCCTTTGTTAACATTACCAAACCTTGAATAAGGAGTGTATGATGTCACCGATCTCTTGCCCATAAATGTAGCACGTCTATCCCTCTGAGCTTTATTTCATTATTAATTTGTTCCACTAACTTTGCCTTGATTACTGTTTCAGACAGTGTTGACAATTGAAACTTCTTAACCTCACTCTTAATCTCCATGTTCAAGCCATCTTGAAACTTTTGAACTTCATGCTCTCATCATTGTAATTTGTACGCAAATCTAAGCAATCTGCAATATTCTGCATGATATTCTTCAACAGTTTTATTTCCTTGCTTAACTTAACCAACTCGATATCATTTGTTCCCGCACTGTGGATGGAATGTATTGCAAGAAAAAGGCTTCCTTAAATCTGTTCCATGGTATCGACTTACATATCCTTCACTATTCAATCTCCACCAATTATATGCATCTCCCTTCAACATATATATAGCCAAATCAACTTTCCTATGCTCAGGTACTTCACAAGCTGCAAACGCTTTCTCGAGCTCCACTATCCAACCTTCCGTTCGAGTTGGATCCAAAACAGTTCCATCAAAATCAGGTACCAGTCTAACAAAATCATGTAACTTGACTTGTTCATTCCGGTCTCCCATTGGTGCTTGTGGTTCTTCTCTCACAGTTGGTGGATGATATTGCTGCATAAACTATTGTTGTTGTTGATACATCATTTGTTGGTATTGCTGAACTATTGCAAACATATCTCGAAACATAGTGAGCACATTATTTGGGTCTCCAGCAGGCATCTGAGGCATAGCTAGGTATGTTGGCATTTGAGGAGGTTGTGGATTTGGTGTAGTAGAAGCCGAAGCCGGTAATGGAGTCGAAGTAGAAGCTGGAATACTAGCTGATGCAGAAGCTGCAATAGTAGACTGAGAAGGAGGTGGCATACTTTCTCTTTCCGAAGATTGTCGGGTTACTCTTCATGACCTATCCATCTTTTAAACAAACATGCAACATATGTATGACATATAATAATTTTACAAGGTCAAATCAACATCAAAACAATTAATAAACCAATTAGACATTCAAACATAAAACTTAATATAAACAAGTCCTATATATGTCTAAATAAACTCACTGCATCTAAGGTCAAGTCACCACTATTTAATCAAACAATTTCATAAACATAGCTCTGATACCATCTGTAAAGACCCGACCCTCTAAATCTCGAGACTTAGAGTACCGAGTCCCCAACCACATATAACATTTTCACATTATATGTAAGGTTGTCCTAAATCTAACAGTTTATGGAATTGTTTGATCAAAATCCTATAACTTATAAAGAACTTTTAAACAAAACAAGATTGCTAACAAAAGCAATCTATACATACATTTACATCATATAAACACTGTTTAGTGTCAATACAAGACACTACAAAAAAAAAAATTACATGTTTGCTTAAACAAAAGAACCCTAGGGATCTTAAGGTCTTTACAACAATAGGCTTAACTAATAAGCCTTCTATACATAACTTTTCCTTAGCAAAAATTCTTCCAAAGTCCAGGGTGATCGATCCTATTCGTCCCACTCATCCAGAAATCTCTCGAAATCGGACCCATAGCCCAAATCATCATAAAACTCGTCTCTAATACCTGCAAAGCAACAAAAGTGAGCCAGAGGCCCAGTACACAATAACAAATGCAAAACAAATCATCAAGTCAATGTAATGCATCATTAGACAAGTGATTATCTTTATTACACTTTCTTTCACAAATCAACAGAGGGTATTCAAACCCGGTCACGCTTCGGGAATTCAGGATCCTGAGTAACAGCAGTGCTCAGGGGTTGATATAAGCAGTCCGAATACTTATATCTCCTATATCTATTTCATGAAGATAATAGCTTCATTTAGGGTTTAAAAGCCGTTGCCCGACTCTACTTAAACTCAGTCCATAACATGAACCTAGTTCACAAGTTCCCATAAACTTTGAACTAAATCATGGTATTTCCCCCTAAGTTTAAGCAAACGTTACTCAGATACTATTCCCCCTATCGGCTACCCACTTAACCAAAAGAATCGCTATTGCATCATAGCGTACCATACATCATGGTAAAGTCATTGCATCATGACTTGGTTAAGCGCCTAACTAACATGTCATTGCATCATGACAGGTTTGCTGCTCCTTGGACTAGATTAAACAGTGTAATAGACATCCAATTAATTCAAATATTAAGTTAAATCAATTTAAATCAGATTAGGAATGCCTATTCCTAGCAATCATCAGACAAGTTATGCGTACTGAACCCGTTAGTATATAACTAGGATCTCTCAGTGAAGAACTAACCGAAGAATCCTTAACTGAAATAGAATATCACAATAATCAATAAATCAATAAATATAGATTCACTCTCACAATTATACATATTATATCTATAATCACAATTAATCAAAGAAATTCGAATAATTTAATACAAAGTCATAATAAAGCATTTAAAAGTCCTTAATATCTTAAATCGCTTAATAAATACTTATTTGGTCAAATAACAAACTTCGAAAAATTATAGAAAAACTTTTTAAAATTCAAAAGCATAGGGGATACGCTTACAGCCAAAGCCGGCGGCTTTGAGCCGGTGTTCGATACTCTGGAAATCAACACTACCAACGCTGGCAGTGTTCAAGGGTACGCCGACTGCCTTTATCTACACCGGTGGCCTTAAGCTGGCGTAGAATCCAAAACCCAAAATTTTTCAAAACGTCCAGAGAGGTCTAAGCCGTCCACTTACCTAGATACGCGGGCAGCTTTGACACATACGCCAGCGCCTTGATTCCCAGTGGCCAGCGTACAATATGAATGAATGAACGTCAGCTGACTTTTCTAGCGAAAGCCGGCAGCGTAGAAACTCAAATTGCCGGCGTACGTTCTGAAGAACAAACGCTGGCAATTTTTATCGTAAAAGCCGGCGGTGTAGCAAAGCGGCGTTAAGAAATTTGAATCTAACGCTGCCTCTACGCCGGCGGCGTAGAATTCCCAGGTGCCGGCGTACGTTTAAAAACAGGCTTAAACGACAAAACACAAATCCCCTGTTTTTCTACTTCGAATATTCTATCCTATAACACTTTCAAATCATCCTCAACTTCATTTCTAACATCATATACTCACCCCTATCTACACTACTCAATCCTAGCAACTCAAAACATGAAATCAACACATTTAAACACTTCCAATTCCACTTCTATCCATTCTAAATTTTCCTACACAAATCCTCTTCACATCCTCCCAACACTTCATGTCACTTCTACCATACATGCACAAACTCACACACTCACAAAACACATCCCTAGCTCATCTCAATACATGAACAAGCAATTTAGATAAGCTTCAACTCATTTCATTTAAAAGCTCATACAATCATAACAAGAAAGGAAAACAAAATAACAATCACAATTGAATCAACTCACATACATATACTTTTTCTTGAGGAGAACTTTGATTTTTAAAACTTGATGTTGTTCTTGACTTGAACTTGGAAATGGAATTGAAAGAGGAAGAGAAAAGGAAGAAAGAAAAAAGAAAATTAGGATAAAATGATGGCTGCTCCTAAAAGTGGTCTAATTGAGCAAAATTAAGCCTTAAACATATTCCAAATTTACCCTTGAAGGCATGTGCAACTTTAATTTGCATTTTAAATGAATTTGAGTCTCATTTGAGGCTTCATTTGGGCATAATTGCTAATTTAATTAAAGAAAACTCTATCAACTAATCTTATGGAAAACCAAGATTGATTTTATAAATCTAACTTAACTTAACACCTTAATGTATAAAAGACATAGTTTAATAACTATACTACACACTCATTAATGCATATAAAACAAAAGTATTAATTCCAATACATATGCAAAATAATACATTTAGATTATTACTAACACAACTATCCCAACATCATGCTCATTAATTCAACAATTAAAATAAATAAATAAACACATGGAATTTAAGTAGAATTGAAATCTAGGTCATTTCAATTAATCTCATCAAAACTCATTTCAACTTGTAAAAATTACTACTTAATGATACATATTACCTATACCCTTCATTTTCACATAAAACATGAGTTTTGGAGTTGAAATGGGTTTTTAAAATTGGTCTTGGTTGAGATCCGAATTTACTAAATTTATTTTTGGACATATCTTTTGATAAAATCCATCTAAAGTTAGAAAAAATCATCCTTTACATATTCTATCTTAAGAGCCTTCCATTTCCTGAATAAAATCTTCATTTTTTAGTTATAAAACATGTTTTTAAACTATGCCTTGGCCAAAATCTGAAAATGAGATTTTTATTTTGAAAATACCTTTTGAAAATCACCTTTGATTCTTGTAAAAAGAAGTCTTGATGATATACATCCACTAAACCTTCATTTTCTCAACTAAAACTCCCATTTTGAGACTTGAAAGAGGGTTTTTAAATATAGGTTTTGTCAAGATACGAATTTTACTATTTTTATTCAAGTCCAAATCTAAGATCTACACATAATATAAACATGAATATAAAAGAAATGCATGGTAGTGAACTATCAACTCATAGATCTAAACATAAACATAATTAAAGCTACATAAAAAGCTAGATCTACAAAATATAACTATTTCTAGCAAAAAAATAATAATATTACAAGAGAATACTCATGGATAAGCGGAGTGTTTTATTTTGGCATCATCATCTTTAGCTTTTAAGCTTATGGAGGGTCATTTGATGCATGAAACTCTCACTATACTTTACCTATATCCTCTGTGGAAGTTTTGAACAAGAGTTTTATCCAAGAATCTTGAAGAAATATGTGGGGAGCTCAAAGAAGGAATGGAGGCAGCAAGGCTTTCTTGTGAGAACAAGAGAAAATGAAGAAAGAAAGAGAGGAAAAGTGTAAAGAATGACAAATGGTTAAAGGTGAAAATGAAAGAGAGAGATGGAATGAGTTAAAGACTCATTAAATGAAGTAAAAATAAAATAAAATGGCAGCTTATACAATGCAAGAGTAGGCGTGAATTTTGGGAGGAGAGAGAGAGTGAATTTGGTTAGCTTTTGACTTGAAAATGTAATGTGTAATTAATATGTAAATATAGCTTCTTGAAGAAAGATCAAAATAGGTTTATTTAATCAAATTGGGGGCATTTCAAGGGACAAAAGGTAGCAAAAAGAAGTCAAATTTTCTGCCATTAAGTGATAATGAAGTGTAGAAAGATTGAAGTGAAAAAGAAGTGATGTGTGAAAGGTGTACTTGAATGTATGGGTTGTAAGAGCATTTTCTTAGTAAAATAAAATAAAAATAAGAAACATATAGAAAATATATTCCAAATATTTGTAGCAGATTTTTCATAATTAAAATAAGATAATTGATTAATTTATTTTAGTAAATTATCAAATAAGTTACCGGTATAATCAAAATACGCGAATATGAGCTATAATTGATATTTTTATAAACCGAAAAATTCTAAAAATATATTTTATGAAAATAAAATATTTCTCAAATATTTTTCAATTATTAAATTAATTTATTTTATTTTTAGTATCGGGTCTTAAACAAAATTTGATCCCATATAAACTCGAAACGAACTAAATTTGGAAAAAAGAAATTTTTTATGATATATAAAATATTTATCTAAAAATATAAGGGTTTATAAGAATAATAAAATTATGTAATGAATAGTTATGAATAGTACAAAAGACTAGTTAATTATCGGTAGTAATAAAATACGAATATAATCGCAAAATCAGATAATTCTAGTTATCGAAAAAGTTATAAAGCTGATATTTTAGAAATCCTTATAAAAATACAAGTCTAACGGTATTAATGATACATTTTTGATATCTCGAGCCCCGGGATACGCTTTTCAAAGTTTGTATCCGAACAGGTTCGAAATAGGTCCAAAATTTACTGATCTGATATTTTTAAGTAATCTTATATTACTACGAGTTATTCTACATACTTAAACTACACCTTGGCCTCTAGGGTTAAGAGCGTAAGATTGCCGAACTTAAACTACTGTATTCCACTTAAGGTTCCCGAGTGATTTTTCGGTTTAGATCTTTGTCAATTTGGAAACTGATGTTTTATGTTTATACAACATTTTTAATTTCAGAAATTTATTTTAAATTCTATTTTTGTAAGTATTTAATATCTCTTAATGTTTATGAATTCTTGAATTGAGTTTTATTTCCAAAGGTTTATCGTTATTTATTTTTTAATAATTTGTTTTTGAATTCTATATTACCCGATTTTACAATTCAGAGTTAAGTATGGAATTTGTCGTACGTAGTGGTTTTGAATTTAAAGACTATTGAGTTCTTATTTTATTTTTAAGGATTTTCATTTCTCAAGATTAAGAAATTTTTTTTCGTTCGTGATTTAAGGCTAGTTGAAATTCGGTTTTAATTTGGAGCCATTTTTAGGGTTTATTTTCGAAGTTCATTTTGGAATTATTTAATGAAATTTTCCGGGCTTATAGGCTTTGGATATAGTATGCCGATAGATCAACACTGGATTGACTTCTATGAGCAGCTACGTGATGAGGATTTGGTGCTCTTTAAGTACGATAGGACCAAGCAGGAGAAAAAAAATGGAAAAGATGTAGCAAATTGATATGTTGATGAACTATATTCGTCCTCTTTCCATGTCTTCATTTAGGCAGTACCCTCCATACCAGTAGGTTACACTATACATTAGTACTCTTAGTAGCAGCTCAGATCCTACCCAGCCTAGTTTTACACCATTCACACCAGCGACACCTTATCAGTATCCTTACTAGGGTTATTATGGGATGCCGAGTCACTCATCTATGTTCACGCATGCATCGCATAATCCGTCCCATGAGTCACCTAGCAGATCTACTTAGCAGAGAAGCTAACATCCTTTAGGTTTCGCCTCATAGGCAAGGAGGGGGAGGGGGAGGGGGCGGGGAATGGTAGAGAAAGGGCCAGGTTTTTCTCATTTTGCATCACATATACCTACATTTGGATCGTATGAATTCCCAGCTGCCACTCCATCTGCACATCCTTCCTCCTCTTAGCAGCCTCCACATATGCCTATACAGCCTTCTGCATATCATTTGATGCCATCTTCGACTTTTCCTCTATAATGTCTTAAAGGACATCCATTAGAGGATCGGATCGTGCTCTCCAATGTTAGAAGTAGATGCAATAGGCATTGTTGTGTTTCATATTTTCATTGTTTTTTATGTTCAAGCTATGTTGTTTTTGTTTTCTCTGGACTTCTACACTGCTTTATACATCCTGTGGATCATCATGAGTAGAGTTATTTATTTTCATTTTATACGAACATATTCTATGATGATTAGCATGCATGTTATTTCTATTATGTTGGTATGTTCGATTTTATTAAAAAAACTACAATCAATCTATCCAGCGAAAAGTGAAATGTAGAAAGAGGTAGTGCTTGTGATGGTTGTGGTGGTGGAGATTTAAACAAATTAGGGTAATAGTGCGGAAAAGCTTAAGGAAAAAGAGGTGGTGCTTGTGATGATGAGATGTATCCTCTTAGGTAGTATGCTAGGGCTCAAGGGTGTAACGTGCTAGAAGAACTCATTTGTTCTACTCTCTGTCTATCACCGAATGGAAAATGGAGGGACAACAAGTGTTGTGTTTCGTCATGGTTTATACAAAGATGATATACGACATGCTATATACGTGAAGCACACCAATAAAATGAAAGAAGTCTTATATATGAACCTTTTACTTGTCACACTCAACATATTTGATTTATCACGAATCTACTAATGATCGGATTAGTTTTAGGTTTGCATTGTTGTGTATCCTCTAAGATATATTTATTTAGCTTAAAGCTATAGTAATAGCTAAGCAGAAGGATGCCAACATCATGGTGCCAGAGAGGTGTCGAGATAATGTATAGGGGGACTTAGGTGGAGGAGTATGGATAGGCTGATATATTTTCGTTGCATTTGATGTTCAAACTATATTATTTCTGTTTTCTCTAGACTTCTTTGTTGCATTGTAAATCGTGTGGATCATTAAGAGAAAGTGATTGGATGACCCAACGATTGATCAAACTACTTGACACTTCATTTGTTGTGGTGAATTGCATCATCATTGCCACACATGTCAAGAATCAACAAACAATAAATAGCCATCTAGGACTAGGAAGCAGCAGATAATCAATTGCTCATTGTCTTGTTTCTTCATGTTAAATAAATCCACCTTGAAGGACATACAACAATCTAAGTCATCATTACATTTGTAATAAACCAAATATAACGAGTAACATAAGTAAAAGTTTCATATATAAGACTTCTTCCATTTCATAGGTGTGCTTCATGTATGTAGCCCATCGCATATCATCTTTGTCTAAACCACAATGAAACACGAGACTAGTTGTCCCCCTATTTTCCTTTTTGTGATAAACAAAGAGCAAAATAGAAGAGTTCTTCCACCACATTAAACCCTAGAGCCTTGGCATAATACCTGAGAGGATACGTCTCATCATCACAAGCACTACTTTTTTCTACTTGAGCTTTTTCCCTACTATTGCCCTAATATGTTTCAACCTCCACTACCACTAACATTACAAGCACTACCTCTTTCTACATTTCATTTTTCTCTAGATAGATTGTATAATGTTTACCATGCATGTTATTTTGCATTGAGTTAGGTTTCATGTATCGTAAATATAAAGTTGACTAATTTCGAGATAATACTATAATTATGGATTTTAGTAATATGATTTATAGAAAACGTGCAAAATTTAGGATGGTGTGTTTAATTTTAAAAAAAATACTAGCAATACGTAATTTGCACATTTTATATCAATTAATTTATAATATTATAAATAAGGGATTTTATTTGTAAGATTTTTATAAAACATGCAAAATTTACATTTGTGTGTTTAATTTTACAAAAAAAAAAACTAAAAACTAATATTAATAAATCATTTACATACCACATGATAATTAATTTATAACATTATAAATAACATATTTAAATTGTAAGATTTTTGTTAAATGTGCAAAATTTACATTTATATGTTCAATTAAAAAAACCATTATCAATATATAATTTACACGTCATATCTCAATTAATTTCTATTAATAATTTATATATGATTTAAAAAATTTTATAATCAAACTAGATAAATATTATCTACTTTTATCTTCAATACATTAAAATAAAAATTTATTATCAATATGTAATTTATATATTACACATCAATTAATCTATAATATTATAAATCACGTATTTTAATAATAAGATTTTTTTGTTTGTGTGTTCAATTTTACAATAACCACAATCAATATACAATTTTCACATTACATAATAATTAATTTATGATATTATAAATAACAGATTTTAAAACAAGATTTTTATAAAACAACCAAATTATATTTTGGTGTGTTCAATTTTATAAAAATATTTTGTGAAAAAAAAAGGCCAAACAAAACTATATAATAATACCAAAATTATCATATTAAGATCACTTTATTTTTTAAATTCTCTATCGACATAAAGAATTCATTTTACAAAATTTGTTCTTCAGATTGTAAATGTAACACTTTAATATTATTTACTAATAAGACAATTAATGGATAAAATATTTTAAATTTATATATATTATTAAGATTTTAACGATTACTGTAAATAAATATTATTTATAATTTACTTTTAATAAATTAAAATGAATCAAATAAAATAAATCCAGGTCAAAAAACGAGCTACATGTAAAACTTTACTAAAAATTCATGCAAGATCGAAGGCGGGTGTGGGAAATTTAATTTTCCCAATCATGAGACAAAAATCATCACTTTGATTGGGAAAGTGAGGCAAATTTCACCTCATGCATGGCATGTGAGGCGAAATTTGCCTCACAATCTTAATCATGAGGCAAATTTCGCCTCATATATATATATATATATCTCCCTTGTCTTCTTCCTTCCTCTGTTAGAAGTTTTTATTTTCTTCCTCTTAGTTTGTTTCATATCTCCCCTTCTTGATTCTCTCATTCTCCAATTTGTTGGATATGTTATCCATTTTATAATTATTTAACTTTCATATATGATCCTTCTAAGTAATTGTTTGTTTGTATCAATTTTGCAGGCTTTCATCATTTGATCCATTTGTTATTATAAGTTCAACAACATCAAAATCAAGGTGATACATAGTATGGTTTTTTCTTTTTAATTTCTATTTTTTTAGTATTTATTGATAAAATTTATTTAATATTTTCAAGTATACGTTGATTTCAAATGTACCATATTTGTACGAATATAAACCTATTTATAGTATCATAACATTTTCACTATTTATAACATTTAAGGTAAAATAAATATGATTTATTATGATTATTAGCATAATATTGCTAATAAAATATGAATATTAATAAATTTGTAATATAAAATAAAAAATATAAAATAATGATTTAAATAATTTTAATTTTGCTAAACTGAAATTCAGTAGTTTAAAAAAATGTCAATAAAAGAAAATTTTAATTAAAAATCAAAATATCCTCTATGTTGTGACACGTATCAATAGTGGCCTGAAGTGACTCATTTCTTTAAATGTTATGACCTCAAATGAACCACTCGAAATAATGTAAACTAAAGTGAACTTACCTTCAAACGTTGTAATCTTTTGGTGTAGTTTACCTCATTATAAAGTATGGAGAAATCTTTTGGTCCTTTATTAATTTTAATGGACAAGTGTTATCAACTATTTAACTGGTCAAATTCATACTAAACCATGATTGCACCACTAAAATTGTCAATATTTTAATTAATATATTTATTTTAATAGTTACATAATTTATTAGATGGTCTCGTCAATGGAATCATAGAAGTCATGTATGGGGATGGGAGAAGCTCTTAATAGTTATTTATATTACAAATTTGGAAAGTACCCCTAATTTCACTTTTGGTAAATTCTAAAAGGAATTGATGTAATATGTATTTACCAAAAATGAAGCTGTCACTAAAAATTGGCACTTGTTAATAGAAGAATGTTAATAAATAATGATATATACCTTTTCATTTTCATATATTGCTAGTTTAATTAGTATAATTTAAATATAGTAGGAATAGATTATAAGCCTTAAAAAATATAATATAGAAGTAGTTACTCTTTTTAAGGTTACACTTAATGTGATATTAGTAATCAATAGATTGATTACTAAACTCAAGCTTGAGTCGAGTTTTTTTTATCAAATCGAAAATTCTATATCCAACTTAGCTCATTAAGCTAAACACGTTTTTTATTTTGAACTTGAGTTCAACTCATTTAAAAATCAAGCTCGAGCCAAACTACGCTTTAATTGAGCCTATCATGCTTGATATTTATGCTCGAGCTCAACATATTTTTATAACCCATTTTTTAATTTTTTTAATCTTAAAAATAATATATAAGAGTCACGAAATATATCTGCATATATATTGAATAAAAATTAGATTTTTTTTGTTTTAATTGTATATTAATATATGATAAATATAAAACTTACAAATCTACTAATGAGTTTGTTCACGAATTTATTAACAAGCTTACTTGAAAGTATGTCCACGAGCCAACTTGTGAGCCTCCATCAAAGCCTAACCTTTGTTTGTTTAGATACACTAATAAAATTTCTATTTGAGAGGTGACGCTAATAAGCGAATCTCACCTCTTAATCGAATAAAAATGTCTCTTTTTCAAAAAGAGGCATTTTATTGCTTAGAGTGCTTAAGGTTTATTTGAGGAATAGAGTAAGACTAGAAGATTCTATCATTGAGTCATATAATACGTAAAGAGTGTTCAATTTTGCAGATTATACTTTGAAAACATGGATTCAAGAATAAATAGGCCCCGTATGTAGTGGCATGGACCATTAGATGAAGGTCATCCTTGTCATTTCAAATATTTGCATAGCCTATTTAACCTTTAGGTGCATGCACCATATAGAGCTCGGACGTTTTAATCAATAAAATGCATTGGACTCTACTAAATAATTGTAAGGAGGTGCAACCACATGTGAGGTAGGTGGTGTCACTTTCATTCTTCGATAAATTGATGACTCTTTTTTTTTTTTTTCACAACATGCATTGTTAATCCATTCGTCACCAAGAAGTTCGAGCAAGAATTGAATGTGTGAGGAGCACGCAATGTGGGAGCTATAATGAGCAAACATTTTGCTGAGTGATTTAGAAACAAGATTAAAGGTCACTCATGTAGTTGAAAACAAGTTCTTAACACGGAATTCACAAACTATCCCTCTTGCATTTTTTTTTTTGTAGATTATACAACTTATGATTGCCCATGGGCAATAGGTGTTGGAAGAGCTAGAGGCCTTGGCTTAGGGCCCAAATGTTTACCAATATAGCTACAAAATTTGTGTGGTGAATAGAGTTTGATACTACACTAAATCTAGGGAGGAAGACTTAAGATCACAAAATAGTAGTGTATGCAAACTTGGTGTAGATAACAGATAGAGGATAACTTTCTATAGAGCACTCATTGATGTTATTCAATTAAATTTCACAGGGTCTAGATGTGTAATTTTGTTCAAGTGCAGGCAATTTGGCACCAACTAAGAGAAACTAGAAAGCATCAGTAGAGACCTCATATGAATTAACACACGAAGGACATTGTACAATGTTGACCCATACATTCTTGCACAACAAGTGCACAATTGATTTTTTTCGTAAGACTCAAACAAGCAATCTAATAATTGGAGGATCTTCCAAAAAATTCATCACCTACATCCATTCACACGTGGTCTATTTCGAGCTGAATCCTTCGAAGAGGGTGACTTGGAGAAGCTACCTCTTATCGTGGAGCCCTGCAATAGATTGTTATAAGGTCTAGGATAATTCCAATCTATCACATCTTTGATGATGTGGGAAATCCACCACGCTTACTCGATCTGAGAGAGGGTTGTAATGAGGTGGGCAATGACGACTCTGATGAATAGATGCATGGCTGATTTTGTTTGTGTGGTACATTTCTAAGTACAAGGTAATCTATACATCACTTTGTAATTGTACAAGGTCACCAACGCTCTCATGTGTAAGGTGTGCTTATTATTCTCGCGTTCCACTTTTTATCTCTCCTATGCACTTATAAATTCGTTGAATATAGATACATAAATGAAAGTGAAACGAACCTACGATCTCATGCATTTGTTCCCTCCTTTTAATAGCCCACATACTTATTTTTGCTTACTTTTTACTCTTTCTTTTAATCTTAAATATAATGAGATGAAATCATTTTAGCATGGACTCGTTATTCTTCTTATATTGATTTCCTTATTTTACATTTTTAAGTTTTCAATTTTAGTTTGAGAATGAAATAAGACTGCAAAAGAATTCTTTGTTTTATAATTAAGCATATTTTTAGAGGAAAAAAATGGTATCCATTAGAAATAACAATTCAAAAAAGAGGAATGAGAATTTATTGTCTATTCCACATTATATGAAATAGAAATTCTTTATAGTAAAAATTTTAACATACCAAATAAGAAAATAACTATTCCATGGTAATAAAGGTAGAGTGTTAATTATATTATAATCAACTACTTACAATTTTTTTTGAAAAAAAAAATTGTGTAAGTTCTGTCCCTTAAAAGGTGACTTGCCAACTTTTATGCTTTATCTATCACGTGTATCCAAAATTCACTTGACTTTGTATTGACTAAGTGTTGAAAATATGACTCAAATTCAAGTCAAAGCTGCCAGCTCTTATGTATTTTTGGACGACCCAAATTTGTCTTCGTGTTGGATGTTGTTTGTGAACTCCAGAAGGTGTAGGCCAGCTATAATCTGGCAACCTACATGTCCTAAGCCACCAACCTTTATGGCTAAGCAGCTGGCGTACATTTAAGCCACCAGCTTTTAGGTTAGCTTCCATGCCAGCCTTTCTTTCATCCTATAACATGTGTGGTGTGTGTGTGTGTGTGTGTGTGTGTGTTGTTTCTAGGGTTTTAGGTATGAAAAGTGTGAGATACGAAAGTTCCATTCTTTTGAGAACTTATTTGAGAGATCTAGATAATAGAGTTGTATCTCTCAAATCCTTGTACTCCTACTTTGATATAGTATGATTCCTTTCTCACCTCTACCCGTGGTTTTTCCCTGTCAAGGGTTTCCATGTAAAATATGTGTGTTCTTTACTTTTATGTTTGTTATTATTATTTGATTGTGCTTTGGTTTATAACAAATTGGTATCAGAGCATAGGTTTTGATAATGGCAACCATGAAGTATGATATTCCGCTTTTGGATCGCAACACCAGATTCTCGTTATGTCAAGTCAAGTGCGAGAGGTTCTCTCACAAATGGATCTTGATGATGCACTTTTAGCGTTTGACAAGATACTTACATCTTGGTCACCGGAAGAAAAGCAACGAAAAGATCGAAAAGCCCTTTCATAAATCCATCGTCATCTATCGAATCGGATTTTACAGGACGTGCTTAAGGAGAAAACTGTTGCTGCATTATGGTTGAAATTGGAGCAACTATGTATGACGAAGAGCTTGACTAATAAGTTACACTTGATACAAAGATTATATTCTCATCGTTTGGAAGAAGGTGCGTCTCTAGATGATCACTTAACGACTTTAAAGCACTTGTTTCAGATTTAGAAACTATGGAAATTAAGTATGATGAAGAGGATTTAGGTCTAATCTTATTATGTTTTGTGCCCCCTTCATATTCGACCTTTAGAGGTACTCTTCTTTATAGTCATGATACTCTGTCTATTGATGAAGTATATGCTGGTTTAAGCTCCTTTGAGAATATGAAACATCTAGTGATGAAAACTGAGTCTCAATCTGAAAGATTAGTAGCACATGGTAAGAGTCATGATCGTAAGACTGGTGGAAATTCTAGAGGCAGATCAAAGTCAACAAATAAAAATAAAACTTGTAACTATTGCAAGAAGAAAGGCCACATAAAGTCAAAGTGTTATAAATTGCAAAATAAAAATAAGAAAACTGGTGAGAATCGAAAGCAAAATCAACCAGAGATAACGGGTGAAGCCGATGTTATTGAAGATCATAGTGATGGTGATCTTCTTGTCCCTTCTAACAATAATTCACAAGCCGGTAAAGAGTAAATTCTTGACTCTGGATATACCTTTCATATGTATATCAATCAGGACTGGTTTTCAACATATGAAATGGTTTCCAGAGGTGTTGTTTTGATGGGTAATAACACTTTTTTGTAAAGTTATAGGTATTGAAACAATCAAGATAAAAATGTTTGATGGGATTGTCAGGACACTAGGTGATTTGAGGCATGTGCCTGACTTGAAGAGAAATTTAATTTCTCTGAGTACGCTTGATTTGAAGGGGTATAAGTATACAGGTGAAGGTGAAGTTCTGAAGATAAGTAAGGGTTCACTTGGGGTAATGAAAGGACATAGGAAGACTGCTAATCTATATACTTTGCAGGGTTCCATTGTGACAGGTGATGTAGTCGTTGGTTCCTCTTTGTCAGATGAAGATGTTATTAGGCTATGGCATATGTGTCTAGGGCATATGAGTGAAGCTGGTATGGCTGAATTGAGTAAGAGAGCACCTCTAGATGGGCAAAGCATCAACAAATTAAAGTTTTGTGAACACTGTGTTTTTGAGAAGAAGAAGAGGGTCAAATTCACCACAATTACTCATAATACAAAAGGGCACTCTTGATTATATTCATTCTGACCTTTAGGGACCTTCTAGAGTGCCCTCCAGTGGAGATGCCAGTTATATGATGACCATCATAGATGACTTCTCCAGAAAGGTTTGGTTATACTTTTTGAAACAGAAAAGTGATGCCTTATCTATGTTTAAAGTGTGGAAGATAATGATTGAGAAACATACCAAAAAACAAGTAAAATGACTTCGTACTGCTAACGGTTTGAAATTCTACTCCAGTGATTTTAATGATTTGAGCAAATCAGAGGGAATTGTGAGGCATCTCACAGTTCTTGGTACACCCTAACAGAACGGGGTAGCAGAGCGTATGAATAGAACTATCATAGAGAAGGTGAGATGTATGCTCTCCAATTCTAAGTTACCAAAATCTTTCTAGGCAGAAGCTGCCTTAACAACTTGTTCGTTGATTAATAGATCTTCATCAATTTCCATTAAGAAGAAGACTCCACATGAGGTATGGCCTGGAACCCCTACAGATTACTCTGAATTAAAAATGTTTGGATGTCCTGCATATGCTCATGTAAATAATGGTAAACTTGAGCCTAGATCGCTAAAGTGTGTGTTTCTTGGTTTCAAGACTAGGGTTAAAGGTATAAATTATGGTGTCCTGAATTGAAGAAAGTCATTACATGATCTATATCATACTGTTATTTCTAATAAAACCCAGCAGAAACCAAGTGTGCAGGTGGAGTTTGATATTGATGTAGATTCTATACTAAAGCCTACTTCTCAACCTGTTGCTACACCTCAATAGCCATCGTATTCTATTGCCAAAGATAAACCCAGAAGAGAGGTAGGGCCTCTATAGAGACATGGCGAGGCAGATCTAGTACCATATGCACTAAATGCGACAGATGATGTTGATTCAAATTTGGAACCGTCTACTTACAAAGAAGCAGTTAATTGTGATGATTCTGGTAAGTGGATGATCGCCATGCAAGAAGAGATGCAATCCCTCCAAAAGAATAGAACATGGGAGTTAGTGAAACTTTGTAAGGGCAAGAAGATTGTTCGCTACTAATAGGTTTATAAGAAAAAAAAGGAGCCACAAGTAGTGAAGAACCCATATTCAAAGCAAGACTTGTTGCAAAATGTTACCGTCAAATACTAGGTATTAACTTTACTGACGTGTTTTCTCCTGTTGTAAAACAAAGCTCGATTCGAGCATTACTTGGTATTGTAGCTATGGACAATTTAGAGCTTGAGCACCTTGATGTGAAGACTGCTTTTTGCATGGAGAGCTTGAGAAAGAATTTATATGCTTCAACCAGAAGGTTTGAGGTCTTAGGAAAAGAAGACCATGTATGCATGTTGAAGAAATCTCTTTATGGGTTGAAGCAATCACCACGATAGTGGTATAAAAGGTTTGATTCCTTTATGACTTCTCATGATTTCAAGAGAAGTAACTTTGATAGCTATGTGTATTTCAAGCGCTGTGATGATGTGTCGTTTTTGTATCTACTACTATATGTGGATGATATGTTGATAGCGGCTAAGGATAGAGGAGAGATTGACAGGGTTAAAGCATAGTGAAATAGGGAGTTTGAGACGAAACTTGGGTATAGCTAAGAAATTTCTTGGGATGGAAATTTCAAAAGATAGAAAAGCAAATGTATTACATTTGAGTAAGAAAGGATACATTGAGAAGATACTTTCCAAGTTCAGTATAATGAGAGTACCCCTTTAGCAGGTCATTTCAGACTATCGTCTGCTCAGTCTCCACAACCAGAAGATGAAATTAATTATATATCAAAGGTCCTTTACTCTAGTGCAGTAGGGTCTCTTATGTATGCCATGATATGTACGCATCCAAATGTGGCATATGCTGTGAGTATTGTCAATAGTATTTGGCGAATCCTATAAGGAATATTGGAAAGCAGTCTAGTGGATTTTCAGATACTTAAGAGGAACTACCAATGTTTGTCAACATTTTGGGAGAACTAGAGATGGGGTCATCGGGTTTGTTGATTCTGATTTCGCCGGGGACTTGGATAAAAAAAGATCTATTACTAGGTATGTTTTCTCTTTTAGTGGTTGTGCTATTAGTTGGTAAGCCACCTTACAGGCTACTATTACTCTATCCACTACCGAGGCTGAATACTAGCTATTACAAAGGTGATTAAAGAGGCTATATGGTTGAAAGGGTTGTTTGATGAGCTTAGTAATTGAAGATGTCTACAGTATTTTGTGATAGTCAGAGTGCGATTTTTCTGACTAAGGATCAAATGTTCCATGAGAGAACAAAACACATTGACATTCGATATCACTTTATGCGTGACGTAGTTGCTCGAGGAGATATCACTGTGAGCAAAGTGAGTACTTATGACAACCCTACAGATATGTTGACAAAGACACTTCCTATAGGAAAGTTTGAGCATTGCTTGAACTTGCTAAGTGTCAACTGCTGATTGTTTCCTTTAGAGGATTTGTGGAAGAGGTGGAGTAGTGTTTATCAAAGTTTGGAGTTTATTTTTACTTTGGAATTCGAGTCAAGGTGGAGATTTGTTGAAAATATGACTCAAATTCAGGTCAAAGCTGCCAGCTCTTACGTATTTTTGAGAGGCCTAAAATTGTCTTCGTGGACTCCAGAAGGTGTAGGCCAGCTCTAAGTTGACAGCCTACATGTCTTAAGCCGCTAGCCTTTATAGCTAAGCTGCTGGCCTAAGTGCCAGCGTACATTTAAGCCGTCAACTTTTAGGTTGGCATGTTCATTCTATAACATAATATATATATATATATGTGTGTGTGTGTGTGTGTGTGTGTGTGTGTGTGTGCGCACGCGTACGTGTGTGTATGTCTGTGTTGTTTCTAAGGTTTTGAGTGTGAGAAAGGGTGATATACTAAAGTTCCATTCTTTTGAGAATTTATTTGAGAGATCTAGAGAATAGAGTTGTATTCTCTCAAATCCTTATACTCCTACTTTGATATAGTGTGATTCCTCTCTTGCCTCTACCTGTGGTTTTTCCCATCAAGGATTTCCACGTAAAATCTGTATGTTCTTTATTTTTATGTTTGCTATTATCGTTTGACCATGCTTTTGTTTATAATGCTAAGAAACATTTAGTGGCGAGATTGATAAAGATTTTATAAATCCAAGAATTTAGATTTATCATTTGATAAAGACAGGGAACTCGGATTACATGTTTATGCTAGTAAGTTTTCATGTGGTTGCTGAATAATTCTTGCGTAGATATTATTGGATCATGTTTAAATTCTATTTCGTATAAAACTATCATTTCCACCATAAGAGGTGTATATTATCTATAATATAATATAATTACTTTATTCTTTAGCAATCCCAATACTATGAGCTCCGGTGGTTGCATATTAAAATAGAAAAAACCATGTCAAAATAGACCTTACTGTTCATAGTACCTAAAACCCAGTTAAAAAGTAAACACAGTATCTATCAACTTCGTGAGTTTTTTATTTTTATTTTTATTTTTTTTGTGGCCATAACTTTTGATGGACTACAAGTAAAAATAAACAATACCTAGACTTAGGCATGGATTGGATTGGATTGTGACCTGGCCCGAACTGGCACCAACAGGCTGGAATATGCGACCCGACCCATTCTAACGGGTCAAGACCCTTTGGCTAACCCAGCAGTTGCCGAGTCATGGGCGGTTCAGCATTATCAACCCACCAACTCATCAAGTTTGGTAGATCACAATTGAAAATAAAAAAGTAAAGAAATGTGTCAAATAATACGAGTTGATAGACCGTAACTCGGCCCATGTATAGTTGGGCCACTTTCGGGTCACGTTAACATTGCCTTGTGACCCCACGGTTCCGGGAAGGGTTAGCCTAGTACCCATGTCTAGCCATACCAGTTCATTGCACCTGAAACCTAGTTCAAGTAAAACCTTGAATGACGAGCAATTTTTAAGGAAAAAAAAAAGCTAACTAAGGGTTTGATGCAGTAGGTAATGAGGGTTTATTGCAAAACTATTGATTCGCGCATAAATAGCCATGTTATAATCTTCAACACCTATTGATTATGAGAATTCCTAAGTAATTGGCATCAAAATCCAAAAAAATAACATAAGAAGACTCGAATTTTGGAAGAACAAAGTAAGACACGCTTAATAATATTCTATTCAATCAATAATTTGTCCATCCTTGCCCTAAGGCATACAATATATGTGAATCACGTTTTTTCCAAAAAAGAAAAAGGAAATATGCCTAACAATTATTTAGAAAGAAAATAAATAAATAAAAAAATGCCACAGATGGCATGTAAAACCGACTTTCCTATCAAAAGATATGACATAAAGAAAAGTTATCAAAAATAGTAAAAATGTGGTTTTAAAGGCCTAAACGATTGAATTTACTCGAAAACCGTCGTATGTCATGAGCAAAACTAGTGACTTTTACTCGATGGCTCATTTTCCATGCAAATAGGGTCATGCAATGCAAAAATCCACAACCATCTAAAATTACAAAATTGTCACTATTAAATCTTATGCCATTATTCCAAGTAACCACGCGCTATTTCGTCCAGTACATTATCCTCCCTAGGATGGACAAAATTTGCCCTTGCATTTTCCTCATTTGAATCATCACTGATGTAAGGGATGAGATGATTAACATTGAACACATCTACAGTTCTGATATGGCTAGATAACTTCAGCTGATAGGCATTGGGTTGATCCTCCTAATGACTTCTACTAGACCAATCTTTCTAGCTAATAGTTTGTTATATCTAACCATAAGGAATCTATCTTCAGTAAGAATAGCACAAACATATTCCCCTACAATAAACTCTACATGTCTCTTCTTTTTGTCAACAACTACTTTGTACATGTCTGTAGCCCTTTTCTAAATTCTCATGAACAGCCTTGTGAACCTCCTACAGATTGTGGACAAAGTCCTCTACCTTCCCATGAATGTAGGCTTATCTGATAATGGTAACAAATAATGTGGACCATGGGGAATGGTAAAGTACACTACCTGGAAAGGACTGAACCTTGTGTTGCAATTGATTGCATGGTTGTATGCAAACTTTGCCTAACACAACTTCTGGTCCCATCTCTTCAAATGATCATTTACCAAATTTCTTAACATATTACCCAAAGACCTGTTCACCATCTCAGTTTGCCATCTATCTGTAGATGATACATACAACTAAAATTCAGCTGATTATTGACCATCTTCCATGAGCTATGCCAAAAGTGGCTAAGAAATTTGGTATCTCTGTTAGAAACAATGCTTGAAGAAAACCTATGCAATTGGTACACTTCTCGAAAGTATAACTATGCCACGCGCACAGCATCTGTAGTCTTCTTATAGGGAATAAAGTGAACCATTTTAAAAAATTTACCAACATCTACAAAGATGAAGTCATTACCTCATTGTGTTCTTGGCAACCCCATCACAAAGTCCATGCTCACATCAACCCATGGCTGCAAAGGAATTAGTAGTAGCAATTATAAACCTGCATTTGTAGCCACCCCCTTAGACACTTGGTAGATTCTACAATGCTACATATTGTCTAACCTCGTTGATAATGGTTGGCTAGAAATAAGATGCCTATACCAATTGTAAGGTTCTGTTTCATCCCACATGCCCCTTACCATGCAATTCTTTGATGATCAAAAAACGTAAACTACAATCCGGCATGCATAATTGATTACCTCTGAACAGAAAACCATCTTGCAATAAATACTCTAACTTTTCCTTAACTTTAACTCTAACCAAAATCTCAAAGAATTATGGATTAGTCTCATGCAAATCAGCAAAAGAATGAAAACCAGGTTCCTTTAATTTAGCTACTCTAGAAGGCTCTGGTGTCTGCTCAATGCATCAGCAACTTTGTTTGTAATGATGGACTTGTGCTTCACAAAAAAGGTCAAATGCTCTAAGTAGGCTACTCATGAAGCATGCCTAGCCGAGACCTTATCCTGACTTTATAGATGCTTCAAAGTCTTATGTTCAATGTATAGAATAAACTGCCTGTGAAATAAATAATGCCGCTAGTGCTCCAGCTTGCATCACAACATAAAACTCTACGTCATAAGGGTTGTACCTCAACTTTGACCTTAACAATTTCTTACTGAAGTAAGCAATCATTTTGCTATTCTGGCTCAAAACTACACCAATTCCCTCCTTCGATGCGTTAGGATGTAACTTAAAAGGTTGATGAAAATCTAGCAACACTACTATCGGGGCTATTTTAAGGTGCACCTTTATCATCTCAAAAGCCTTTTTGCTTCTTCAGTCCACACAAAATTCTCTCCTTTCATGCAATCTGTCTTCTTTTTTTTTTTTTTTGCCTCACATGCAGTATGTTACAAGGAGCCATAATACTATTGAAATGTGGGATGAATCGTCTGTAAAATGATGCAAGACCATGGAAGCTTCTAATTTCAATCAACGTCCTAAATTTAGGCCACTGCTAAACTACTTCCACTTTGGTTCTATCAACCAGCAAGCCTTAGCCCGAAATCACATAACGAAGAAAAAGTACCTTGGATGTCATAAACATGCACTTTTTCATGGCTATATAGAACTTTTCCCTATGTTATACACTAAGAACACCCCTCAAGTGTTCAAGATGTTCTTCAAGATCTGCACTATAAATCAATATATCATCAAATTAAACTACAACACATTTCCCAATGAATGGCCTTAAAACCTAGTTCATCACCCTCATAAAGATACTAAGTACATTGGACAATCTGAATGGCATAACAAGCCACTTATACAATCCCTCCTGTATCTTAAAAGCCGTCTTTCGCTTATCACCAACTCAAGTATGAATCTGGTCATATTTAATTTTCAAATCCAATTTGGTAAACACCCTTAGACCACTAAGCTAGTCAAGTAAATCATCTAGGCAAGGAATAGGAAAACGATACCTCACAGTGATTTTATTAATGGTACATCTGTCTGCACACATGCACCAGAAGCCATCCTTCTTTGGTGTTAGAGAGGCTAAGACCACACATAGGCTTAGGCTCTCTCGAATGAATCACTTAGCTAGCAACTCCTCAACCTACCTCCTCATAGGCTCTCTCGAATGAATCACTTAGCTAGCAACTCCTCAACCTACCTCCTCAACTCATCATATTACGTAGGGCTCATTCAATAATGTGGTTTATGTGGAGGGGACTGCACTAAGATCAAGGTCAATCTGGTGCTAAATATCATGCAGAGGTGGTAATCCATCTTATAACTCTTCGAGAAACACATCCCAGAACTCCTCTACTATTGGAAGTTCCACTTCTAGTAGTTGTACATCTCTTTCAACCTCCTTACCCACTAGAGCAAAAACAATATCACAATCCTGTATTTCCTCCTTAAATCTAGCTAAGGATAGCATGTTTGAGCTAGTACAAGTATCCTGTTTAGTAGGCTTAGGCTCTATAGAATCCCAATTTGGAACCAAGGCAGATATCATGCAATGAATTGTAGAAGAAATGCTACAAATCATATTAAAATAAATGATGTTGAGTTCATTTCTACGAAAAAAGTAAATCATGCTTAAGGCTTTGGGCTATCTACCTGATATGATAAACAACAATAGAAAATTTGGACAATATAATATGAGATCAAATGGAATGTATAACACATTCACATTTTTCTGGCTAGGGACTCCACAGTTACTCTTTCCCAAGTCTAAGCATTTTTTATAAGCTATGAGTAGTAGAAAATTCATGAAGTTCACAAAAAAAAAAAAAAAAAAAAAAAAAATTCTATCAAAAGGTGAGTCTATTAAACCATTTTCATGTCATTCACTAGCCATTAATAACAGCTTTCCATAAAATAATATTAAGAAAAGGTTCATTAGACCAAAAGCTTTCTAAAAACTTCCACTGCAACTTCTTTTCTTCTGGAAATTCCAGCAAAAAATCCATTTACACTTCACAAAGTCCCATTCAAATTAAAAAAGAAAAACTTCAAATGCCTACCACTTAACATACAAATTCAAAAAATATAGGCAAATATTTAGGTTGATTTGTTATGGTGCAGACCTCGCGTTAGAACTAGAGATCCTAAATTCCAATGCTGTCACAGATAATTCATCCCCATTTAATAAAGTTATTTACTTAATGGGTTTACTTATAATTACATTCCGTTCAAATTAAATAACTATTATGTCAAACTCAAAATAAATAATTGCGATTATGGCATAGATTATTTGAGTGGTTGAATTTCAATTTTTACATCAAATATATTTATATTTATTTCAAATACCTGAATAGCAAAAAAAATCAATAATAATAATAAAATATAGTAAATTTACTTAATAATAAAGGAACTACAATATATATGATACTAATTATTTTGATTTTAGGGATAAATTATTACATTAAAATATGTATTTTTTAAACCAATTTCTCAAAAAATATATAATACTCGCTAGTAAAAGTGAATATGGATAATGCATCATTTCTTATATTGTCTAACTTGTAAAAGTGAATATACAGGATAGGATATAAATTTAAAAAGATATCACAAGCAAACCTTCATATATAGTAAAAGACCAAAAAAACATGCGATATAGCTTCTTGGAAATGTTGGGTCACGCACAGAAGGATTATGTGTCTTCTATTAAATGTATTATTATTAAAAAGAATAACAATCTTCCAATAATAGATGTCATGATCATCACATTTCATTGTATCTTCTAATAAACAGTCTTAACCATGATAAAAAAGCTGCCATAAACAAAGTTGGGAACAGAAGTTGAAGTAGTGTGAGTGAAAAGGAAGGTTACCACAAGCATTCTTAAAAGTGGATGAGTCCCAGGTGTGCCAGTGCAAGATAGTGTAAGACACTTTCCCTGCTCATGTGTTTCAAATAGAACTGCCGCAGCATTTTTGGAAACTACAACAATCTATGCTCTATTTCAATTTAGGTCAGGTTTGCTAGTCGGAAAACTACAGCAGCTAGTCAGTTTTGCTATTTGGCAAAGCAAGACGTTTCTTTGATGTGTAGTCGGTGTTCAGTCTTACTCGGTATTCACCAACCACATAGCTTTTACAAAAATATTGAAGCTCGGTAATTACCAGCTACAGTTTGATTGATCTGCTATTCGGCTCAGCGAATTGAGTCTCCTTTGTGTCTCGGTCAGGTTTGTCTCACCTCTAAGGGCAGCTTAGGCATTGTATGAAGCTTGATAAGTTTGCCGCTGCTACTGTTTGAAAATCAGTATGGATTTGGTCTACCCCAACTGCTCAGGTTTTGACTTGAAATATGCACTTGATCATGCTTAGATTGGAAGTCTCTTTAGCACTCTGGTGCTCATTCACCTTAGGTCTGCTTTGTGAAATTGTAGATTGCACAGGTCTGCTTCACGTGGTCTACTACTTTTGCCTTTGAATTTGAGTGCGCCGTCGTTTCACAGAACGGCAACTAGCAATTGTATAGTGCTCTACACTTTCAATTCTGCAAGTAGTTCATTACTGTCAAGAGCTCATTTGCAGCAATTATTTGTCAATTCCACTTTTACTTGATTCAATCCAACTTAGAAAGGATAAATTGCAATTACCATTAACTTGCCTGAAATTGAGTAGACATAATTGGTTATCAGACTAAGTATTTAGACTGATAGACTATTCAAAGTAAATGCACTAGCCCCTTTCGTCTGAATTGGATATAACATAGTAGATAAAAGCACTAAACATTAAATTCAATAATTTCATACAAATATGGTCGTTCAAATGCTATTTTTGACTCCTTTTCAATATTTTAGAACAAAGGTAATCCCAGAGCAGACTAAGATCATGAATGGTAAGTCCATAACAGCAAGAAAGCTAGGATTTAGGACAAAGCATCCATATGGAGTATCATGTCTTCTTCTACAGTGGCAGTTCAATTTCATAATAATCACACACTTTTTAAGCCAATTTTTTATCTTGTTTCTTAAATTAAATTCCATTGATTGCAAACATGCATTTTATCAATTTTAGGCTATTAATCTAATTAAAATACGTGATTAATGCATGCATATGAGTAAATATAGTAGAGATAAATGTGAAATATTACGTACTTATCACAAACCTTGCAAGTATTTAAGAACTCAATTCATCTTCATATATTTCTCATATTCTTCAGAAAGGATATATCTTTCAAAACATGATAGATTATGTAGCTTTAATCATGCCAACAAGATATTAAAACAAAAACACTAAGAGTAACAATGGCTCGATTATAATGGTATCTACTCTTCCACCCTGGCTTCCACCAAAATTAAGTGGGTTAAAGGACAACGACTCGTTTAGACTGGTAGTAGTTTGTGGCATTACCGGTTATAGTTGATTCTTGGAAGCCACATCGAGATTTACAGGTCCATCTATGAGGGCTTTAGTGTCACACACTCCTGAGATGAACTAATGCAGTGCAAGATTGGTTACAAATTATGCGGTCTTCAGTATCTTTCTTGTTAGCTATTTCTTACTGTGCTGTATGAGGGAAAAATTCAACTTTTAACAATTAGAAGAGAAAACAAGTCAATATTTTCCACAGGAAAGTGAAAGGCTAGATCAAGATGGCATAATGAACAATCAATCAATGCTTCTAAAAAATAATAGTGCCCCATGACTCAATTCATAATCGGTATCATTAAACTCTTATGGTGAATTTAGGCCACGTTTGTTTCGTGTAAGATAAATTCCAGAAATACTTTTCCAGTAATTTCTTCTATTTGTTAACTGATAAATAGATCTTTTAAGTGGAAAATATATTCCCGCATTAGAAAATCTTCATCCACTGAAAAAGTAAATATCAGATAAGTCAGAGAAAACAACATATCGTTTTAAAAACAGTAAGTCATTTTCCCAGATTCACTCAAAACCAAACTACTGTCAATTATATTGTATGTACATATCCACAAAAATATGATCCGATTTGTGCTGCTTTTATAAGTTCGACGCCTAACGATTAGAAATATCTTTTCATTTCATCTTTACGTCCCTGGTATGTTAAATTTTTTGTTCATTTTTTTATTTGCATTAATTGATGGCATGCTTTTCCATTTTTTTTTCCAACTTTGGACTTGACTTGCTTTCTTTATTTCCAAATAAATACCGTATGGAGATGTTTGCATTAATTGTTGCCCTATGTTTTCAATTATTATCTTTTCAACTTTCTCAAAAGTAATAATAGCGCATTTGAAATAACCCGAATTTTACCAACCTAAATTAGAAATGTGATAATTAAATACTATGAAAATGTAGGTAATTTTTAATCTTATTTTAAATTTTACTTATTAATTGAATTTAGATAGTTTAGCCAATTGATTTTCATAAACTATAGAATATAATTAGATAATTTAATTTGTAAATGGACTTAATTGAAATTAAGAATTCCAATACCACAAATACTCTTTTCAACTTATAAAATTACTATAATTTCCTATCTCCAACATACCAAGCTATTTAATTCTTTGAAATCAATTTCTCAAGTTGAATTACCGAAATTCCTAATTCACTAAAATTAAACCTTAATCTAAATTTAGATAAGACTCGAGTCAATAACCCACTAATTATACACCTGTGATTATAAATATCAAGTGTAGTATGACCCGATTAATTTTGAGAGTCTATTAGATAGTAAACGATAGTTTAAAGATGAATCGCTAGGATTGAAATATATGCAATAGAAATAGAAACTGATCAATATCTACCAAATTAGAACTCGAATAAAAATTCTGAATACGTAATCATAAAATTTAGAATTTTCTGACCCTTTTGAGCACAATACTCTAATTTGACCTATTTGGACTAGAAGCCCTAATCGCGTAGGTGAAAATTTTGATAATTTAACATAATTAGGAATAATAAATGAATTTAATTGAAAATAAAGACTCTAATGGCATAAATACCTAATTTAACCCATTAAGCAACATCGATGACCTATTTCAACAAATTCAAATTAATTGATCCTTTTCAATCATCAATTGAACTTTATTAGTCAAGTTTAATCATCTAAAACCCTAAATATCCAATTTAGACATTTTAGCCTAAATTCCAACTCCTTAAAACTTAGAAATTTAAAACTAAATATTTTCATTCAAATCTCAGTTCCTAAGTTCTTAAAATACTAAATTCAAGTAAGCTATTAATTTTCCTTTAATTAGATTTCCTAAAATTAATTTCTAATGCCGATTAGTTAATTCTCTTTCTTACTTCTTAAAATCCATTTCTCATTCCCAAAAGCCCATAACCTAAAGGCTTAATTCTTCTTCTAAAACCCTAAGCCCATTAGCATAAGATCAAGCCCAATTATTCAAAGATCAAGCCCATAAACCTAAGACCAAAAGCCCATACATCAAAGCCCATGAGACCATGCTTATTCCATGCACCACTACACACATTATAAAAACTTATACTCTAGAGAATTCCAACCATGTGAAATGACCAAATTGCCTCCTAAATATCTACAATATGAACAAAAAAATATCAAGTGTGTGAAAAGACCAAAATAACCTTAGCTACTTCAAGAAGGTTTCTTCATCTATGAAATGACCAAATTGCCCCTTAAATATCTATAATGTGAACACAAGAAAATATCATGTGTGTGAAAAGACTAAATTAACCATAGCCAATTCTTGAAGTTTCTTCACTTAGGAAAAGACCAAAATTCCCTTTAAATATCTCCTAACTCTAGAGAATTCTAACCCTATGAAAAGACCAAATTGCCCCTTAAATATCTACAAACATAAGAAAATATCAAGTGTATGAAAAGACCAAATTGACCTTAACCAACTCTAGAAGATTTCTACATCAAGGAAAAAGACCAAAATGCCCTCACCTAATCAAGCCAAAGTACCAAAATGTCCTTAACTCTAGAAATAATTACAAGACCTAAAATACTATAAATATACCTATTTAGAAAAACCTAATCCCCTACTTCTTCTTGCAACCCCCAACCCCTAAAATCTCTCAAAGGAATCACTCTAAAAACCCACAAAAATCTTACAAAATCTAGCATCCAATAGGCAATGAAATTCATGATTTCTCTACCATCCAATCTCTTAATTTCTTCCCCAAATCCAATCTCCATTTCAACCAATTTCTAGATGATTTTGAAGGCTAAAAGACAGGTTGAAGCTAGGGAAATTAGCTTGAAGAAGCTACATCAACTTAAGGAGTACGGTAATGGAGCTTTAGCTAATTATTTCACGATTCAAGTAAGTAATGTTAGTTTAATTAGTGAATTTGTATGATTGTTGTATCTTTGTTGTTGAAATTATTGTTAGATGGTAATATCAACATAGATTTAATAATAATGAGGTTTTGGTAAATATAGATATATGTTTTCTTACAAATCGAATACCATAAATATATGTATAAATGTTATTTTGATAAAATATATAAGTATGATGTGTCTAATGTATGATATATGATTGATCTAATATGTTGATTATATGTGTGTATTTGATTTAGTTTTTAATAAGTTATAATGTTGGAAAATGAATCAAATAGGACATATAAGCTTAATATTATATATAAAAGGCATGTCATCTAGTTAAATTACTGAAATTATGATCAATATATGCATATAAGCATGTGAAAATGATATATCATCTTATGGAATGTGGGTTTGATAAGTTAAACATGTTGATGAATTAATTTATGATAATATAAATTGCTAGAATTAATTATTGTATATAATTTTGTGAAATTTAATTAAAATATCAAATGAAATTATTTTTGAATGAAATTTATAAAAACGACAGCTTAACATGTCTATATACAAACTGTAAATTTTTGTGATTTTTGAAATACATTTACTATTTTTAAAAATTAAATTACAAAATAGCAAAACAGTGTTTCGGCCAGCAGTGGTGACGTGAATTCATATGGCCGAACCAGTGACTTTTTCTTCTCCTTTTTTCGTGAAACTACAACGGTTTGAAAGCTTAAGAAGTCTACCTTAATTTGGTGTAAAGAACCGGCCAAGAACCGGTCGGTTTGATGGTCAAATTCGATCGAACCGATCGGTCATCGCTGCCTATGCCCTGTTCTGGACAGTTTTGAATCAATTAAAATTAAAACCATAATTAACTAATTAATTTAGGCCAAATGAACTTATGAACATATAAATATATGTGTTATGAAGTTTACATAAAAATTTGAGCTTAAGAACCCGTGTTTAAGATAATAAACTAATTTATTAAAATTAGGATGCACACTAGTTTTCTATAGGAAATGAAATGAAGGAATTTAAGGTAAATCAATTCTAATCAAATGAATATGAAATAAATGTAAATAATGTGTTTTCATGTTAAATTATGAATTTTACGATAAATAATTAATTATTTTTATTTTATGAATTTATTTAATAAAGTAAGTATAAATATAACATCACAAGATGGTACAAACATAATAGAAAACTAGTTTAGATTCCTTAGTCCATTTAGATGTAAAAATAAATTATAAATGACATAAATAGAATAATTATATTTTAATAAGTTTTTTTACTTAATAAAAGTTTAATAGATTGATTATAAGACATATTATAGAATTTATCATTTTAGACGACCTAATTACCATTTAGTAAACTTGACTAGTTAATTATATTCAACTTTATTAGATAAAATTAATATAGATATATTAACTAATATTAGCTTAGTAAATTCTTCAAAAACCAACAATTTATACTTAGCTATTAATTGATGAATACCTATATGATCATATTAACTAGAAATTGGCTTCGATTAATATGTTAGGTTAAACCTTAAATGATAAGGAGTACGTAATTTCTAAAATATGATAGACCACGAATAATAAGAGGAGTATGTTCTTTCAAATGTAAATTCGCTAGAAAAATAAGTGATTAATACATGTTTGATATAAGTTGATAATTGAATCAAATGCTTATATGAGTTAATCTTTGAAGCAGAAATTTTGTTAGGAGTCTGCCTTCTGCTTTATCTTCTTATCTATCTTCTGATTATTCGGAGCACAGACTTTGTACCAGGTACGCAGTGACTTGTGTGTTGCGTGCTAGGATAGGCATGCTAAATGAACTAATACTTAAAGATGACCTTAATAATTGCTTGTTGCTTGTGCGTGGCCGTTTTTGAGACCTGGCCCGAGGGGCGGCAACCTTGCTAGGTGGTGCCAGCATGGTAGTTAGGCGCTTAGGCCACCATGGGCATGGTGGTACGGCGAGTAGCTGATGGGGGGAACGGTAGCGGGATAACATCTACCTGGATCGGAGAGAAGTAATTTAGTGTGGTTCACGTTTATAGGACCGGTTGAGCTACACTATATTATGGACTGTGATGAGTAGAGATGCGTAACGGCTGTGACCCCAGACGAGGCTATTACTTGTAGAGGTAGGAGATATAGGTATTCGGGCTGCCTATATCAACCCCCTGAGCAGTTGCTGTTACTCAGGACCCTCAGGTTCCCAGCGTGTTGCCGGAGTGTGAATACTCCACTGTTGTTTGTCGCACTTTAATTTAAAGATATGAACTATTGGTTGTTGCATTGCATATAGAATAGGTGTGTGTGTCCATATCGTGTGTGCTTGTGTTGCTGTCGTACTGGGCTTCGGCTCACTCCTTCTTTTTCAGGTAATGATCTGGATGCTTGTGATTATCGGGTATGGGACGACTCTAAAGGAGCTTGTCAACAAGTTGAGTGCGTAGGAACATTAAACTGTTTATGCTATTAGCAAAAGTTATTGATCATCTTTTCAAACGTATGATTCGATAAGGGCATATCTATGAGCCCATGGTTGTATCTTGAGATACTAGACACTATGTACTTTGAGATACCTGATGGTATGATATCTATTTATAAACGTTTGTCTACTCACAAAAGTAGCCTATTTGAAAATCGTTTTGAGAAATTTACTTTATTATATGTAATGGCCTACTCAAGAAAGTAGCATATTTAGGAATCGTTTTAGAGACATGTATTTCTTTTTCGCTGCAACTCTAGTCATTTCAAAATCTAATTTAACGATTTCAGAATCTAAAATTTGTTTAGCAACGATCACGATAAACCGTAGATTAGGTCGGCCTTAACGTATAATGCGTAAGTGTTATACGTGGCGGCTGGCACGCCTTGAACCAAATTCGGGGCGTGACAGCATTAGTTTATGTGATTGTACTAATTGAAATGATTCTGACTTTGTTTTTAATAGGAGTAGAATAACATAATCTATTTTCATTGTATATGGTATTTTCCTCCTATTTGTGCAATCATAAATTTTTTTTTTCAATAAAAAACAAATACCTTCCGTGGTATTTTTCCTTCATTAGTAGATGCAGAATGATTTAATGTTAGTATGGATAAATAATATTTATGGTTTTGAGTTTGATAAAATGGTGAGTCTTTTTTGGATAAAAGTCAATAAATATATTTATATGGCCTTATTGTATATGCTTTTCCGATTGTACAATAGAACACTAGTGAAGAACTATTGCAATTTGTAATATGGTTGTTAGTTTTACATTTCTCTCTAGGGATATATGCTATAAAATCTACAAATATTAACCTAAAAACAATTAATTCATTTACTTTTTTATCTGTAATTAAGGATATTTTTAAATAGAATATGGATATAGTTATTTTTTCAATGAAGGGAATGAATGATGATTCCTTACCTCTTCCTTACTTCTTTTGTATAATTTTGCAAGTCAAAGGAAAGAATGGACATTAAGTAGTAATAAAAAAATGGAATATTAATTCCATTAGTTAATAAAGCAAAAACTTTTCTAAATCGCTTTTTTTTTTTCCTTTAATTACTTAACATATTAACATTGCTTTTTATGTAAATACCTTGTTAATGTTAGGAGGGCCCCACTTCATAAAAAGTTCAAATGCTGTGAATTGTTTGTTTTCTTGTGCTTTGTTTATTTTTTTTTAACCTTTTTCTTTTACTTTAATTTGTATTTTAGGATTTATAGCAACAACATAATTGAGGTCATTGGTGTTGACCGTATAGTTGTTGTATTTTAAAAAAAAAAAAATCCATCAGGTATCTATTTATGCATGTATTTTATTATTATTGCTTTTATTAGTTTTTGCTATATAACAATTTAAATAAATTAAAAGTATAAGGGAAATGAAATAATCTATTTAATTCATCATATGTAAGTTAAATTGTTTGTATGTTGATGATGTATATTGAATGTTCCATATTACATTAAAGAAAATTTTCTTATTTTGTTAATACATTTTACTCATTAAGACCAATTTGGTTGAAAAATGATTTATCAAATATTTTTGTTAGGATTAAAGAATGGAATATTTAAAAGGAATTTTTCTAATTTTGAAGAAAATAAAATTATAAGATAAACATTCCATAAGGGACAATTAATTATTTTAATAAATTGGTGTATTGATTGGTCCTCTTATTTTATAGTTTGTTGGGTAAATAATTCATCAAATAAACGGATAAAAATGAGATTAGTGTCACGCTAGTTGATGCAACATAAGTGGTTCTTTCGATTGGGTTTCTCATAGCAAGAAAAAAAATCATAAAAATAAGATTCCAAGAGAGCCTCATGTTAATAAAGAGCACGAACAAGAGTTATATATGAATTGATTTTGTGGAGATATCCATTGCACCAACCAGATACGAATAAGGCCAAGGTCATTCTTTGAGTTATGGAGGATACTAAAGGAGAAAATTTTGTTACATTAAACTAAAAATGTGTCCATTAGAGAACAAGTAATGGTATTTTGTCATTTACTTGGATGTAATGTGAGATATAGAGTGATAGGAGGGAGATTTCATAGATCCATTGAAACTATGCATCAATATTTTTTACATCGTTTTGGAAGCAATTTCAAAGTTATATAAGTATGTCATCAAAACACCAAGTGACATAGTCCCTTAAGAGATAATGAATAATCAAAGATTTTACGCACACTTCAAGGTATGTCACCAAACCTATAGAACTCATATGATGTGGTATAGAATATGACCATAGTGTATCAATTATATTAGTAATTACTATTAGGACTGCTTAGGGGCAATCGATAGCATACATGTTCGTACAACAGTTCCATTTAAAATTCAAGGTTGCTTTTGAGGACGAAAAGAAGGCACGACACAAAATGTTCTTACAGCTATTATGTTTGACTTAAAATTTATTTACGTATTAGCTAGATGGGAAGGTTTAACACATAACTCTCGTGTCATAGCTGATGCTATTTCAAGACCAGGAGGATTTAGGATAATAGAAGGTATAGTGAATATAAGCATTGTATAATAAAATTATAGTATAATTTCTTCATAACCAAAGTATGATATGTTATTGTAATTTGTAGGTAAATATTAACTTGGAGATGATGGTTATGGTTGGTAAAAAATTATTTCCTCATATGATATCATATTAAAGAGTTTAGATGCGATCGTCCCCTAAGAATGCAAAAGAGCTATTTAATCTTCGTCATTCATCTCTATAGACTACAATTGAAAGGGGTTTTGGAATCTTTAAAAGTCGTTTTTGTGTATTAGATATAATCCCTTATTAGTCTCTTGAAGTATAAATAAAGATAGTTTTAGCTTGTTGCATCCTTCATAATTTTATTATGGGAATTGATCCAGTTACAGAAGAAGTATCACAAGATATGGAATCTTAAAGAAGTTAAAGAGAAGAACGAGAAGAAAATAGAGAATGTTCTACCAATAGAGATGAAACAACATATGCAATGTGGATCAATTATAGAACAAATAGATGCAATAATTAGCTTTCAAATTATTAATGAAATGTTATGTTACCCTTTTCTAATGTTGAACTTTTGCTATGCTCGCATATATAAGTAGAATTTGATCTTCCAAATATCTATTTGCTAATAATTTGTGTTGATGTTGCTCTTTACAAGAGCAACATGTTATGAAATTTTCATTATTTGCATATCTATAAATTCATATATTAATGTCAATGGTATAATTATTGTTAGTTGTATTATATAGAAGTCATAAGGAAAAATAATGAGAAGGAAGGAAATGGTGGTGATAAGGACACGAAAGTGAAAAACTTCATTTGGTCTCAACAAATGTAAGATTTAATGCTAGAAATTTTAGCAGATAAAGCGCCCAAGGGTAACAATCCTTCATCTACATTCAAACCATCATCTCTTACATGAGTGATAAGTGCAATCAATGAAAATTTCACTATTTGCATATCTATCAATTCATATATGAATGTCAATGGTATAATTATTGTTAGTTGTATTATATAGTAGTAATAAGGAAAATAATGAGAAGGAAGGAAATGGTGGTGATAAGGACAAGAAAGTCAAAAACTTCATTTGGTCTCAACAAATGTAAGTTTTAATGCTAGAAATTTTAGCAGATAAAGTGCTCAAGGGTAACAAACGTTCATCTACATTCAAGCCTTCATATTTTACATGAGTGATAAGTGCAATCAGTGAAAATTTTGGAGTGAATTGCTTTCCAAATCATGTCAAGAATCATCTCCATAATGTGAAAAATACGTAGGCCACAATTAAAAAGATAAAAAGTAAAAGTGGTTTTGGATGGAATGATGAGTTGAAGATGATTATTAGAGAAAGAAGTTTTCAATGAAGAAGTCATGGTAATCAATTCTATTTTGCTTGAGGTGTTCTCTTTTAATTATTTTTTAAGTTGTTTATATTTTAACTAAATAGTTCCCCCTTTTTTTTAAGTGCATCCAAATCATGAGAAATATTTGAATAAAATAATTCCAATGTATAATGAAATGGCATTGGTTGTAGGAAAGGATATTGCAACTGGTAGTTTTGTTGAGCAATTTGAAGAATTTGAATTGAATACAGAAAATGATTCTCCCTTCTTGAAGTGGAAGAAATTGACAATAATGGTGCAAATGAACAAAAAGAAAAGTCTACAAATGTATCCAGCTAAGGATCACATAAGAAGCAAAAGCTTGGTAGTGAGACCTTTAAGAATAAGATGCTAGAACATTTTAGTAAGGTAGCAAGAGCAATAAAAGAATTAAGTAAGGACAAATTGGATGTGTAAAAACTTTACGTTGAGGTAGTGATGACAATGGAGGAATTTGACAAATTTACTTTGGCCAATGTATTTGATCATTTGGTTGAAAATGAAAAAGGTTACAAAAACTTTTATGGTCAAAAGTGATGACCTTCGACAGATATGGATAAATGGTTTCATTCAGAGGCAATAGGATGCTTTCATTTTTAGTTGTTTGAATTACATCATTTGCTCTTTGATAAAATGTGATGACTTAGTATATTTCATATATTCATTTATTATCGTACCAAGATGATGTTAGAAAAAGGTATTATTTTGGGATTTACTTTATTTCTAGACATTTTGTTTATGTAGGAAAGTTACTATTATGGTTTTTAAGTTATTTTGTTGGATAAAGTTCAATAAATATGATGATATTACTATCATCTTCATAATATATGGTTTCATCCGAACATTTTTATATTTCTTATGAATAACTATTAACATTCTTTTAATGCAACTTCATACACATCCTCTTTATTTGCAAACATTAACAACATTTATGTGAAAGTATTTTATACATTAGATTACATGTATTTAGATGTTTGAGGGAAGTTAATCCTTTATGAAATTTTAAGAAATTAATAACACTTTTGATGATATTAAAATTAATGAGAAATATGTATAAAAGTATATTATTTATTTTCATTTTCATTTAATTAACAAACACTGGAAAATGATTTATGGTATTTGCATTAAAATAGCTAAACACATGCAAATGCACTACTTTTTAAGAAATTAGTTTCAAGGGAAAACTTTTTCCACTAAAGAATAGTTTTTCTTTAAATAAATAGGGCTTTAAATTCACGAAGCATACCAGTAATCTATACTATGGATGTATCCATATAAACAAACAAATGTCATTAGGTACAAACAAGCTTTTTATAGGGAAAATATGAGAATGATATGAACTTCAATTAGTTAGACTAGCATGCAATATATGGATGTGGTGTGTGTATGTGTGTCTATTAAGAGAAAATCCAAGTGTTAAAGAGAGAGAAAAACATCAAAGCCACCACATACCAATCCTCTAACAACTAGATGATCAAGCATTCCTAGAAATGCATATTTATGTGAACTTTTCTTTCCAATCCATAAAAATTCCTCACTGTCTTTTTCGACATTGTCATTCATGTTAACTCCATAGCCCTACTATTAGAAAGAATCCAAGTGCTAAAGAGAAAGAAGAAAAATCAAAGTCACCAGATACCAATCCTCTAGCAACTAGATGATCAACCATTTCCACAAATGTGGATTATGTTAACTTCTCTTTCTAATCCATAAAAATTCCTCACCATCTTTTTCAACATCGCTGTTCATGTGAACTCCATAGAACTACTATCAGAAAGAAACTCAAATAAAAAACACATATCAAAACATGAAACCCTAACTCATAATATCGATAAAAATAATTCATAACAAGATAATAACACTTCAAATACATTTATAAAAAACAAACAACTATCAAAGGAATTCTGGACATCATTGCTTGTGATTTTCTAAAGAAAGAAAGAGAGAGAGGGAGAGAGTGAGAGAGATGTTGAGAGAGAAATCGAAGAGAAGGATGAAGGAATACATGTAATAGAATCTAAGGGGAGATGGAAAAAGTCACGATTGGAAACCTAGTAGGTTTTGCTATTGCTACTAGAGTGCAGGTATGAAGTAGTGAAAGAGATAGAAATGCAAATGCAAAATGGAGAAAGAGAGATGCAAACGTAAGGTTTTTGTTTTAATTATCATTATATGTTTATTTTATTATTTTATTTCAATAAACAATTAGTAACATTTAATATAATGAAAGAGTTAGAAATCAAATGGATATTCAATATAAGACAAAATTATTTTATAAACATTACTAATGGTGTATATTATCCGACATTTGATAAATGTGACTAAATTGTAAAATATTGGTGACGGTTGCAATATTTGTAGACATCACCCAATAATAAAATTCTTGTAGTTGTTGCTTCGTTCTAGGGTGCTAGATGAGGATGATGATTGGTGTTTTATGAATGGAGTTTGGTGAATATTAGCTACTAGGTTTGTAGGTTTCATTAGAAAAGGTGAGATATATATATATATATATACATATATACTTCTATATTTATGAAGGAATCTTTTCCTCTCCTAGTTGGATCATGGGTATATGTTTGATTTCACTTTCTTTGTCTTGACTATTTATGTGTGGGTTCTTTTAGACTTAGTGTTTGTGCATAAACTTTCTACCTTGATTTTATCTCTTTAAATACAAATTAGGCAAATAGAACCTTCAACTAAGATATGACAATACCGCATGAAGGAAAGTTGAACTGGTTTATTAGGTTGCATTAACATAGATGGAGAAGAGAGTTAATATCATGTATTTAACATTGAATAGGGAAATGACTAACACTAAGACTTGTATAGAACAAAACACAAACATTTTGGTGATATAATATAATATAATAGGTACTATGGTATTAATTTCTTCATATGAATAGCCTAATATGAGGAATAATTAACATTTCCACCTCCTTTAAATAAGCACCTAAACATATTTTAAACACCCTATGAATAAAAGCAAATACTAAGGTTAGACAAATTTGTCATATGATAGCTTTTGGAAATGCAGATGAAAGGGGGGGATATGAAAGAATTAGCTAAACCTTAGTTTTCTTTAAAATCTCTAGTCCACTTATATGTTGATTTGCTTAAACAACATCATTAAACATTGAAACCAATAAAAGTGGAAATGAAAATGATAGATAACTTAACTTAAGGGGAAAGAACTAATGAATTGATGTGGACAGATTGTTGTTTATGAAAAACCACTTAGACATTAGACTATAAAGTGAACAGAAGAAGAGAAAGGAACATTATTCCCCTATTGTAAGTTAAGAAGGGCAAAATAAATAAGTAGTCATGTAAAATGATTTAATCTCTCAATTTAGTAAATGACTATGTA
The DNA here is from genome assembly GCA_024138025.1 of Combretum micranthum. Taxonomy (NCBI): domain Eukaryota; kingdom Viridiplantae; phylum Streptophyta; class Magnoliopsida; order Myrtales; family Combretaceae; genus Combretum; species Combretum micranthum. The sequence continues at coordinate 119,980 of JAMXBD010001039.1, forward strand.
ATTACCATATTACGATAGATTAGCATTAAACAGAGCACTTAAGAATGTGAACTTGATAAAAGTAGATTAAGAAATACTATTCAACGACGAGGCATTAATAATACTCTATGAGTACATTTGCTTCGACATAATTTAGTTGTAGAACCCTTCTATTAAGAGTAAAACATATCATATTCTATTTATAGGTGTTTTCTTATTTTCGTTTTGTGAATATTCAATGCATGGGTTCACAGAAAAGTAAATATAAACATGGATCCTTCAAGGAACCTGAATTGAGTCGGTTGTGGTGATCATCAACAAATCTAAGAATTTGTCACAAGTAAGACTAAAGGAATAGATTCACTACTCATTGTTTAGTGAGTTAGTGGTCTAACCTTGAGTAGACCCTTAAGTTTGTGTTAAAATTAGCTACGACAACCTAAGTTAGGATTTGATCCTGCAAGAGTGCAATATATATATATTTTTTTTGTGGCAATGTTAGGTATGTGTAGAAAATGTTAGTGATCTTTTAGAGTATACTTATTAGTGATTCTCAAATTAGATAGGCAATTCTAAAAGTGAACGATTAAGAATACCTTATTTCAATTAAGTAATTTCCAACTTAATATATGTGTGTGTGTGTGTATAAACATCAAATTGCTCTTTGTTTGTTTTCCCTTGAAAGGATTACAAGAAAAATATAAATAATGCCATGTGATTGTCATGTTCTTACTATGTATATATATGTATATACATAAACATGCATATTTTTCTCCAATAACTATTTGACGGTTATACATACATTACCTTTTTGTTAATAATGTAACCCTTAGCGTGTGAAAGCTAAGGCTATGGTTTTCATTGTTGAAATCATGTACAAGTAATGAAAGTGACAACTAGCTAGATAAGACAGTCTTTATGATTTTCAGGTAGCCCTTGCGATAGCATCGATTCTATAGATTGCATCACTTTTGCTTATTTTATTTTCCTTCTCTTTCCAATTTGTTTTTATTGTGTTCCTTGTGGTTTTTGGTGTGTGAATTTTATGGTTACAAATGTAATGGCTCTTTGGATGTAATAGTTAATGTAGATTCATATGTACATGTGGTTGGGTAATGAAAGGGGTAGTCTTTCTCGAAGGAAGAAAGTTCTTTTGAACAATTTTTTTTTGAAAATTTTTGTAACAGGTCTTTTTGGTTTAGCTCTACTAAGACCATGTGGTGAATGCTAAAGAAGTATATTGGGAATGACCATATGTTTGATAAGGTGTAGGTGATAGTATTGTAGCCTAAGCCCTAATTTTGGGTTGGCATAATGTCTTTCCTCTATAGATACCAATGATTACATGTGTTATGTCTTCATTAGAAACCTTAAAGGAATGGTATTACAAAATTTACGATGGAAAATGAATAAAATAGCTTATATCTATACAAAGAGAATTTGTGATGATGATTTTTACAACAAAAATTATGTTTAGAGATAAAAATTTTATCCCTAAAGCCTAGTTTTCTTATAGTGGAAATAAATAAAAGATAATAGTAAATCACTTGTAATAAGAAAAATTAAAAATAATTAAAAAAACAATATTAACAAAACAAACACAGCAACAACATTGGTCCTCACCCTCACGTTATTCCCCAACTTAACCCTAATCCTCTCCCTTTCTCTCTATCAACACCACTTTACTCTGGGAACCATGCCCATTTTTGGCCACAAACAACATAGTGACATAACTACAACATCTAAATCACTACCACCACTTCGTCAATGAAATACATCACCATTTACAACACTAAACACTGTTATTGCTATGGCCAAAAGCTTCGGCGACCTACTAATCCATCATAAACCACCTACGCTCAAACCAAACCACAATTAATAGACCCAGCAACCATTACAAAACATAAAGCTACTTCCTTTTTACTCATAAGGCTAACCTTAGATTGTGCAATTCCACCACTACTTGACGAACACCACCAGCCACCTTATCCCATACTAGCCTTTACCACCGTCAATAGCCCCTCAAAAGTCGTAAGCTACCATCAAGGAACTCTTACAGTCTTGGGAATCCGAACTTCTAAACTCTGAAGAAGCTTTTCCTTCAAGCTTCAATATCGCAACCATCGTCCAAGGATCCACAATCAGTGAGTCATTTTTTTTTTATTTAGATTCAATTTTTATTTTGATTGAATTGCTAAGCAAATACAAATATCTATTTTTGTATTTTACATTAACAATGGAATGAGGATTTGAATGTTTCTATTATTGTTTGAACAAATTTGACTTCTTTTATTTGATTCAATGTCTTCTTTTTACAAATGCAAAGATGAATAGGTTGTTAATGGTTGATGTTTAGTGATTTGAAGTTGGTATAGGTGTCACCTTGCTTGTAGTAGGAGGGGGATTGATTCCTGTTTTGGCAATTCTTGATAAATATTAGTGGACAATGGGATTAAGCAGATGTTGTGGTTTATTTTAGTCTTATTACAGCCTTAAATTATAGGAAACATAAGGGACTATTTATAAGCTAAAAAATATTAACATTAAGATTTAGGAAATGGGTGGAATGTAGGCCTCGTCAAGGTGTATTCACTTTTTTGATTGGCTAAAAAGGGAATGTACAAGCTGCCACTTTTATTCAAATGCTTGGCTACTATTAATTAAATGGACATTATAAGTAACAACTGATTTAGGATTGCTTAAGATTGCAATTGTCGTTATGGTTTTGGTTTTGAATTAAGGAAATAACGTGTGTGTGTATATATATATATATAAAATCTAATAATTTAAAACCTGAAAATTAGTGAATTTAGGTTTTGGGTGTAATTGCTGTCAGACTCTCACACAAAGCCATAAAAGAAAGATGAATCTAGGTCTTGGTGTTAAAATAAGTAATAGCATGCTTATGCAATTGTACTTATATGGGTCGTCAGCTAAAATGAAATATTACTACACTTAAGTAATGAATGAGATTGAAATGAAGAATAAGAATTGTGATGTTATTAATATAGATAATTATAATGAATTGAAGGATAGTATAGATTGGTAAAGGTAGAGCTCTTAGTTGCCTAAGGATGTATGAGTGATAAAGCTTGCTCAAATGAAACTAACAAAGTAATCTAATGATAATTATAAGCAAGAATGACTAAAATAATGGATGCATATTGAGACAGATTTACAAAATTTTGCAATATTGGTAACTTATAAGTTCATTTATGGTTGAGTCCCTATATTATTAGTTGAGATACAACTTTCATGTATATCCTTAGTAATATCATTTTCCATTGCATTAATAGAACTCTATATATTGTTATTGAGTATGACATTCTATACTTCTTTCATTTCTCTCCTATGTGTGAAAGTGGCTCATTGGTGCACTAATAGGTTAAAAATCAAAACTAAGTTGTCTGAATCAATAATTACATATAAGAAATGAATACATTGTACAAAATTTGGTATACTTTCTTAGAAACATGTTTGTGCCTTCTATTTGTGAAGAGTTTTAAAAACTTGCACTTAAAGATGTAGCTATTAATGACAATTATGCAATTGACTATCTTCTTAATTTTTGTAGGTACTAATATGAATTTTATCTAACGTGCTATAAGTAATTGAATTATATATATATTTACATTAGTCACTAGATGTATTTAGAATATTCTAGAAGATGTTAGGGTGTGTTGTTTTTAGTTTTCTCTAATGATGAAATTGGACTTGCATAGAATTCTCCAAACTAGTTCAATCTTATTATAGATTGAGAGTTTTTTTCAAGTAAATACCATCAAATTTGAATATACCTTCCGCATATATAGAAGCTTCTTGGATGGTAAATTTGATAAATGTTCTTATTCAAATCTAAAGAAAAATCAATTTATCATGCATATTGGTATATTTGTTTTACAACTAGAGAGACTAACGAATAAATTACATCACAAGGTTACAATTTTTGGGATATGTTCATTTGAGATCACAACATTTCAAATGGTTAAAAAGAGATCACAACGTTTAGAGAAGTAAGTTAAGTAAAGTCATTATTGATACATGTCAACAAGAAAAAAAATTTAATTAAAACTCAAAAGATCTTACACATTGTGACATATGTTAATGGTGACCTCAATTCCCTACTTTCCTAAATGTTGTGATCTCTTTTTAACTACTAAAAATATCGTGATCTAAAATGAACTTACCCACAAATATTGTGGCTTTTTGATGTAATTTACACAAAGACTAACTCAAATGGTACAATGACTTTGCTTAGATTATCTTAATATTTTAGGGAAGATTTTCATTGAGCTTTCATAATACTCTCTTTGTTTGACTTTATTTTTCCAGTAAGTATATCTACTTGTGTCTATAACTTCACATATCATGTATAGGAAATCAAAGCAAATGAGTTCATTCTCCAATACCATCTGATAATGAAAGAAAATGGAGGAAGTGAGGATGAGGAGGTGAATAGGTATTTTCTAGCCACTTCTAAAAATGCCTCCAATCGAATAAGATGACATTTTTTAACATGTTCATACTAAGATACTTTACAACTTATGTTTATGTTTTTTAACAGGTTTGTATGACAATATAAGCTAAGTATAATGTGGGAGTATTGAATCTCAAGTTCTCATGCAATCAACGTATTGTTGCTAAGCTATACCCTCAAGATTGTGTGAGTCCTAAATTCATGCTATTCAATGGTAAGAAGGGAAGTGTCAAGGAACATTTGTTGTATTTCATTGAAACACTGATTTGATGATGATTTGAATTTAAAAGAATTTGCTAAGTCATCACAAAGAAAGCATATACCTGATGTCAATCTTCCCTCTAGATCCGTAGATTCACAGGCAATTATGTGCAAGATGTTCATAGAGAAGTTCTTCTCCACATAAAAACGAGTGACCTTGACTAATATGGACGAATTTGCCAAAAGCCTAAGGAAGACTTGATGGATTATATTGAGTGCTTTAGGGAGTGTTCACTAGACATTCAAGACATATATAATGAAAGAGAATTAGTGAAGATTTTCATCAAAGGTATGTTCACTAAGTATGCGGTGTATCTGGAAAATCTTTCCTTAGCCTCATTCTTCATTTTGGTTTAGAATGCATGAAGAACCAATAATTTTTTCATGTGACAAAGAGAAGGAAATATGAAGTTTAACAAAGGGGGATCCATGAACACAACACAAAGTGAGGATTCTAAAGATGGGGAGAAACCAAGAGTTGAAAAGAATGGGAAAGGTATATGCTATGCTAGATCTATGGTTGAGAGATGGAAGCCTCAAACTCCTAAGGGTAGAGCATTTACCAACTCTGGAGGAGAAGTGATCCTAAATTTTATAGGTTCTACGAAATCGTAAGGCATCTTACTAGAGATTGTTTTACTTTGAAAAGGATCTTTAATGAAAGAGTGTAGAATGGAGAGCTCATTATCTAGAAATAAGACAATTAGGAATAATCCACTTCCTACACATAACAATCAATGTGGTACTATCAATGTCGTTATTCACAATCTTACTATAGCAGAGGCCAACGATGCACCAGCTACTAAGGCAAGTAAGACGAAAGGAAAGCAACATGTAGTTAAAGAAAATGATTGTGCTCCCATTGTTGTGGCACTTTTGAAAACCTCTAATTTTAGAAACTTCTTTGATCTGCTTGGTTTTGATGAGATGGCGAGGCTTGCAGCAACATCTACACTTGCCTAAATTTTCAAAGGACAATATGCCGAGTGTAGTGCAATGCAACCCATCAAAAGGATGGCTCGAGCGCATGAAAATACAATCTTGTTCACTGATGTGGATATATGTGTGGATAACTCAAATCACAATCTACCATTATATGTAGAGGGCACACTTAATGGCTATCTAGTAAAGAGGATGTTCATTGATGCCAGTTCTTATCTAAATATCATGCCTAAAACTACATTTGAGGCTATTGGTATTGATCATTTTGATTTTGTGAAGCAACCCATTTCTATTAATGGCTTTAGTCATATTGCAACAAAAACAATTAGGAGAGTTAATGTTGATCTTAACATTAGGCATATTTGTGGTACCGTTACTTTTCATGTGATTGACGTGCCTATATCCTAGCATCTTTTGATAGGTAGAAAGTGGCTACACGAACACAATTTAGTACCATCAATGATGCATCAGTGCATCAAAGAGACATTAGAATGAAAAGGACATAGTCATTCGTGATATAAAGAATCCCTTTGAGTATGACAAGGCATATCTCATTGAATCATGCTGATGAAGGAAAGATGGCTATTGCTAGAGCTTCGGGTGTACCATTACCCACATGGGAAGAAGTTCAAGAGGGTCAACAAAAGAAAAGAAAGATGCATGGTTTTCACGGTGGTAAGAAAAAGAATAAGCAGGTTGATTAGAGAGGATTGGCAAAGAGTATATCTCTTATGATGGTTTTTGGGGTCTAAGGAGGTTTGTATTTCTTCTTCAAATCTCGTAATGATTTAGGAAATTCAACCTGCCCTTCAGCAGGTGTAGGATTAAATAAAGCCACATAATGAGGAAATTGATGAATTAAATCTAACACGACAAGGAGAGTTGCCATGGCCAATTTTTGTCAGCAAAGATTTGCTACAAGATGTTAAAAGTCCTCTCATTAACTTGTTAACAGAATATAGAGACATGTTTGCTTAGGGCGTATGATGAAATACCAAGTCTAGACCCTAGTCTTATAGTACATAGATTAAATATCGCCCCAGGCACAGCTCTTGTTAAGCAAAGACAATGAGTTATCCATCTTGAAGTTGAAGTTCAGATGAAGCATGAAATTGAGAAGTTACTTCATGTAGGCTTTATAAAACCAATCAAGCATCCTACTTAGCTCGGAATGTCATACCTATTAGGAAGAAGAATGGTCAAATAAGGGTATGCATAGATTTTTGAGATTTAAAAGGGCTTGTCCTAATGACAATTTCCCCTTGCCAAATATAGAAAGCTTAGTGGATATCACTATTGTGTTAGTGATTGTGTCCTAGGCTAATTACTAGACATTGAGAGATATATATATAATATAAATTATTAACACAAAGGCATTTCTATTATATTATTTACATGCTTACTTTACAATAGGATCTATGAATAATTTAATTATTCTAGAAGTCCCTGAATGCTCATTATTATGGGAATCATAATGAATTAAATCTAGTATGAGTTTTGTTTGATAGTCATGAGATGTCTATTTGTATGAGGATACAAATCAAACTCATGAATATATAGTAGAGGACTATGTATTGGATTGACCTGCTATGAGATCATTACATGGATTAGTGTGATAAGTGATTCTCATAATAACGATGTCAGTATATCCTTAGACTTGAAATCACCATAGGTTCCAACATGAGGAATGATCAGTGTGATAAGTGATTCTCACAATAACGATGTCAGTATATCCTTAGACTTGAAATCACCATAGGTTCCAACATGAGGATCATTGTGATTCAACTTAATCAAACGTTGTCTTTAATCAGATAATTAAAAAATTGTGATTGGGCATAATGTGAATCATGTAGAGGAAGTTGAGTGATTAAGATGGGATTTGTCCCTCTTGTTATAAGAGATATATCTCTAGGACCTTCGATTAGTGAAACTAAGAAATGCATAGTTATGCTCAAATAAATTGATAGTATGATCAATTTTATTTGTTATATTAGCTCACTTGGAGATTGAGAAATGATAAGATTGAACGATATAAAGGGGACACTATCCATGCCTTATATTCAATCTAGATATCATGTGACAAAAGGATAATGACATAAGTTATGGATCATGTAAAAACCGAATCACCGATCATTACTTAATTTGAGTAAAGATAATGTCTTGCTAGAGTTTGCTTATGTTTTGTTGACAAAAATGGTTTTAGGTCAATGGCCAATATTAAGTGAACTTATAGGGTCGCATACAAAAAAAAAAAAAGAACAAAATAGATCATGGACTAAATTTAAATAAGTTTAGCAGGAATGATAAATTTATTTATTATTGATCATAATTTGTTAAGAATAATAAATAAATACCATTTTTTAAGAACAATAATAATTTCTATTTCGACTAAAATTCATATGTTAATACATTAATCTATAATTAATCTATCCTTAATAAGATTAAGGGCACTAATGTCATTATTCATATTGACATTATTATAAATAAGACATAAGAGGTTTCTTTTAGGGTGAATGGCATGTGTTGTCGATATTAAACCTACAAAGAAATTTTGTAAACCCTAAAAGATAGAAACATAAGAGTCGTGAGTGAAATTTTCCCGATCAGATCTAGAAGTGTTCTAGATAACACAAGTACATGAAGGATCCTTTTAAAGGAGTGTTCATTTGTGTGGACACTGTAAAGGGGATTGCGAATTCACAATACCTACATATCCAATCTGCTAATTGATTTCAAGCTTCAAGGTTAAAGGTATACAATTCAACCTATTTATTTTGTTTTAATCTAATCAAAACACATGAATACTAGATTAAGGTTTTCTATTGAATTCCGCTCTTAAAACCCTATGGAAACCAACATGTTGGACATGAACTATTTTCATTCATGGATGGTTTTAATGGATACAATCAAATTAAGATGGCTACTGGGGATGCTAAATGTATTACCTTTTGAGCACTTATGGGGAATTTTTATTATACCTTTATGCCTTTTGGGCTTAAGAATATTGGTGCTACTTATCAAAGAGCAATGATAGCCATATTTCATGATATAATGCGTGATTTCATGGAAGACTATGTAGATGACATGGTTGTGAGATCAAAGCATGTGTTTGATCATTTGGCTCATGTTTTGAAGGTTTTTGAACGATGTTGATTGTATAAGCTTCGCATGAATCCTCTTAATGCATTTTTGGAGTTGCTTTAGGAAAATTCCTTGGATTAGTTGTCCATAGGAAGGGAATTAACGTTGATCTCATGAAGATACCAGCTATAATGTCTATACCTTCGCCTACTACTTTGAAAGAGTTGAAAACTTTCATGGAAAAGTTTCTCATATTAGGTGATTCATTCCTGCACTTGTGGATATCTTGTATCCCTTGCATCCACTTATGAAGAAAGGATTCGCATTTGAATGGGAGCAAGTCCACGAGGATGCAATTCCAAGAATTAAGAGAATTCTAACTTCTTCTCATACTATGACCATGCCTATGAAGGGACTGCCAATGATATTGTATGTTACTTCTACTAGCAAATCCATTAGAGCCTTACTTGCACAAAAATAGATGGCCGAGAACGAGCAGTTTACTATTTAAATCATTCGCTTCAAGGAAGCTGGAGCAACCCATTTTTGTGTTTATGTGACTCGAATCTGATCACTAAGCAAACCAATGGTAAGTATGCTGTCAAGGAGCCAACACTTGTGCTTTATAGCACCGCAATGCAAGCTCTAATTGGGAAGTTCGAAGTGGTAAGATATGAATATATCAAGCGATCCATGAATTGTTATGCAGATGCATTAGCAATGCTAGTGTCTAAGGTTCTAATGTGTTCCTTAGATGAAAGTTTAGATATCAAAGTTATTAAGAAATCCATCCCTTGCATAGCCTTGCAATTATTAGAGGAAGATGACGAAATAAGAGATGATTGTTGCATTGGCATCAAGACACAACTAGCATAACCCAATGTAGCCTCCATTGTGACTTTGAAGAATTCTGTTCACATCAATGGTGCTTTGTACTTCAAAGGACCAGAGGTTATTCTATCACGATGTATTTGAGCAAAACACATATGTATCAAATTAGACAAGTATCATAAGATTTAGTGTAGAGAAGAAGGATCTCCTTTGTATCGTCGCATTCAACATGTAGGGTATTATTGGCTCCCGATGGCTATAGATCAATCTCAAGTGCAAATGCATTGTCCTAAGTGCTTTGAGTTACCAGAAACAAAAGAATGCAATTTTGTGGCAAGTGCTGGAGATTGGTGTCATCTTTACATTGACTATTTGAAGAATAATATACTATCAATTAATAGTACGAATGGTACATTGGTAAAAAGGAAAGCGCATTATACCTAATGCATGAAGATGAGTTGTACAGAGTTTCATTTATGGGAAAGCTTCTCAGATGTATTACATATCTTAAAACAAAACAGATATTCATTGAGGTACACACTAAAGAATGCAGTGAGCACTAAGGTGCAAGGAAGTTGTATTATCAACTACTTGACATGGGGTACTATTGGCCAACCATGGAATCAAATAGTCCCAATTTTGTTAAGAGGTGTGTTATTTGCCAACAACAAGGAGATGCGATTCATGCTCTTGCAGTCACACTCCATAGTTTGAAAACCCCGTAACCTTTCCATACTTAGGCATTTGATCTAATCAATCCCATTCACCTACCATCTAGAGGTTGTATTTTGGATCTTAGCTGGAACTGAATGCTTTATGTAAAGCCCTGAATTTTTCATAATTCTTAGAAAATAATCCTAAAGTTAAATACAAAAGCCAAGACCTTGAAAAACAAACCAAGTTAAAAGAAAATTCTAAATAAGATCATATATGAAAATTCTAAATTTTGGGAAAAAGAGAACCCTCAAAACAAAATGGAAAATCCAACAATCGATCGATTCAACATTTGTATGCCAAGTAAATCAGCTATCTAATCCCTAATATGCAAATCAAGATGATATCCAAACAACATTCGATGACAAAATACTAAAACCTTAAATCTTTTGATGAACTTTATAATAAAAAAATTTCAATTGCCACTAAAAGCTAAACGGAGTCAACCCATAACCCTAGACTTGGTTAAACAATCATGGGAATTGAAAAATATTAAATAAATCACAAATAAAATAAAATAAAACATAAATGTTGAACAAAAAATAAACATGGTCAAAAACCCCAAAATTTTATGATCTTACGAATAAATCAAAAAGCTAGAAGACAAACCGAACCCTAAAAGTTAACAGTCTACAATAAACCCTAGTGTTTAGATCCAGTAATCCCAGGCTCTTAAACCCTAAGAACCGAAACTGAGATAATTATGGATAATAGTTCGTAATAATATAAGAAGCTTAAAAATATCAGATTCGTTAATTTTTAGTATATTTTGAACTCGAACGGGATCGGTTCTCAAAAAGCGTGTCTTGGGCTTGGAATGGTAAAAATATTTTGATAACACCATTAGATATGTAATACTATAAGGATTTCAAAAATATTAGTTTTATAATTTTTCAATAGCTAAAAATAATAGATATCACTTTTTTACGTATATTTTCATTACTATCGGTATTTTAATTGTCTAGTTTACTATTCATAGTACTATTTCACTATCTCTACTTTTTCTTGCTACTATTATTACTACTATTTACCTATTTTCTTTTTTTCCTTTTCCAATACAATTTCACATATATCATATTTCATATCATAATTACTTTTCATTACAAAACAACAAATAAAATAACTTCTCTCTCTCCCTTCCCTCTATAGGCATTGGCCACTCTCTCTCTCTCTCTTCTCTATTTATTTTTCTATTTTAATTTATTTCATTACATCTAATTTCCCTTCGTAAAAATTTATAAATACCCTCTCCCCCATTTCTTTCACACGCTCATTTTACATACGAAAATTCTCTCAAAATTTCTCTACAAATCCTCTCTAACCAACTCTTTCCAACATTCTTCTCTGAAAAAAAAAAAAAAAAAAAAACCAGCTACCACATATTACTATCTACATAATTTTACAACCATCATCTTCTTCCTTTAACATAAACACACCTTTAGGTAAAACTTTTCTACCATTAATTTCTCATGTCATATAACTTAGCGTGACCATTGTGTTGTTTCTTAAAACTCATGGGAGTTATAAAAGCAACAACATGTTCATGTTTTGTTCTTGTACATACGAAGAATTTTCGATATTTTATTTTGTATGTTATTTTATTATTGTTATTAAGCTCCTAACCTAACTTTAGATACGTATTACTAACTATATGTATATCTATATATTTCATAGAGCCTAAATATTCACTAACTCTCACTAACATGCTCTTATTATTATGATTTTGCCTTTCTTTCTTTTCTTTTCTTTTCTTTTGGGACTAATCTATTCATATTCCCGAGAAGCCTTAATGAAGTTAAGGCTCCTACTACTTGACCGAGATACCTTGATTAAGCTAAGGCTCCCAATACTTGATCTTATTACTTTACTTATTGCTACTTCTTATATCCTTCCTATATTATTATGTGATATTCTCATCTTTTTCATACTACATAATCATGTGCATGTTGTAAGCCTAGGTTTTCTTTGTAAACCAAGCTTGACTTTGAGAACCGAATCGGAAATCGAAACCCTAAATCGGAATAGCTAGGGTTAGAAAGAAACCCAGAAACCCTGAATCCGGCTTCACCGAGAATAAAACCATAGAACTTTTGAGAGCAAGTTGATCTAAATTATAATTCTAATGATTATATCGAAACATAAAAAGATAAGTTTTCGGGAAATTACTGGTTTCGAACCCGACCAGGATCTGTTCTGGAAAACTGGGTCCAGAGACTCAAAATTAAAAAAATCTTCCGCAATACTTCTTAAGACCGGAATTTAACAAGGAATTCAAAAATATATTTATTATAATTTTTTAGTTTATAAAAATTACAATTATAGCTTTTTTATTGTATTTTCTTTACTAACCGGTAATTTAATTGTCTAATCTACTATTTACTATTATTCATAAGTACAAGCCCATATCCTACTCACACTCACAAGCCATACCCTTACTTTTACATCCTTACAATCTAACATTACCTCATTACATCATATTCCTTACATTTACTTTTCCAATACATTTTATTACTTAAATTACTTTATTAAATTTGAATTTTTCTACACAAAACACTCATTCTCTCTCCCTCTTCCCTCTTGGCCAAGGCCTTCTTCCCATTTTTCCCTCTCATCTGTTCTATTTTTTCTTCTTTTATTTTATACACACAAAACCCTATACCTCTCTCTATATATACCATTTTATGCCTTTCCTTTCTCTTTGTTCATTTCACTTTTGGAAATTTTACAAACTCTCCCTCTCCTTCTCTCCATGCCGTGAGCCTCCCCACCCCATACGCACTCACACACATTTTTTTTTCTTCAACTTCTCTTGTATTACAAGCTCCATAGGTATAGATCTATACACTATCACCACAAAAACATGTAATGACAAGATCATTCAGGTGTGGATTCATATAGAAATCCCCATGAGCTTCATGCTAGGGATGTGAAATCACTAAAACATGATGATCAAGCCATCACAAATTGTGGATTATATGTTTAAGCTCATATTTTTGTCATGATCATGATATATGTTCATATGGTGATAATCTTATGTATGAGTCTTGCTAATACATTGTTATCATAGTAGTATACTTCATTTCATGTATCTAACATGATCATCACACTTAGATCTAGCTTTTAAACATCTATCCTTTACATGACATTCGAGATCTCATGCATTTATTATGTTTAAGATGAACAAATGGCAATAAAGATTTTGTCTTATGTAGATAAATGTTTTGTTATTTCTAAAAGTTAAGATATTTATGAAGATGAGACAAAAAGCTCAAGAACAAATTTTGTTTCATAAAAATAAAGTTTTGTAAATTCGGATGGAAAAAGAGTTATATTTTGAAAACCCATTTTTCAACTCCAAAACATGGGTTTTATGTGAAAAAATGAAGAGCTTATGGAATATGTATCAAGAGGAGATGATTTTGATAAGTTAATGGTAGATCTACTAAGTGAAATTTATCAAACTAGAAATATTTGCAAGATAGAAAATTTGGATCTTATGATAGTAATATGAAATTCATAACTAGGAAAAGATGGTATGTAAACACCTATTTTTCAAATCCAAAATGGAAGTTTTATTAAGAAAATGAAGTCCTTAGGGGATAGGAATAATGGAGCCTTAAATTTTAAAGTATCAAATGAGTTTTTCTTAAAGAAATCACCTCAAAATCATTTTTATAAAATTTGGATCTAGGAATAGCACATATTTAAATACTTGTTTACAAAGTGTAAAATGAGGATTTTTGTTGAAAAATGAAAATTTAAGGAATAGATATAGTAAAGGCTTAATTTTAGCAAGAATAAATAAATTTTATTAAGAAAAATTTCTAAAACAAGTGTGACTTATCAAGAACACAAAACTAGTCTTGCTAAGTTAGGTGTTCATGACATCTTGTAAGTAGAAGCTCTCTAAAAATATTCTCTTAATAGAATCATCAAGAACATACATATTGGAAGCTCATAACATACCATTCATGATAGCAACTTGTTAATATTGCATGCATATTTGGCATGGATAGTAGAAACATCATACTTATTCACAAAAGCAATTTTGAAAATGAATGTTTGACTACCGAACAGAACTGATCTGAACTTTTTGAGACCTAAAATTTTTCAAAATTGAGATATTATATTAGTGTGAGATAGATCTTTTGAAGTAGATAGGAATCGGTATATAATTTGCGAAATTCCGAGTTAAAATGACCAAGTTATGACCGTTTTAAGTTGGAATTCCCATTAATGATGAGAATTACGAACTTAATAGTTTTTATGAAATAAAATGGAATAGATATGAGTTGAAATACTCATTTAGGTATTTCTTTCATTTAGGTGACTTGGATCCTGAGGATTCGTTACCACCGGACTATTATTACTAAGAAACCGACAATCAATGGCTGAATGAGTATTACTTCTTAATTTCATTTCTTGATTGTGTTTGTAGTGATTAGTTGCACTAGATTATGAGGAAAAAGATAAAATGGAATTGCATGATGAGAATTATGGGAGATTATGTATGCTTGTTGATGGGTTGAGAAATTGTATTAAGAATATCGAAATCTGGTGATTAACTTATGTTTGTATAGAGTATTATAGGATTGATTGTCTGCGAGATTTGTTCATCACCTAAAAACTGGTATTAATAATTATTTGGATTGATAAATAATATGGACATAATCACTTCACGATGGGGATGGAGCATTAGCATATTTTGGTTACCCGTGAGCCATAAACGACTAAAAGTTTATTGATCGTGATCCATAAACGGTACATTTATTCAATGGTAGTACCAAAGTATTCCTTAATCTGCTAACCCCGAATGGAAGGCATAAATCCATTCACATATGATTTCCAGCTGATCATATGTCTGTTTGTTCATGTTGTTGATGCATTCCATATGGTTGAATAAGTAACTTGATTGAATGATTTGTTATAAATGTCCTTATGGAAGTATTCACTCACTAAGCTAGTGTAGCTTATGCCCCCACAGCTTTTTCTTATTGTAGTTTTCATTTATATGGCTAAGGCCGAGGCATCCTACCAAGCAGGTATAGGAACTAGGAGTTTCCATTAAAAGTTTGTGTTCGATTTTGTATGGACTTCCATAGGAAACCCTAAAATTTACCGGATGACTATAAAAGGTCACTTTTAAACTTAATATTCTTTTGCTGGGGAATGTCCCTTTAACTTTCGTCATTAATTATGTGAAATCATGGTTTATATTCTAGTGCTTACAGTATGACAAATTAAACTATTTATCTCCATTAGTTTGTGTATTCTATTATCGTAAAGATACGCCTTGCATCTGTACGAGACTTTGGAATGATTGTGGTAGTAATTCCTAAGTCTTATATAGCATGTGACAAACTATTACATTTAGGTTACCCTATGTGGCATGGTAGTTTAAGTTGGTATCAGAGCATAAGGTTATAAAGCATGACAATAGAACTTAAAAAGCTTAAGAGTTTAAGTAATTAAACAGTAGGATAAAAATGGAGTTAAAAGTGTAAGTTAACTAGAAGTCTTTTCTTGTTGTAGGTTTCTTTAGGGGAAACTCGGGAAAGGGCAAGGAACTTTGTTAAGAGGCATGAAGAAACATTTTTGGAATATTGCTTAAGATTGAGAACTTTATGTGAGATTTGCTTTAGCTTGAAGACCTTGAACCATGGCTGAAATGTATAGGATGTGGAAGGAAGGTCTTAAGTATATACGATAGGTGCCGGTGGTGGACCAGATTAGATATGATCCCATTAGAAGAAGGAGATGGAACATGTTGGAGACTATCTATACAATGGAAAGAATCATGGTAGAATACAGACGTGAGCCGATGTTGAGAGAGGCTACTTTTATCTTGAAAAATGATGGAAATCCTAGTCATCCAGACTTTAGAGTATGGAATAATATTGGACCTTTGTGTGTCTTTGCCCATGATGACCTAATGGATCATAGAGAATGGAACATAGCTGATGCTAGGAACCACTTCATCTAGTAAGGAGTATACCTATACATCATACCACCAACTGTAGGGATCCAAACCCTCATGCTAGTGAGATCGGGATGTAATTACCAAATGAGCCTGTGGAAGAAAATAATAATGATGAGAATGATGGCGTGAATGAGAATGATAATTAAGAGAATGAAGAGGAGGAAGAGGAAGAGAAAGAGGATCTAAAAGAGGATCCGAATTGGATTAACGAGGAGGAAGCTAGAACACCACCACTTATGATGATAAAGAACCCAATCATGTGCCAAACCCACCAAATATAGGCTTTGATAGAGATTTGGAGATCCCAGATTATGGTAGGATAGAAACTAATCCGAACCCAACTATTTGGAGAGATATCCATGAGGTTAATAAACATCCTAGGTCAGCCAATGAGTTAGTCAATCCTATGGAGGTGGAGAATGAGGACGAAGCCATATTAAGGGAAGCTAGAGAAACTGTGAACCGAATTTCGAAGGAATCTGGAAGAGAATAGTGAGAATAGACAAAGAGCAAGAGAAGAAGAAGACAAGGAGGAGGAGCAGGAACAAGAAGAATTGACTCAACCTCCTAAAAGAAGGAGGCTGACCGTAAGAGCTTACCTATGCCAGTTCATTCGTAGGGATGACGGAAGTTCATCTAGTAGAGGTCGACTTCCAAGTTCGATCGTTGAAGACTCCGACTGATAAAGAGGAGAGATGGAAGCAAGTCTAACCCTTATAGTCCAATAGAAATTTTATTATGAGTAATGCGGGATGCCAATTTGCTCGTAGGTTCTTTAATGGATTTAGTATGATGTAACTTTTGTCTTTTGTTTCTTTTAATCAGTTAGTAAGATGATGAAAAAGGATTAGGTTTACAATAGCAGTATGGAAAGTTTTGTGTACTTAAGGTAAAAATCTTGACTCATGTAAGACCTTGCTTATCTAATGAAATCCTATATGTTTTGTTGTAAGGAAAAAATCTTACCCTTTTCTTAATATGAGTAATAACACAGTGCAACTAATTAAAAGTTTGTGCTATAATCATAAAGGATAATAACCAATTTTAGGATACATGAGCATCATCTCATTCATCACACCATCATGATTGATTTTAACTTTGTGATTTTATAGTGAACATTGTACTTAAATATTTTCTTTGTGTTTGTGAGATTTCATGATTTGGAATTACTATTTTAATCCTTTGATTTTGGGAAGATTTAGTTGATTTTATAATTATGTGATTTCAAGTTAAACTTTATAACACAAACTTAAAGTAAACCTTAAAACTTACGAAATAATTTACAAATAGATGAAACTGACGGATTCGTAATCGGAGTAAGAACCTCTCCTAAACGAAGCAAACAATGAGAACCAACCTGCTATACCTAAACCAAACCAACCGGGAATAGTACCCTAAAATCCACAAAACAAGGTGATGAATGCGATTGGACAACTGGCCAATCTTCTAAGTACATTCATCCAAAATCAGAATTAGAATCAAAACCCGCTCCTAGGATAAAGTGTAAAGGATTCTGCCCCGCTGCCACCACCACCTGCAGATCACCGGGAAGTGACTACTGAGGCCTCAGCCCCATCAGAGGAGCATTCTTACAATGCACCCTTACCACCACCTCTACCCTATGGAAGGCTTCACCGAAGCTTTCTACCGGATTTTATGAAGAGCAACCGATATTTTGACGGAGCTTTCAGCAAATCCTATGAAGCCGAAGATTGGCTGGCTCAATTTGAGCACTCCTTTGCAGCTTTTGAGATTCCTCTATATCTCTAGTTGGAATATGGAACTTATATGCTAAGATATAATGTAATAGTCTGGTGGGAATCTAAAAGAAGGAGCTTACCCTCACCTGTCATGTAGGAGTCTTTTCGTAGAGAATTCTTGGAAAACTATTTTCCCTCTGGTCTAAGAGTGAAGTACAGTGTAGACTTCCTACATGTTAAGTAGAAAGGTAGAACAATAGAGAAGCATGAGACCGAGTTCACTCATTTGCTACAAAATGCACCTGAATCTTTTAGGGACAGTGAAGAGCTAAAGAAGCAAGTATTTTTTAGAGGTCTAGACGAGGACCTAAGGATTAAGCTAGAGGAGTTTGGAATGAAAACCTACCCAGAGTTGGTAGAAAAATCTAGGGTAATTGAAGGAGCTAAGAAGGGGAAGCACCAAGAGCCTGACAAGAGAGTGTTTAGAAAGAGGCCGTTCGATGCCTCAAGTTCAGAGTTTAAAGGAAAAGAGGTATAAGCCCTACCATGGGTTTAAGGACAATGTTAGTGGGAGGCCAAATCAGTTGAAGGCCAATATCACTTGCTAGAAGTGTAAAGAGGCCCATTACCTAAGGTAGTGTCCGCAGTTGAGAAATAAGTGCTACTATTGTGGTGAATCTAGACACATGGTCTATGCTTGTCCAAAGAAGATGATAGTAACTTGCTTTATTTGCAAGGAAAAAGGACATTTGGCCACAAAAATGCTCACAGAGAAAGAGCGTGGCGGCCTAATCTTTTGGAACATCGGGCAATACAAGCACTATGAGATCTGGAAGTAAGAGCGGAAGTCGTGCGGCATCAACCATGCACGGGATGAGGCTCTACAATTTTGAAGGCCAGTGGATGGTTGAAGATGATGAAGAGGAGATGGATCTGGCAGCTATGAACTATGGTAGCAGTGATGATGTCGACTTAGTCATAGGTTAGTCGCAAAACCTCTTTAAATTTAAAATTTCCTTAATTGTTAGTTTGTTTTGTAAAAACTCAAAGCTTTAAAAAAAGAAGAAGAAAATTTAAAACTCTAAACATAAGATAAATAAGCTGTGAGAGCGATGTAGGATCGAGTAGTGATGGTCGTTTGTTGAACACAGGACACATACGAGTGAATAAGAGTGAGGCTTATGTTTTGTTTGACACGGGAGCAACCCATTTGTTCGTCACCATTAGTTTGGTTGGGCAACTTGGATTACCAATAGCCACAACCACCACTAACCTGAGGATTAAGATACCCACAAGAAATGTTGTGTCGACCCAAGAAATGTTAATGGATTGTCCATTGGAGATTCAAGGACACCTCTCCAAGAGTGATCTAATAGTATTGGAGATGAATAAGTATGAAGCCATACTCGGCATGAACTGGTTAAGCAAGGTTAAGCTATAGTGGATTGCCAAAAGAAAGTGGTAAACTTCAACGATCAATCAGGGAAAGGAGTGGAATTTGTTGGAGAGACCATAGTTCCGAGAAAACATGGATTAAATTCTTTCGAGTTGATGATGGAAGATAAAGAAGTAGTACTTATTGGAGGTATTTTGGATGAGGAGGAAACTCGAAAGGAAAAGGATATACCCATGGTGAATGAGTATTTGCACGTATTTCTAGAAGTATTACCTGGGTTAGCCCTGAAAAGAGAAATTGATTTTGAAATTGTTTTGGCTCCAGATACTGATAATATCTAAGGCACCATACTAGATGGCACCGGCTAAGTTAAAAGAGCTAAAGATCCAAGTATAGGAACTTTTAGATAAGAAATTCATAAGATCGAGCGTGTCGCCATGTGGCGCACCTGTTTTGTTTGTGAAGAAAAAGGACGGGCCTATGAGATTATGCATCGATTATCATGAGCTAAACAAGGTTACAATCAAGAATCGATACCCTTTACCTAGGATTGATGATCTGTTTGATCAGCTTCAAGGAGCGTGTGTGTTTTCATGCATTGATTTACGCTTAGGGTATCACCAACTAAGAATAAAGCCTGAAGATGTACCAAAGACGGCTTTCCATACCCGTTATGGACATTACGAATTCTTGGTGATGCCATTTGGACTGACCAGTGCACCAGCTACGTTTATGGATCTCATGAACAGGGTCTACAAACCACTTTTGGATAAGTGTGTAATAGTTTTTATTGATGATATTTTGATCTACTCTAAAAGTAAAGAACAACATGAGGAACATCTTCGGATGGCGTTACAAACTTTGAGGGAAAATAAGCTATACGCCAAATTATCCAAATGTGACTTTTGGCAAGATAAAATATCTTTTCTTAGACATGTTGTGATGGGAGAAGGAATATCGATTGAACTAGAAAAGATTAAGGCTGTAGTGGATTGGAAGCAGCCACAAACAGTAACCGAAGTCAAAAGCTTCTTAGGATTGGCTGGCTATTATCATAAGTTTGTAAAATATTTTTCAATGATAGCTAAGTGACTGACTCAATTGACATAGAAGAGTGAAAAGTTTGTTTGGACGGATAAACGAGAACAGAGTTTCCAAGAGTTAAAGCAACGATTGTTATCGGCACCAATATTAGTCCTATCAGACTCGAAAAATCCTTATACTGTGCATAGTGACGCTTCAAGGAATAGCCTTGGATGTGTACTAATGTAAGAAAGGAAAGTTATTGCCTATGCCTCTCGACAATTGAGACCTCATGAGCAGAACTATCCTACACATGATCTGGAGTTGGCCATAGTCATCTTTGCCTTAAAACTTTGGAGACATTATCTCTATGGACAAAGGTGTGAAGTATATACAGATCATAAAAGTCTTAAGTATTTATTCACACAGAAGGAATTAAATATGAGGCAAAGAATATGGTTGGAGCTGATAAAGGACTATGATCTGGGAATCAATTATTGTCTAAGGAAAGTAAATGCAGTTGCAGATGCGCTAAGCCGGAAAAATTATGGAGAGGTAGCTGCTTTGATCACAAGTCAAAAAGAGCTAATAAGAGATTTTAAGAAACTAAGGATCAAGTTCATAGGACAAAGTATGGAACTTGAAATAGCTAATTTGGTATTGGAACCGACCTTGATCGAAAGAATCAAAGAAACCCTAAGGTATGATGAAATAATATAAAAGATTAAAGAGGAAATTCAAGAAGGAAAATACCTGGACTTTGCAGTAGACGAAGAAGATGTAGTCAGGATGAATGGTAGATTGTGTGTGCCCAAGGATGTAGAGCTAAGAAAGGAGATAATGAGTGAAGCCCACAACTCCGGCTACATTGTGCATCCGGGAGGTACCAAGATGTACCAGGACTTGAAAAGCCACTACTGGTGGAATGGTATGAAAAGGGATGTAGCAGAGTATGTAATGAAGTGTCCGATCTGGCAACAAGTGAAAGTGGAACACTAAAGGCTAGGATGATTATTAAAGCCTTTACTTATCTCTAAATGGAAGTGGGATCAAATATCCATGAACTTTGTGTGCAGCTTTCCAAAGACTTCCTTGGGTTGTGACGCAATGTGGATAATAGTGGATCGGTTAACAGAGTCAACGTACTTTTTACCTATCAATATAACCTATTCAATGGATAAGTTGGCTAAGATCTATATTCAAGAGATTGTACCGCTACACGACATACCAGAAAGGATCAATTCAGATCGGGACCCGAGATTCATGTCCAAGTTCTAGACAAGTCTACAAAAGAGTTTGGGTACAAAGTTACACTTTAGTACTGCCTATCACCCTCAAACAAATGGATAGTCTGAGCGGACGATTCAAACTTTGGAAGACATGTTAAGAGCTTGTGTTTTGGAATTTAAGGGGAACTGGGATAACCATATACCACTCATTGAGTTTGCCTACAAAATAGCTATCACTTAACCATCCAGATGCCACCATACGAAGTCTTATATGGATGGCATTGTAGGTCCCCTATGTTTTGGGATGATGTGGAAAAGCTTACCATCGGACCAGAATTGGTACAAGAGGCAGCCGATAAGGTGAGAATCATTCAATAGAAAATGAAAGAAGCTCTGGATAGACAAAAGAGTTAGACAGATTTAAAAAGAAAGGAACTCGAATTTCAAGTGGGCGGCCATGTGTACCTGAAGGTAAATCCGATCAAAAGTATAAGGAGAATACGTACATAAGGAAAGTTGAGCTCGATATACATTGGACCCTTCGAAATCTTGAAAGAGTCGGAGATCTAGCGTACCGGCTAGCCTTGCCACCGAACTTATCAGGAGTCTATAATGTGTTCCATGTGTCGGTACTAAGGAAATATGTACCTAACCCCGAAAGGATATTGGAGCTGTAACCTATTCAATTAAAAGAAAATCTCACTTATGAAGAACATCCGGTGAAAATTTTGAATAAGAAAACCCAAAAGCTACGGAATAAAGAAATCTGGTATGTGAAAGTGTTATGGAAAAATTACGCCTTCGAGGAAGCAACTTGGGGAACCGAAGAGGAAATTCAAAGGAAGTACCTCGGGTTGTTTAAGAAACAAGGTACGTAAGTTTCAGTTTTGAGAATAAAACTCTGTTTAAGATGGGTAGGTTGTAAGCCCAATTTTCTTTGTAAACCAAGCTTGATTTCAAGAATCGAATCGGAAACTGAAACCCTAAACCGAAATAGCTAGGGATAGAAGAAACCTAGAAACCCTAAGTCCGGCTTCACCGAGAATAAAACCATAGAATTTTTTAGAGCAAGTTGATCTAGATTATAGTTCTAAAGATTATATCGAAACATAAAAAGATCAGTTTTCGGGAAATTATCGGTTTCAAACTCGATCGGAATCTGTTTTGGAAAACCAGGCCTCGAGACTTGAAATTAGAAAAATATTCCGAAATACTCCTTAAGACCGGAATTTAACAAGGAATTCAAAAATATATTTATTATAATTTTTTTGTTTATAAAAATTACAGTTATAGCCTTTTATCGTATTTTCTTTACTAACCGATAATTTAATTGTCTAATATACTATTCATTACTATTCACAAGTATAAGCCCATACCCTACTCATACTCACAAGCCATACCACTACTCTTACACCCTTACAATCTAACCTTACCTCATTACATCATATTCCCTATATTTACTTTTCCAATACATTTTATTACTTAAATTACTTTATTAAATTTGAATTTTTCTACACAAAACACTCATTCTCTCTCCCTTTTCCCTCTTGGCCGGCGCCCCCCTCCCATTTTTCCCTCTCATCTGTTCTATTTTTCTTCTTTTATTTTATACACACAAAAAGCTAATACCTCTCTCTATATATACCATTTTATGCCATTTCCTTTCTCTTTCTTCATTTCACTTTTAGAAATTTTACAAACTCTCCCTCTCATTCTCTCCATGCCGTGAGCCTCCCCACCCCATACACACTCACACACATTTTTTTTTTCTTCAACTCCTCTTGTATTACAAGCTCCATAGTTATAGATTTATACACTATCACCACAAAAACATGTAATGGCAAGATCATTCAAGTGTGGATTCATATAGAAATCCCCATGAGCTTCATGCTAGGGATGTGAAATCACTAAAACATGATGATCAAGCCATCACAAATTGTGGATCTTATGTTTAAGCTCATATTTTTGTCATGATCATGATATATGTTCATATGGTGATAATCTTATGTGTGAATCTTGCTACTACATTGTTATCATAGTAGTATACTTCATTTCATGCATCTAACATGATCATCACACTTAAATCTAGCTTCTAAACATCTATCCTTTACATGACATTTGAGATCTCATGCATTTATTTTGTTTAAGATGAATAAATGGCAATAAAGATTTTGTCTTATGCAGATAAATGTTTTGTTATTTTTAAAAGTTAGGATATTTATGAAGATGAGCCAAAAAGCTCAAGAACAAATTTTGTTTCATCAAAATAAACTTTTGTAAATTCGGATAGAAAAAGAGTTATATTTTGAAAACCTATTTTTCAACTCCAAAACATGGGTTTTATATGAAAAATGAAGGACTTATGGAATAGGTATCAATAAGAGATGATTTTGATAAGTTAATGGTAGATCTACTAAGAGAAATTTGTCAAACTAGAAATATTTACAAGATAGAAAATTTGGATCTTCTGTTAGTAATATGAAATGTGTAACTAGGAAAAGATGGTGTGTAAAAGTCCTTAGGAGATAGGAATAATGCAGCCTTAAATTTTAAAGTATCAAATGAGTTTTTCTTTAAGAAATCACCTTAAAATCATTTTTTCAAAATTCGGATATAGGAATAGCCCATATTTAAACACTTGTTTACAAAGTGTAAAATGAGGATTTTTGTTGAAAAATGAAGACCTTAAGGAATAGATATAGTAAAGACTTAATTTTAGCAAGAATAAATAAATTTTATTAAGGAAAATTTCTAAAACAAGTGTGACTTGTCAAGAGCACAAAACTAGTCTTGCTAAGTTAGTTGTTTATGACATATTGTAAGTAGAAGCTCCAAAAATATTCTCCTAATAGAATATCATCAAGAATATGCATATAGGAAGCTCATAACATACCATTCATGATAGTAACCTGTTAATATTGCATGGACATAATCACTTCATGATATTAATAATTATTCAGATTGATAAATAACATGGACATAATCACTTCATGATGGGGATGAAGCATTAGCATATGTTGGTTTCCTATGATCCATAAACAGCTAAAAGTTGGTTGATTATCATCCATAAATGACATAAATGAGTTGGTTGATCGTGATCCATAAACAGCACATTAATTCAACGGTAGTACCGCAATATTCGTTAATTTGCTAACCCGAATGGAGGGCGTCAATCCATTCATATATGATTTCTGGCTGATCATATGTCTGTTTGTTCATGTTGTTGATGCATTCCATATGGTTGAATAAATAACTTGATTAGATGATTTGTTATAAATGTCTTTATGGAAGTATTCACTCACTAAGCTAGTGTAGCTTATGCCCCCACAGTTTTTTCTTATTGCAGTTTTCATATATATGGCCAAGGCCGAGGCATCCTACCGAGAGGTACAGGAATTAGGAGTTTCCATTAGATGTTTATGTTTGATTTTTTATAGACTTCCATAGGAAATCCTAACATTTACCGGATAACTGTAAAAGACCACTTTTAAACTTAATATTTTTTTATGGGGGAATGCCCCTAGAACTTTTGTATTTAATTATATTAACTCATGGTTTATATTCTGGTGCTTATAGTATGAACTATTTATCTCAATTTGTTCATGTATTCTATTATCGTAAAGGTATGCCTTGCATCTATACGAGACTTTGGAATGATTGTAGTAGTAATTCTTAGTTCTTATATAGCATGCGATGGACTGTTACTGTTGATTTTTCTCAAAAGATGATTTTGATGATAACACAAAGAATTATATGATTTCTTACATATTTTATTTAGTGTGCAATTTTAAATGTTAACGAGATAAAAAATATATCAGAAAGTATATCAGAAGGTTGGAAGTTTTACATTGAACAAAATTCGTATATAAGAAGGTTACTCAGAAGGTTCCAATGAGAATTGCAAGTATTTTTTTTTCATCAGAGGAAACATCAGAAGGATAATGAACTATATTAGAATCACGTATTTTCCAACTCAGATTTAATTTATGAAGACCTAGCTCCAATGTTAAGTATAATTTGGGTATTATGCTCAATGTGTTCCACAAAGTCAGTTCAAAATCCACAGGGATTAAAATTTGAACATATGTTCTTTTTGAAGTTCATAAACACACTGTTGAAGAAGGACGGCTCAGATTTGAATTTTTATCACGTCCCAAAGGGTACCCTAGACATGGCAGTCCGCTACATACGGTATTAAAACTTAAGAATGACTTCCCAAAGTCATGCGAAAGTTTTCAACACCATATATAAGGTGTCTATCACAACAATAGGAGACACCGGTGGGATGTATAGTTTGATATAGTAAATATAGCAATACAAGAATCTAAATAAATATCAAATTTATCATTAATAGAATATAATCTTTACATCATCTTAGGGGTTTTTCCCTTATAATTCTCCAAACAATAATAACAACTTAATCTTTCCCACAACCAAATAATACTAACACCAAAAGATATTAAAGGATAATTAACCTATGATCTTCAAAAGATTTCCACAAGCTTTACTAGGACATCATCCCACTTGAGTATATGAAATCATCGGGCATAAAAGATATTGTCCTGTTACAATAAAGGTCTATCGGAGTATAATCATTCTAGCTTAGTGAGAATATTCCTGAATCAACGTACTTGTATAAATAATTTCAAATAAGTTATTAACAAGCATATGAATGCATCAAACATGTAATCAAGCAATACATATGATCTATCGGAAATCATATGTTTGAATGGATTTACCCCTCCATTCAGGGTTAGGTGTTCTAGGCTCTTTAAAACCCAACTCAAAATCCAACTCATATAGTTTATTTCAGGCTCCTACTAGCCATCACAAAATAGTTCTTTCAGGTGCCTATCGCCCATCTTGTAGATTTCTGGCTACTGCACATCCGACTACTAAGCTCTTATCCCATCGAGATTAGTAGCTCAAGCAATGAAATTAACTACGTGATATGCATGAATCAATTAATATAATTCATAGTATATGTTTAAAGTAATTTAAAGGTGATCACAGAATTTGCACACACTCCAATAGAATAATAGCAAAACATTAATTAACAACGATTCATGCCTCGGTATGCTTAACATTCTTTCAACCAATATTATCATACATAATTCATTTCATCTTTTCCTACTTCTAGTGCTTCTAGCTACAAGCACAACCAAGTACGAAAAAGGTAGGAAATAAACTCACTTGGCCATGAGGATCTATCTTTCTTACGGATGAGTCGATCGGTAAATCCACTAATCAAAATAATCTTCTGGGTATGAATACTCCTCCTCGGGTTCACCTAATCAAGAAGAATACCCATAATGAGTATTTCTTATTGACTCTATGGTACTTGTCAAAAACTATATCATAAGATCGTTAAAATTCGTGTAAAAGGCAATTCCAACTTAAAATGGCCATAACTTAGTCATTTCAACTCGAAATTGCGCTTATAATATATCGTTTTCTACCTACTCGAAAAGATCTATCCATTTCTAAGGTTATTTTTTATCATAAAAAGCCATTTGGGTTGCAAACTAACACGGTATAGAATAGTTACAAATTTATAGTTTTCAAAATATGGTTTTTCCAAACTTTTACTTTACTCAAAAATTCTTAAAAAAAATATATGGATATATATATAGTTGAAAAATCCTTTGAACATATATTTATACTCATATGTATGCATGATTTGATAGTATTGTCTTAATATTGATATTTCATAAACAAGTTGTCTTTAAGGAGTTAAAAGACAAGACATTTGAAAATTTCTCCTTTTTGAATTGTTAGAAGGAAAACAATAATATATTTGAGTTGTTATGAGCAAATGTTTTTCTATTATGATTCATTTTCTTACTTTTCAAAAGCAAATTTTATTTCAAAAATTTGGTTCTTGAAGTTATCTACTAATTTCATTTCTAGTGATTAAAATTAAGCTTTTCAAAATATTATTTAAGCTTCAAATATTTGAAGTTGTATTAAATATATGTTTCCTTATATTTTTATAGATATACCTTTAAAACTTTATTTTTCTTGACACATTTTATTTTTCTAAGTTGGTCTTTAAAATAGGGAATTAATTTTATCTTGGTTTGAAAAACTTGTTTTATACTTAATATAGAATAACCCCTTTAGACAAGTTTATAAGAAAAGCTTTCTTAAAGAATTTTTAACTTTAGAACTTAGTAAAACTTCATTTTAGTTTTTGAAAAGAGAATAATACAAAATTTTAAGTTTTGAAAGAACTTTCTTAGCATGCGATTCTCAAAGTCTATAATGAACATAATTAAGTCGTATAAAAGATATAGTGGAGTCAAAATCCTTTATGGTTAAAAATTCTTTCTTCATGGGGTATTTAGCTTTTGATTTAGAAAAGAAATAAGTTCCTTTTATTCTTTTGAAGAAATCTACTTTACTACTTCTTCTAAAAATTATGATTAGCTTATCCTTTGGAAAAACAAAACTTAGATCTTTTGAGAAAATTCCTTTTGTTAAGAAATCTAGTTTACTTTTGAAAGAATTGATTTTTATTTTGTTTTATTTTTATTTAAGACAACAACATTCTTAATCATGCATGAATATGATTATGTAGCAATATAAAACTAAAGATGAAACATAGTAAGATAGAAAGAAATACTTGTAAGTAAATAAACATAAATAAATAATCAAGCATTGAGAACCTTAGCTTCATCAAGGTATCTCGATCATGTATTGGGAGCCTTAGCTTCATCAAGGCAACCCGAGACTAAGAATGGACTAGTCCCAAAAGAAAAGAAATTTGTTTTGACTTGATATGGACAAGTCTAAGACTAGAAAGACTAGTCTTAATAAATTACATAAAATAAGTAAATAAATAAATTGCAAAACTTAGAAATAAATAAATAACAAATGAGCTTATATGCTCTAAATAAATATATATACATAGTATACATAATATTTTATAAGTTAGATTAGAGCAAAAAGAACAATAATGAAAATAACAACATAATAACATAATGTAAAATAGGAACATGAACAAAAACAAAACATGAACATATTGTTGCTTCTTTAACTCATATGAGCCTAAGAAACATACACTAAGCTCATGCTAAGTTGTATGAACATGATGAAGAAATTTAAGTAGGATTTTACCTAAAGTTTAATGGAAGGTTTGAAAGAGATGAATGGGTTTTGTGTTTGATATTTTTCTTCATGAAGTTGTAGGAATTGGTAGAGAGTATTTTGTGAGAGATTTGGAGGGAGGTTTTGAGAGAGTATTTTGGTAGAGTTTTGTTATGTAAAATGAGTGTGTGAAAGAATGGAGGAGGAATGGGGTATTTATAGAATTTTTGGAGTTAATTTTGGATGTAATAACATAAATTGAAAAGAAAATAATATAGTGAAGAAAGAGGGAGGGCCGACGCATGTGATGGGGAGAGAGAGAGGATTTTTGTTTGATTTGTGATTTTTTGTAAAGAAAAAAAATAATGTGTAAGGTAGATGTGAAATAAAATTATATTGGTAATGTAAAAAGTAAGAAAATAGGTATGTAGGTAGTAAGAAATAGATGTAAGAAAAAGTAGAGATAGTGAAATAGTAATGAATAGTAGGAATAGTACTATGAATAGTAGACTAGACATATAAAATACCGGTAGTAATAAAAATACGCGTAAATGAGCTATATCTGTTATTTTTAGTTACCGAAAAATTCTAAAACTGATATTTTTGAAATCCTTGTTTAATTACGAGTCTTTTGGTGTTATAAGAATATTTTTAATATTCCGAGCTCCGGGACACGCTTTTTGAGAAATGATCTCGTTCGAGTCCTAAGGACACTTGAAATTCGCGAATTTGATATTTTTATGTTACCCTATATTATTACGAACTATTTTAAGCCACTAACTAAATTTCGTTTTCTAGGGTTTGAGAACGGGGGATTGCCGGAGTTGAAATTGCTTGATTGTCTTGGTCTTTGTTGACTTTTGAACTTCGGTTTGACTAGGGTTTAGGGTTTAATCCATCTTTACCCTAGGAATTGAGAGGTTTAACTCAAGGATCGGATAGGCGGATCATTTCATATTCGGATTTTCGAATCAAACGATTATTGAACTTTCTATTTTTGTTTTTGAAAATTCTCTTATGAAATTCCGTGATCGAAATTGTTTAAGGTTCGGTTTTAACTTGGGTTAGACTTTAGGGTTTTCGATTTGGTATTCCAAAACCATAATCGAAAAATTCAGGGGTTTACAATTTCAATTTACACAACAAATTACATTTGAGGAGAAAGTTAGTGTGAATAATATGAAGTACTTACAAAACACAATTTAGATTTTTATGGAATGTGTCCAGAGATTTTTGAAAAATACAAAGAACGTGAAAGCGTGGATAAAGCATGAACAGTACCAGATAATGAAATTGTACAACTATGGATAAATTCAAGTCCGAATTATCAGTGTAAGATAAACATACAAGTTATTAGATATTTGATTTATCTTCTGAAGCTGGGATTTCGAAGATTACCTCAAGAATTCAAAAAATTCAAAGTGAGTCAACAAGTATGATAAACACAAGCTGATATTGTGAGAATTTCAAGCAAATTTCACGCACAAAAATCTGGGACAAGCTTATCCATCTCTTCTTCTAGCCGTTAGAGTAATTGGAATAAAAAGACAATATGCAAGATAGAACTATGGGACAATTACTTGCAACAGTGATCAAGATTTTTTTTACATGAACAAAAACTGTCATAGTCTATTGTCAAATTTACTTGAGCGAATTCTTTTGAGGAAAACTTAATTTTTATTCCTCTTGATTTGATCTTACTCTTTTAGTGTGAGTTGAGAGTTACAAGTAGACTTAGTTGATTGATTGATTAGGAGAATCAAGCTAAGTGAATTGTAGCCAAAGAGAATTGGCAAGAACTTCTTGTAACTTTTGTTTATTTGTTTGGATAGTGGAACACAACTAGTGAGGAATACCGGGACCCTAGCTTGGAGCTGGAAGAGAAGATTGACGCTCAAGGCGGAACCTCTATAATTCGACTTTGCATTCTCTACTCCCTTATTTCTCTTTAAATTCATGCAATTTTATTTATTGTTCATAACTGTGATAGATGCTCAGAAGGTTGATCAGAGAGTAACTCACATATATATTCTTAATCAGAGAGTTAGTTAGAAGGTTTCTGAGAGTAAAAAGTTTTGAATTAATATTTGATTTTTCGTGAGCTTAAGCAAATCATTTTGATTCGACTTATTGTTCAAAGTTTTTATTTGTTAAGTTTATTTTTTTTAAGAAAGTTTCAAAGCCATTTTAGTTGAATGACCAAGTGGTGTGAAATTTATTCAAAACCAATTCACCCTCCCCACCCCCACCTCCCCCACCCCCAGTTATCTTTTTGGGACCAATAGTTATGTTTAGGGTACCCTTTGTGGTGTTGTCACACCTCAAAAGGGGGACCTAGTAGGATTAATCTAAAGCTATCATATCACGTTGTACCCGTAACATGAGAGTCGTCTTGTAAGTCAAAGTGTACAAGACTATTTATTTATCAATATTTATAATATAAATGATATATTATATTAACTGGATTTCAACTATGGAATCCGATTTTCCATTTTCTACTAAGATCACAAAGGATCGGTATCCCCTACCAAATGGTGAAAATGGGTTTCCAACTACAACTTTTAAAATTCAAAATTTATCTAATTTACATTCTAAGTTTACTATATCCTATATCTCTATCTTCAATAGAGTTCGTTAGAGAAGTTCTCATCACACATTCCTAGCCCAATTTCAGCTAGTATTAATCTTGCACAAAAACTATTGGGGGGTGAGCAAACCACGAGTTCAGTGAGATAACCTGATCAAACCACACATCAACCAATAACAAACAAGTATAATTATCAATCATATGCAATGCAACAATCAATCATATGCACATTACAAGCTTGGATGATCTAGAATCCAAAGCAGGATGAAGATTTACGCCCTTCATCGGGGTTGAAGGAACTCGATACTATGATCCACCTACCCAGGAGAAACTAAGTATACGGGAAAGCCACGATCCTTGTTGTAGTTTTCTCTTTATAATTTAGGCACTCAATTCCTATTTAAAGCCTTAGAAACTCCACTAAGTGTTAGTCATTTCATATCGATACCATGGGAAACGTCCTTCGTTACTAGTTAGTTCACATGGAACCGACAAAACAAAGGTAATCTTGCGTAGAACTAATAGCCTCTTGCCTAGAAAAACCAAGCATTACCAGAGAACCAAAATACTAACACGTAGTAGGCTGCCACATCTTCAAATGCAATTTATGCAAATCATGTGATGCATGTTCATTTCATTGATAGTACTAGTAGTTGTTAATCAAGTTCAAGGTGATCATACAATTTACAAACAATCATTAACATGCTTCATACAACATTTATCATACAATAGAATTGTCACTTATATTATGATAATTTGTCATTCAATCATACACCACGCATCATGCATTATCCCCAATCCCACATGCATATCAATTGAATATATATTATTCCAAATGCAGCTATACTACAAGCACAAACAATGTGATAAAGTCAAGTAACTCACCTGTGGTCCTCGCTAAATTGTTGTATAAGCTATCAGAAGTCCGGGAATTAATCTATATTCCTATGGGAGGAAATAACAAAAATTCATTATTGGACTATTTCTGTAAGAGAAGTCTTCATAGAATTAAAGGCACTGATCTCGATTGCCGGATTTTAGACTAAGCTCGTTATATTAATTATTGCGTCATTCAATAATTTAATTGAATCCTTATAGGTGCCTAATTATTCTGTATCGATATTTGATACGGTTTCTATTATTTGTATAGAGCTTTTTAAGGTTTTAACCCCTATAGTGAATAATATTTATCTGTTATTTGTTTTTATTTTGCTTCTCATGATCTTAATCGCTATCTATATTTTTGTTTCAAGGGTTTATCTTTTCCTTAAGTTTTACTGCTTTTAGTAAAAGATTTTTATTTATTAATTCTTTACCTATCAACCTTATCTGTCTCTCAAATTGGTATTTTTATTTATTTAAGGGTATGTTCTAGTATCTATACCTTTCAAAAATTATAAAATCGTATGTCTATGGAGTTTAGGTATATCAAATTTTTATTATACTTCAATTTTATTTTTATTGCAAAACAAGTTGAATTTAATAATATAATATTATTAGTAATATTAGTTTTGAAATGTTAATATCAATATTAGTATAAATACAAGTATAATAACAACAACTTTCATACTATTAGTAAATAATAATATTAGTGACAAAAATAATAATAGTATTGATGATAATATAAATATAGTGACATTAACGCAAATAATAACAGTATTCACAATCCTAATGATTTTTTATGAAAATATCAATAATACGGAATATTATAATCAGTAATAATAATAATAATCATAATCATATTAATAGGAATAACAATAACATTTATATTGGTTTATTAAGAGTGAAAACTGAGTGATTTACTAGTTTGCGATTTCTTATTTGTTTTAAATCCAATTTCGTTGTATAAATAGTCGATTTAATAGTACTCTTCGAGTATTTTCTAGTAGTGGAATTATTTTCAAGAAAAGAGACTTGTACAATTTTTAAATTTATGAAACACATGCACAGGTTTCAAGTGAATCATAATAACTGTAGTCAAAACTTGTTTTGATGATATATAACTCATTTCTAGTCCGTTTTTTTATGAATAAATGGTCATTTCATAGTATTTTCTGAGTACAATCCATTGATAAGGTTTTTTTTCATTAAACAAGGTCTAAGGGGGCGAAAAATGCAAGAACAGTCCGCTATTTCTGTGTAAATCTGACAGCAAGGTTTCAATTTTTGTTTTTGCAATATCTAACTTGTTTCTTATCCGTTTTTAACAAATGAATAGTCAATTTCATAGGATTTTTCGTGTTCTTTCCATTGGTGGGGTTGTTTTTGGCTTATAACAAACACATCAATACATTTTATTCAATCTTCCTAGTGATTTACATGAGTTATCTAAAGTTCAACTTAGTGTTGTGGTTTAGGTATGGTTTTGGTTTTTCCTTTCTAGGATTTGAATTTCTACACTTAAAAATCTTCAAGTTGATGAATTTATATCCTAAATAGTTTAACTATCATCAATATACTATTAGATCAATTTTGATAAATTTATAAGTCATTTCTAAAGATCAAACATAATGAACACTTGAACTTAATGTGATCCTTACCTTGGTTGGATGCTAGAATGAATTTAGCTCATCATTCTTGATGAAAATAATGATCTAAAAAGGAAGGTAAGAAGATGAGTAACTAAGGAAAAATTAATCTAGCCAACTAGCATATTATATATATATATTTTTTGTTTTCTTACCTTGTTGAGCTTAGACTCCAACTTGGTTTATGGTAAACTAAGGCTATTTAGCTTTATTTTTTATGTTGTTTGGGTTAGTTAAAGTGGGGATTTGATTGTGGTTGATAAGGATTGATGTTTAGATAATGCTATAAGGTAAAAACAAGGGATACACTTTTTATTTTGAAGTGTTTAAACAAGGTTGAACAAGTGAGAAAAGAAGATGGATATTTGAAATCCGTGATGGCTGTTTGGGGCAAATTTTTAGATTGTTTGGGGAGATTTTGAGTTGGTTTTGTAGCCAACTTAAGCCTATATGTATATACTAATGTTAGGCTAAGATTTAGGTACAAGAGAGGGTGTTTTGGACTTGGAAAAGATGTGTTTGCAGCTGTAAATCTTGCATAGAAAACTAATTGTGTTGGATGACGAATTTTTTTATATTCTTTTTGATAGATTTTTGTAGTTGTTTAAAGGATATTTTATGGGGTTTGTTTTCTAGTTAATTAAGGCTATTAAATAGTGGTTTTATTTGGTGTATTTGTAGTACAAATTGGTTGAGAAAAATCAAAGCAAATGATGGGTTATAGATCATGTTCCAGCTGTTGTTCTCGGGTGGGATTTATAGTGCGAATTTGAGGATGATTTTTGATGAATTTGTACAAAATTTGTGGTTGTTTTTTAGGAGCATTAATTGTATTTGTTTGCTTATTAATTAAGGTCATTTATGTGTGTAAATTAGGGGCTCAACTTGCAAAAAAATAGGATAAAAAATTGAGCTAAAACCGAGGTTGAAATTGGAATATCCGCTATAGTATTTTTGGTTGTTGTTCTCCATGGTGATTGCATGTGTTTTGGACCAGATTTTTTTTGTTGTTTTCTAGCCAATACTTGGCGTTTGAAGTGCACATTTAGAGGCTTTTAATTGGTTCTCTTTTGTAAAAATTTTAGCTCAACTAAGTCTATAATTTTGTCCAAAACAGAGTTGCAATTGGGAGTAGATGTTGCTGCTACTCAGTAGATGAGGAACCCAAATTGCAGCCGATATCCACTTTGTTTTGAGCTGAAATTATGTTGCATTTAAGGTTGATCATATGTTGAGTTTTTGGGTTAGGCTAAAGGTCACTTTCCTGTTGAATTTGTGTATTCAAATTGGGTGCAAATGTTAGATGTGAATGCTGCAGTTTTATATGAATTTCCTCCTATTGCAGCTTTCACGGTGGAATTCAAGCTCCAATTGCAGCTATTTTTTCTTGAATTTATGTTGCATTTCCTTGTATGTAATGAGGATTATAGGTGTGATTTATAGATTAGTTGAGGAGTCATTTTCAAGTGGAATATGGGTGTTTAAATTTGACAATTTGTTGGACGTGAATTCCTCCCCTGCAACAACCAAATTTTTTCAAGTTGTATCGTGGTCCTCTGTACGACATGATTCCTAATTCCAACAAGAAGTATTCTCTTCTGTCCAACATGAATTATGCAGCTGACTCCTTCTATTCATGATCTTTGTTCCGTGCATAGGGGAAAAGTTTGCAGCGGACTCCTCTGCTTCTTACGTGGAATTCTGCACTATATCCTCACATGAAATTTTGCAGTGGGTTCTAGCGTGAAGACTTTGTTCCAACGTGATTCTTCTGTCCGTGATTGTTGATTTTGCTTTCGGTTTAATTTTTTAATTTTTTTTGTTTGTTTATTGTTTGCTTACTAATAATTAACTAAAATATTTTAGCAAACATTAATTTGTAAACGTATATTTATAACAATTAAATAAGATTTTTGTCTGAATAAAATTATCTAAGTTCCTATAAAAATTCTAGATTTTTATATATTCAAATCTTTAATTTAAAGTTTACACGATTAATTATTTTTAGTATTTTGACTTACAATTAAATTTTTCAAATCCTATCATTTAAATTAGGAACTAAGTCTTATTGAGTTCAAACTTCCTTAACAAGTATAATAGCGGGTTTTGAAATTTTTATTTTAGATCTAGATTAGTAATTATTGATCGGTATTAGTATCTATTTTGTATTATAATCTTAGCAATTCATATTTGGATTATTGTTTTGTACCGATAAGTTTTGTTATTCGACCATGTCTTATCGGCTTTGAAATTTAGAGTTATTTCTAATTATATCTTGAATTATCAGTTCAAGATACGAAATCTCGTTTTTGGTATCTATTAAGGTCAAAGAAATTTTCATTCAGGTTTTTTAAACTATGAATGAGCTTATTACAACTCATAGATTTAACCTAAGATTTTCATTGAATAATATATTTGATATTAGCTTCACATTTTCTAGTTATGAAAATTATTAAAGGTTACATTAACCATTCAGGATTTCAATTTCTAAAATCTTTAAATCTTTTAATTAGAATATTAATGTAATTTAATATTTATTTAAGATCTAGATTCTTAGATATTAATCTTTTTTAATCTTATCGTACCTTTTGTAATTTTAGTGATTTGTCTTTAATCTATAATTTTATATCTCGTAGGTTCTAAAAATTAATCGTTTGTTATTGTGATTCAAAATTTAAGTTAGCTATGATTTCTTGTTGGACTATTGATCATTTTACCAAACGTTATGTTTTACTGTATAGGAGTTATTTATACTAATTTATTAATAACAACATATTTTTGTCTAGTGCTACTTAATATTGTTAATAGATTAATAATAGCTTGAGCACTATTATTTCATTATTTAACAAGCGTAGGATTTATTTTCTATGTATTGAACTTAAGGAAAAATGATTCAGTAATTTATATTAATGATTGGTTTATCATCGTTTTATAAATTATTTGAGATCATAGAAGTTATAGTTTATATTTCGAAGTTTTTATTGGTAATGGTTCTAATCTTCCCAATTATAATAAATTCATTCACACTTTAACATTTTTAAATCGAAAAAAGTTTGAAGTGATTTTTGCTAGTTCCAATTATTCTATATAATTCTATATTACATTTTTAGTATTTGTTAAAATTAGGTTACGTAAAATTGGGGGAATTATAGGCGTGACACATGCATTTTATAATTATATTGTCTCGACAAAACTAAAGTAGAATTTTATTTAATAAAGGAAAAATGGAACCAAACTCTTTTGTTATGTAACTTTGAACCTAAATAAAGATTTTGTCATTGAAAACATAGAAAAAGTTTTTTATATATAAATTCTTTTAAAACATTTAGATAAACTCGTCATAAATTTTCTTAAATGACAATAAAGATGATTTTTAAGAAAATAAACACTTTCTTTTTATGATAAATAACGTGATGTTTATTGAAACTTAGTGTTATGATTCTTTAATAAGCAATTTTTCATAAAAAGCTTGCTTATAAGATTTTCACTAACTCCATAATAAAAAACTAAGAACTAAACTAGTTTTCAAAGTTAAGATAAGAATCAAACCACTAGTATGATAGATCCCCTTAGAGAAATAAGAGTTTACAAGTTTCTAAATGATAAACTCATTTCAAAGAAATAGACGAATATAAAAATGATAAGCTTCAAAAACTAATAAATATTATCAATAACTTAAGAAAATGTTGAAAGTGATTCTTCTAAGTAAAAAATTTCGTGGAGAACTTAAAAGACCAAGTTTTTGGAAACAAAATTTATCTTTAAAGAAGTTAGGAAATAGAAATATAAGTGGAAAAGACTTATTTGTAATTTTCAATCAAAACCATTTAAAAAGGGAAAATATATACAACTTAGATTATTAGAAATTATCAACAACTTGTGAAAACTTTTGGAAACTTCATATTAATCAATAAAGGTAAAATTTTAGAAGACCAAAGTTAATAAAAAATTAATTTATTTTAGAAAAGGAATTGGAAAACAAAATAAAAAAATATACTCATTATAATAACCCAAAAATTTATAATGTTCTTTCAAAACACTTAGAAAGGAAAATCATTAAAGTTCAAGTTTTTAACACTGTAAGATAAATGTTTTACGAAATATAATCATTGAGACAACACCATTTATATATATAATATATATATATATGTTTGTATTCAAAGGATTTTTCAATCATATAAATATCTATATTTTTACTTGAGGATTTTTGGATGAAGAAAAGTTTGAAAAGTTGTGTTTTGAGGACTTGGAATTTCGTAATGATTCTGTACCCTAACGTTTCCAAACCCAAATGGCTTTTATGATAAAAATAACCTAATAAACAGATAGATCATTTTGAGTAGGTAGAAAAAGATATATAATATGCAAAATTCCAAGTTAAAATGAGTAAGTTATGGCCATTTTAAGTTGGAATTTCATTCTACGCGATTTTGGACGAACATAGTGACATAAAATTAGAAAGTTTAAGTAGAACTTCTACGAAATACTCATCCCAGGTATTTCTTTTGTCTAGATGATGCGGAACACATGATTTCCCTTCCTGAGGATTATTATGACTAAGAAGATTGCGAAATGGACGAGTGAGTTTTCCTTCTTAATTTCGTTACCTTGCTTATGCTTATAAAGTGGTGGCAT
The DNA here is from genome assembly GCA_024138025.1 of Combretum micranthum. Classification (NCBI taxonomy): domain Eukaryota; kingdom Viridiplantae; phylum Streptophyta; class Magnoliopsida; order Myrtales; family Combretaceae; genus Combretum; species Combretum micranthum. Next base: position 158,432 of record JAMXBD010001039.1, read on the forward strand.
TAATATACTAAGAAAAGATAAAAATAGACATATATGGGGAATTCAGGGGTATAAATGCATGCATGATTCTATACTTATGTGACGAAATGAGAATTAAGAATATTGCAACTTCGAATTGTCTGTTTAAGTATTTTGTCTACCTACCAGTATGATTGCTTATTGTTTGTTAAATTGTTTGCTTGCCCCTAGGAAACGTTAATAAGGCTTGGCTTAAGAAAAATAAGGCATTCACGCATAGCATCCGTCGAGTCACATTTCTTTTCGGAAGGCTGCTACTCCTACGTGTAGAGTTGGATGAGCTATTAATGTGCTAGGGCACATGCTATGCTCCTTCTTAGAGAATCCACATCACTCTGGGAATGTGACTCTAGGTTCGGAGCCATTCCAACCGAACGCTTTGGGTAGGGGCCTAGGGACTAGTAGTTGGCATTTGAGAAGATCTTCATCGATAATTCCTTAACATTCAATATAGACGGGTAAATCCGTTCTAGATATGGTTTCCAGATAACTATATATATTTGTGTAACCATGTGATTTGATGCATAGCATATGTATGAAAATTAAATAAACTTGTTTGATAACACGATATGGATGAATGAGAATATCTCAAGAAGCTAGTTATAAGCTTATGCTCCTATAGATTTTTGTTGAAATAGGTATATCCATGGCTCTATTTGAAGATCATGACAATAAGGAAGTCATTGATGGATTTTAAACTCTTACGGAAGCAATGGACACATAGGATGAAGTCATTTTTTATTTTCCTTATATGCAATGTATGTTATGTTAGTATTTTGGTGACCACTAAGTAATGTATTTAGATAGACTTGAGGACAATAGTGGGGGTATGCCCATAAGATTTGTAATTAACCATGTTTATATTTTATTATAAGTGTTCTCCTTACCTTGTTACTTAATCATTATCAATGTAAATTGCTCTACTCATATGCGTTTCCTTGGTTGTGATGTGCGCCTTGTACTTAATATGAAAGCCTTTGCATGACTAAGGTAGTCATTCCTAGGCTTTAGTATTATATACGGCAAACTGCCACGTTTAAGGTCTCTCTTGGGGTGTGACACTTTACTAAGTGGATAGAAGATATTCCTTTAAAGAAAGCGATGGAACCAACAATTGCAAGTTTTTTTAAGGAGAACATTATATGCAAATTCAGGATCTTGAAGCGCATCCTTTCAAATAACGGAACTCATTTCATTAACTTACATGTTCAATGATTGTTGGAATTCTGTAGCATTGATCACTTAAACTCTACCCTTGCTAACCTAAAGGCAATGGTCGAGCAGAAGACACAAACAAGACCCTTTGAAAGTGCTTAGTCGTTTGGTATACGATAACCATAAGGAACGGCATGATAAATTGCCTCTGGCACTTTGGGCTTATAGGACTTTGAAGTGATGATTAATACAAGTGATACCTTTTTTACTAGTGTATGGTGCCAAAGCAATTGCTCTTATAGAATTTTGATCCCTTCAGCACGATTAGTGATCAATGCCAAGCTTGAACCAGACGCCTTATGTATGATAGATTTGAAAGCATTAGATGAAAGATGAGACATGGCTAAAAACAACTTAGTCAATTACCAACATAAGGTTGGTATAACTTATGATTGATTGGTGAAGAAAAGATACTTTTCAGATAGGTGATGTTGTACTTCATGCAACCGAGAACATGCGTCGAGGTATACCAACACCAAAATGGGAAAGTCCTTTCGTTATACATAAAGTCTATGATAGTGGATATTGCAAGCTCCTCAATCAAAGGACTAGTGCTATTACAACTCCTATCAATTTTCAATATGTGAAGAAGTTTCATATGTAATAGCATGATCAAGGATTATGATGACTTGAATAATATGAGCTTACTTTTACATGACCCTTTTGTCAATCATTTTGGTCATACATTATGTTTGAATGTTGTTGTTGCTTATTAAGTGACTTTTCTCCTATGCACGCTACATCTATTCTTGTTACAACATGCAACTTGTAATTATTAAAATTTACTAAACATGTGACATGATGCATGTATACAAATTGTTTTCTAAGTATGTTATATTGGTCATCATATTCAATGGAATGTTTAAGTAGTAGCTAATACCCCCTTGACCGTCTTCATGAAATCGAGAAGTCTTTACTCAAGAAAGAAATAATAATTTCAACGCACAAAGTCATACCATATAACGTGCCGCTACATGAATTTAATATTCTTTATAGAGCACAAGTTAGTCCTATTATTGTCATGACCTTAAATATGAGCTTAATAGGTTTACTCTAAAGTCTTCATATCACATGTGTACCCCTAATATGAAGATCGCCTTGCAAGTTAGAGCTTGCAAAACTTTAATTACTTATTCTCTCAATATGTTATACTATATAGATATATATTTAAAAAATAGTTTTGAATATCGATATTTCCACAAATTGCAAGGACTATAAAGAATCAGATACTCTACCAAAGATAAGATAAGGTAAGGTAAACTTTAATTCTTACTTTTAACTATAAAGGAACTACAAAAAGGTAATGAAAGGAAGTTAGGAAAGAGAAATAAATAATTTTTTATTCTTTTTTGTCAACTAAGTTTAGTCCATAGACCTTCTAATCCTCTAATTTTCATTATTTGAATCTTTGGCACACTCTATGCTAGGTTCCTATCCTAATCTCGCCTTTACGATTTTCCTGCAAAAATAAACTATTAAGGGGCATGCTACATCCAGCTTAGTGAGATATATCCATATGCAAAACGTACTCATAATAAATAGAATAACAAGTAAGTTTGTTAACAAGCATATGAGCTGCAATATCCATATGAGCAACCAATACATATGATCAACTAGAAGCCATATATTTGAATGGATTTGCGTTCTCTATTTGTGGTTAGGGAATGCTTTTTGAAACTATTAGGATCCTTCCGATCATCAAACTTTATTGGTTCTCGACCAACCATCACACTCTATTGGGTCCTGACCAACCACCACTACTTTGTCCCCAAGTTCCTTTCCTAAAGCGATCAATCCGGCATAGCTTCTCCATGAGGATATATTCCCCGAATATAGTAGTTCCTCATGCTGGAGCTAGATACCTTACCTTTTCAATCCTATGCGTTGGAGAAGTATTGAAAAATGAAATGCGACTCGACTATATGCCATGCCTGATCCATTTGTCAATTTTTCCCAACAACTTAATTTCTAATTAAAGGTGATCAACACATTTTTCACAAACAATTCAACAAAAAATGATAATAAAACTCTTAAATCAAACAATTAAGATTTCAATATACTTAATGTTTATTAATCAATCATGAAAAACACATCATAATCCAAGTATAAACCCACATACAATTTCATTTATATGTTTTTCCTAAGTTATAGTGCATTACTTACAAGCACAAACAAAAATACGAAGAGCATAATGAAAACTCACTTAGTAATTTGCAATCCTCTAATCAACATAATCTTGTAAGGAGGGAGCATCATAAACTTCATTACCTAAACAAAAGAAATACCCAGAATGAGTATTTCATAAAGGTTTTAATTAAGATTCTAACTCTATCAAATTAAATTCGAGTTATTTTCCCAGTTGTGGAACTTTAATTTAAAATGGCAATAACTTGCTTATTTTAACTTGAAATTTTGTGTATAAGTAATCAATTTTTACCTAGTTTGGATGATCTATCCATTTCTAAAGTTGTTTTTAATTTTTAGGGTCATTTAAGGTTCGGATAGTATAATATATTGGTTTGTGCTGATTTGTGTTTTAATGATTTGTGGAATTCAAAACTCAATTTTCACTGATCATTAATCGAGTTTTTTCGAATTTGTAAATGTTTTCTAAATCAACAACTACGATCTCACAGGGCAAGTGTACCCATCAAATGTGGCATAGGAAATGATTTAGGTCGATCCAAGAGAATGGTTGTCAGCTAATATACTCTCAATCCTATTAATTGTCTAGCCAAAGAAAGATTTTAGAAAAACATAAGAAACATAAACTATACTAAGTTAGAAATATTTACAAATGTTTACTCGGCAAAATGAGAAATAAGCCTGTAACTTCTATGAAATAGTAGCTCAGGATTACTTCACCAATTCCTTATTAGAATGATTTCTTAAGAAAAATAACTTCTTAAAATTTGTTTGAAATGGTGTGTTTATACCACCGAATTCTCTAATTTAAACTAAAGCTCCTCTCGAAGTTAGCTAAAACTAATAATATGAAGTTTTAATTAGATCCGCAAAAAAAATATGAATCCATTGTTTTAAAAAGACAACTAAATGAATTTTTGAAACAAGTGACAAAAGTCTTCACCCATTCCTCGCAAGAGGTAGTTAGGATCAACTCCATTAACAGCCACAGATCTATTCAATTGAATGATCTCTCGATCTATTCATTGAAATCAATCATGATCTAAAATAATGCACCATTTCCTTTAGAAACACAAGTTAAATTCAACATACTAATTACAAATATCTAATCAAATTTACTTGAAAATGTATTTGAAATAAGACTAAATCAGGAATAGATTGTAATCCCTAAGCTATAGGATTTATTTCTCCATGGATTTATCAAATAAGCACAAATAAGAAGAAATAAAACAAGTTTAAAAGATGAATCAATTAATTGCTAAGAAATTCATAGAAATTATAAACATTGGGTTAAATTGATTTTACCTAGAAAACAGAAGAAATTTTCAAGTAAAAGAAATGGAAATTCTTTTACTCAAAAATCCTTCAGAAATCTAATATACGTTAATACTGATTTACACTGTTGGTACATACTTTACAATGCACGCTTGCATGTTTATTTATAGACTACTAGGTACAGAAAACATGGCCAACTTTATTTTACACATGACAGATTCGGCAGATCCTTTCTAATAGAATTTGAAAACTTTTCTCGTGTGCATATGATCCGTGAAAACACTCATCACGGGTCGTGTGCTCTATTGGTCGAAGCTCGTATTAAGCAAGATCAGGCTTGAATTTAGGAAATTCCTCAGTAAATTGTGCGTTTTTATCCATTGCTCTATCGAGGGTAAAATTGAGAGAGTTGAGAGTCAAATTGTTGAGGCTTGAGGCAATCTTGTTGAAGAATTGGTCTAGCAACACAATTGTCGAGGGTTGAGTTTTGAGGCTAGATAATGTATTTTCTTCATAATGATACCCGATCGCTTCGATTGAAGTCAAGGGTCATGTCGAAGGCTCACAGTTGAGGCTCCATAAACCAATTTTTACTGTCTTCTTTCTCTGTTTGGCCTCGACTATGACTTTTACAAGGCTCGACTTCTTCATTCTTGACTTTAATTGTTGTTTTCGCTCTAAATCTAAATAAAAACACTTGATTAGTCTTTATTTTATTTTAAGATTTTTAAAACAATTTTATTTATCAAAAACATAATTTTTGCAAGATTTTATTAGAAATTCTTAGCAAATTAAGCTCAAAATCCTATGAAAAATATAGAATAAAAATGACTTATCATAGAGATTGCTCCAAGTTTGCTCTAGATTTGATTTTTATTACCATTTTTACATCTTAAAAACTCTAAATTAATATATATCATTCCTATACTTAAAGATAACTTCTAAATAATATAAGTAGTTCAAATCTTGTTTTTCTCAAAACTTGTATAAATATACATTTTTAGCTGAAAATTATGGTTCCATGATTATCTCATTTCTATATGATAAAATCTATTTGCTAAATTTTATTTTCTAAAACATGGAATCTTAAGTTGAAGTTTTAATTGTGAAACTTTTCTAAAATGAATTTAAGAGGAAGATCTTGCTTTAATTTTTTCTTCTTTGAAACAAGATTTCTTCACATTTTGATAACATGTTTGAAAATAGTATTTTACATAACAAAGAATTATTATTTTAAAATGATTCAAAACTTTATTTTGGAATAACAACATCATTATGAAATATTCATGTACATGAACATAAAAAACATATTTTAAACTCACAATTTATGAAGATACAAACAAAAATAATAGAGATTATAAAGATTGGAAATTTAACGAATGGGAGTCTTAGCTTAGGATCAAGGCTCCCTAAGACTTAGAGATGGACAAATATCCTTAAATAGAAAAAATAATTAAGAGTAAAATAAAACAAAAAATGAAAGTCTTAGAATTAGGACAAGACTTCTTAGGATTTGAATTATTCTTGTCACCATGTAAATAAAAACAAAATAAGAGCGAAACAAATATAATGGAAGCGTTATAATTTTTGGACAAGGCATTTCTAGACTTAAATTATGGACATGTCTCCTTTTGTTTTGAGCTGAATAAGGACAAATCTGAGACTTAGATCAAGAACAAGTTTCAAATATATTAAAATCATGAAATAAATATATTGTTAGATTAGTGAGTCATATGTTCATATAGATATAAATAAGTATATAACTATATTTATACATATAGATAGTTAGATTTGTTGACAAAAATATATCAACAAGAATATAACTTCAACATGATCATAATGTAAATAAGATATGAGTTTCATTTCTGGCATTATCATCCCTAGCATTTTATGCATTATGGGGAGATTTTATCCATGGATAATGCATGAAAAAACACCTAATATCAACTAAGGATGTATAGAAAATGTTTTTTCATTAAATAGATGGATCAAGGAAGTATGTTTGTGTTGAAAAAGAAATGGGGTAGCAAGGAGGAGGGGAGTTTCATGCCTAAGAAGAGAGAAAAGGGTAGAGAATTGAGTGAAATTTGGTGAAAAATGTACAGTATGAAATGTGTGAATGTGTTTTGGTATTTATAGAGGGGATTTGGTGAATTAAAGTAGGAAAATAATTTGAAAAAGGAAAAAAAAAAAAAAGTTGCTGCAGCAAAGATACAGCATACATGAATAGTGGTTGCAAGAAAAAAAAATCAAGTAAAAAGTGATAAATTTGATATATCATGAGTTAACTCGTAAATATAGTAAATAGGGTATTGTGTTAAGAAATAGGCACAAATTATAAGGAAAAAAAAAGGAACGAGTAATAGCTACAAATAAAATGAAATAGTAATAGTAAATATCAGATAAGTTACCGATAGCGATAAAATACACGTATATAAGCTATGTTTGATGTTTTTATGACCTAAAAAATTTATATGATATTTTATGAATATCTAAATATTTTTGAGTATAATTTGATTGTCGAAAAATTCTACCTTATTTTGCATGCCGTGTCCGGATATAAAAGTTGATCGAGTAAAAGCCTGAAACGATCGAATTTTTGGACTATTTGATATTTTTAAAGCATATAATATTTTTTCGATTCATAATTCAAACTTATCTTATTTTATAATTTTATTATATATTTAATGTTCTCAGAAGCTGTCTGATCTAGTTTAGGTCTCTAATGTTTATAGTTGACTTGGTTTGATTTTAAAATTTCGGTTCTATTTTCAATTCTAAGATTTTGCCAATAAGATTACTGTTAAATTTTAGGGGTTTACAATTATAGGAAATTATTTCTTACTATTTTATTAATAGATATTTTTTTGGATGTGTTACCTCGATTTATGTGTTCGAGATCATATAGATGAATTGTCTAGCACAGAGTTTTTGGATTAATTAAGCTTTTGGATCATTTTATTAGTGATATGCTTTTGCTAAACTATTTACTTTTAGGGTTTTAGGCTTTATTTAATTCATCTGATATCTTAGGGTTATTAAATCTTTATCTAATCCCATTGAAGGTTTCTAAGGTTTCAATTTTTTTTTGGAATTCGGGTTTAATTTAATTTATATGATATTATAGGTTATAAACTTTATTTGATTCGATCTAAGGTTTTTGGAATTTTGGTCTAACTGATATGGTTTACGATTTCAATTCTTATATGAATTTTAGGGTTTGTGATGTGTTTAATTTATTTTACTAAAATTCAAATAACTTTTTTTATACGATCTCGATCTACATTATTTAATTACTATCATATTATTATGTTTATTGATTCGTGTGTGTTTGCTTATTTGTTATTATAATTATCTTAGTATAGTATTTGTCGTACTAAATGATTTGTCAGATATGTAGTTCATGTCAATAATTGTAAGCTTCCCTAGGCAATTAGCCATTAGGTCTCGTTGCATTATAGGTTATGTTGAAATAATGATTATATGTATGTTATTACCCTAATTGTTATATAATGATTGTACTTACTACAATAGTTCACTAATATTACCATATTGATTATAATGTATTTATAAGTCCTATAGCGTTCTTGCAAGTTGATAATCAATCAGGAGTAATGTAATATTAGTAATATAATAATTATGGTCCTATATAATTAATATTGTTGATTATCAAATTTTTTTTAATATATGGATCAAGTATAGCATTATTATTTATCATATGACAAAATGATTTTTGTTTATTTTTACTACAATATATATTGTACTTACAATATATTTTGATATTATTAATACCACTATTATAAATTATAATAATATTTTGTCATATACTTTATATGTAAAATATTTTATGGGTATTAAGCTTAGAGCTTTTCTATTTTATTATAATTACTTATTTTATGTTTTAGATATTTTCTTATGTAATAACTTACTTATATGATTTTAGTAACTTCCAAGCATTTTACTTACTAAAAAAGGTGGTGTTATCAGCTTCTCTAAAGGGTTACAATTGTCTTTAATTATAAGTTCATAAGAAAATATTTATCTGCGATTGTTTTGAAAATTTACTCGTTAGACATTATTTGATTCTACATGCTTGACGAATCTAGAGATACATTTTTTTTTTTTTCAAGTTAAAGTTTTTCTTGGTGATTTATTATACTTATTCTTATTTGATAATTTTCAGCACATAATTATTATTTTTCGAATTATTTTCTAACATCGATTCATAGTTCTTTTAAATTTACTAGATTCTTAATAATTACTTGTTGATTTACTATTGCTCATTGAATTTGAAAACTTAAGGGAATTTTGTTAATGATGATTCAAATTTCTTAAACTATAATTAAACCATTTCTTATTTTAATATTTTAAATTGCAAAATACCAAGAGTGAATTTTACGACTTTTCCCAAAGCTTTTCAAGATTTTATATCATATTCTTGCCAATTATCAATGTTTGATTGTGCAAAATTAGGGAGTTTACAATTATGATATGATACCAAGTGAAGGAAACAACACTAACAGGAACTAGCATTATGTGAAGTATCATGTATGAATAAGCATAGAATAAAGCAAAGGTAAGATTCATGAAGTTACAAACATGGCATGGTCTTCAAATGGTATCATAATCAATATAACAGTCTATTCTATGATAGAAGAGGTACCAAAGCCCTCAAAGGATTTTTCCGATTCGAGTTGTATCGCTTCAAGTTCTACTTTAAGCCTCTTTTATCGTTGAATCAGTAGTTGATGACGTAACATTTTATGTGCTCTATTAGCTATGCTCTTTAAACTGTCGTCTTTGAATCCTAAAGCACGAGCGCTATTCAAAGCTTGCACCAACAATGCCAAACCTCATGAGGATAGTGAATTCTACGTCCAACCTAATAACATGTAATCTCATCCCAACATCACAAACAAGGCATTTGTTACCTCGGAACCAAGACAAATTGATCCTACCCAAAAATCTCCATCACGTGCATGTAACTTTTTCAATGAGTGTAAGTAAATGGAGGGAATAGTGAACTCAAAAAAATGAAACACTTCTCCCTGAAGTTGCTATGCACAAGATTGAATTCTCTTTATCAACTTGCTCTAAGATTTCATCACTTAGAAGTGTAAAACTAGAAACTTGAAGCACTAGAGGTTTAGAAGTATCGTTAGAAGGGACATCATCAATCCCCTCACCTTGAATCTCTGCAGCTAATGCATTTACATATGTGTCAATATCTTCCTCCTATATGCTCTCATCTTTGTGATCGTTTCTTTCACTTCTAAAGTCATTAGAAGTTTGCTCTTCAACAGCCATGTCATCTTCATTATCATTAGTTTGCTACAATAGATGTACCATCATCCTTTGTGTTATGAAAGATGAACAATGGCAAGAGCAAAGAGATATGATAAAAGCACACACAAGATTTACGTGGAAAACCTAAATCGGGAAAAACCACTGGTAGAGGCGAGATAATTCATTATATGTCGATAATGGAGTACAAGAGAGAGAGAGTAACAAATTACAAATCAAAACTCTCTCATTTTCTCACTCACATACAAACCCTAACAAAACACATATTTATATGTGTATACAGCTAGCCGCAATAAAGGCCAAAATTATGTCTCTTAAATGTATAATGAATGAATAATAAATGTATAGTCAAATATTCATTCATTATGCAAATACCAAAATTATGACTCTTAAATGTATAATGAATGAATAATAAATGTATAGTCAAATATTCATTCATTATACATTTGACTACGAAAAACTGCTACTGAAAACGGGTCACAAACTCCAACAATCTCTACCTTGACATGGATTCAGGAGCTTCGAAATAAAAACAAAACATTCTTCACCTCTTCCACAAAACCAATAAAAGGGCTCAATCGACATAGAACATTCTTTACCTCTTTCAAGAAAATTTGATGCTGCAACCCAAGAACGAAATATCATACTTCAAAGTTGCCATTGTAAAAGAGACAAAAAACCAAACCTTCGGCTTTGATACCAGTTTGTTATAAAAGACGAACAATGGCAAGAGCAAAGAGATATGATAAAGCACACACAAGATTTACGTGGAAAACCCAAATCGAGAAAAACCACGGGCAGAGGCGAGAGAATTCACTATATGTCAATAATGGAGTACAAGAGAGAGAGAGTAACAAATTACAAATCAAAACTCTCTAATTTTCTCACTCACATACAAACCCTAACAAAACACATATTTATATGTGTATACAGCTAGCCGCAATAAAGGCCAAAATTATGTCTCTTAAATGTATAATGAATGAATAATAAATGTATAGTTAAATATTCATTCATTATACAAATACCAAAATTATGAATCTTAAATGTATAATGAATGAATAATAATGTATAGTCAAATATTCATTTATTATACATTTGACTACAAAAAACGGCTACTGAAAATGGGCACAAACTCCAACACCTTGCCTGTACCACTTTTCCAGCACCATATTGATGAGGATAAGGACAAATGATTAGTGGAGAAGATTTTGATGAAACAAATATATTAGAAGTGCTGGTGTTTCCATCACTACAGATATTACTATCAACCCTACCTTGGCTTGTGGCATTGGCATCACTCATCCTCGGCTCATCCTAAAAATCAAGAAGAAATGAAATTACCGTTAATGATATATCAATTGTAAACCCCGAGATCTTTCACAATAGTATACGATAATAAAATAGAAAACATAAATTAGATAGTGAATTTAGAACCCGATAAAAATCCTAGAATAAATCTATGAGTTGTAATAAACTTATTCCTAGTTTGAAAAACCCCAATAAAAATATCCTTGACCTTAATAGATACCAAAAACGAGATTTCGTATCTTGAACTAATAATTCAAGATATAATTAGAAGTAGCTCTAAATTTCAAAACCAATAAGATATAGTCTATTAATAGAACCTATTGGTACAAAATAATAATCCAAAGATGGATTATTAGGATTATAATTACATAATAGATACTAATACCAATCAATAATTAATAATCTAGATCTAAAATGAAAATTTCAAACCCACTGTTATACTTGTTAGGAAATTCTAAATTCATTAAGACTTAGTTCTTAATTCAATTTATTGAATTTGAAAAATTCAATTGTGTAAGTTAAAATATTAAAAATAATTAATCATGTAAACTTTAAACTAAAAATTTGAATATGTAAATAATCTAGAGTTTTTATAGGAACTTAGAAAATTTTTATCTAAATAAAACCCCTACGTAACGAATACAAACATACGTTTATAAAATTAATATTGGTTAAAATAATTTAATTAATTATTAAGCAAATAATAAACAAAAAAATGAAAACCAAACCACTAGAAGCAAATCACGAACAGAGGAGTCTTCACGCTGGAAATTGGCATCACATTGCAAACTAGCTTCACGGTACAACAGGGGAGGAAATTTTTTTCAACCTTCAGATGGAAAGAGAAGAAGGAGTACAGAAGTCTTCATGCTGGAAACAGGGAACGGGCAACAAATGAATTCTCGGCTATAGAAGTTCATGCACAATACATCTAATTTTGATCCAATTTGAGCTCCAAAGTTCAACTTGAAAATGACATGAACTCCAACCAAAACAATCCACATGTAATCAACATTAAATGCCAAGATTTTCAGCTCAAATAAGCAACCAAAACAACTTCAAATCTTTCTTGAAAATTCCAAACCAGCTGCTGCAGCAGAGGAGAATTCAAAACAAAACAACAGCAGCACACACACCCAATTCCAGCTCCGATTTTTGTAAAAATCATAGGCTCATTTGAGCTGATATTTTTACTAAATAAACAACAATAGAAGGCCTTTAAATGGACACTTCAAACACCAACAATTAATTAAAAATCTAATGAAGAAATCTGTCCAAAAATCCATGAAAAACTGCTTTAGAAATTCAAACTTTTCAACTCCAAATTCAATCAGATTTATATCCGATTTTTAACAACTTGAGCCTTAAATTTACACATATAAATGACATTAATTAACTACCAAACAAACACAATTAATGCCACTCAATATTAGCCACAAATCTATCAAAACAACAGTCAAACTTCGTAATCCAAATTTGCTAAATTCGTATTCAAAATTCCAGCTGCAAATTTGTGATTTTTCTAAGCCTAAAACACTCTCTTTAGCCTCCTAAATTTAGCCTAAATTTAGTATGTATGTATATATATATATATATATATATATAGTCTTAATTTTGACATAAAATCAGCCCATATTCCCCACAAAAGCAAATTGAAATTCTGGCTATAAAAGGAGTTGCGTCCAGCCTCTTTTCTTTGTTTTATTTTCACTTGGATAGGTTGAGCACACTCCAAAACAGAACATAAAACCTCTAGTTTGCTTTCCATATTCCATCTATATATTAGACACATTAAGAACATCAATTCCTTCCCTCCAACAACATCAAAAACCAATCCAAATAGCTCTTAGTTTGTCATAACACCGAGCTAGAACTCAAGATCAACAAGGTAAGAAATTTAGTTAAAGTAGCTAACTTATAATTTATCTAGAAACTCACTAATCAACCTTTAATATAGGTTTGATTCTTGTTAAGAAAGGGAGTTAGGAATCCTTTTCCATTCCAAGCCAAGGTAATTTCTAAACTATCAATACATGCTTATTACATTTATGTCAAAACATTAGGATGAAATGTATAGCATTGGAGAAAGGTTATGTGGTTGGGAGAAATGGCTATTCTATTGATGAATTCAAGTAGATGGATTGTTGTTGTGTTAGAAATGCTTAAATGTTGTTTGTTAAGAAGGACATCAATTTAGAAATGTTATAAATATAGTAACAATAAATTCGAATCTAGGAATGAAGTGGTCAAAACAAGATTCAAATTTCATCTAACTAGTTTTAAATTCATGTCTAATGCTTCTAAGACCTTATATGAACATAAAACTTGATAAAACAAGCTTTAAAAGCATAATTAGGAGCTTTACATTACAAGAAAAATATTATGAACAAATGCATAGAAATTACACATATTGATACCTCTATAAGTTATGAATGACCTTAAGATATGAATAAAGGTTTAGATGATAAAATGAGATCCTCTAAAATAATATAAATTCTAATCAAAGAGAGTAGATAAGGTTGACAGGTAAAGTAAAATAAATAAATAAAAGACTACTATTAACAAAAACATTAAACAATATAAGACTTGAATAGAAAACTAATAGGAAATTTATTTAAGCTTATCTTAGATACAGAATAAATAATATGCAAATCAAAAGAAATTCAATGGAATAAACAATAGATATCATTTTTCCATAAGAATCAATACTTTAAGAAATCGATATAAGCAATAGAAATTATATCAAATACCGATATAGGACACTTAGACACTCATAGGAATTTAATATTCTATTTATAAGTATTATTGATGAATATTTTCATCTCAATAGGTAATTGTGATACCGTTGAGGATTTCTTGGTCGATTACTACGATTGATCAATATGAGCAGGTGAGTAACTCAAACTTATTACATTATTTGTGATTGTAGTTTAGCTACGTTATAATACAAGAATAATAATGATGAACTCATGTCTATATGGGTTATGGGTATTGCCTGCTGTTTGGAATTACTTGATTGCTAAATAATACTGAATAAAAGTGATAATGAAATGCTTGTGAATTTGCTAAATGCATGGCATGTTGATTGTTTGTATGATGTAATGGTTGTGCTATGGGTGTTGTGGGGAGTCTTATATGCATGTAAAAAGGTCTGGGCTCCCCCATGTGGTACAAGTCCTTCACCCCATGTGATAGGTGAGGTCGTGTGTGCGTGGCACCTTAAGCTGAGCCTGAGGGGCTATGTAGGCTGGCCTTGCACCTGGAAGTGGGATCGCTGGGTGGTCCACATGGCATACACCCGACCCTTTTACATGCATATAACTCCCCACAACACCCATAGCACAACCATTTGCCCACTTCCAGGTGCAAGGCCAGCCTACATAGCCCCTCAGGCTCAGCTTAAGGTGCCACGCACACACGACCTCACCTATCACATGGGGTGAAGGACTTGTACCACATGGGGAGCCCAGACCCTTTTTACATGCATATAAGACTCCCCACAACACCCATAGCACAACCATTACATATGAGCTTGAGCACCTTCAACTTGACTAATAAATATTGGCATTACAAATAAAATAGACATGCATGGCATTAATTGCATATACATCATTGTAATTATGTAATAGTCTACAATGTGTTAGAATTTCGGTTCTCTAGTAATACTTGGTATTTCTAGGCAAGAGGCTAGTAGTCCTACTTAAGATTACCTTTGTTTTGTTGGTTTCATGAGAACTAACTGGTAAAGAAGGACGCCGCCCATGGTATCTCTGTGAAATGTCTAACACTTAGTGGAGTTTCTAAGGCTTAAAATAGGAAATGAGTGTTTAAAACAACAGTAATATAAAGTGATAATAATTGTGAGGTTTATGGCTTTCCTATGTACTTAGTTTCTCCTGGTTAGGTGATTCATAGATCGATTTTCCTTCAACCCCGATGAGAGGGCGTAAATCTCTATCCTGTTTGGATTCCGGACTATCCAAGCTTGTAATTTTTCATGTGTTTGATTGCTATATTATATATGATTGATAATAACCTGCTTATTGTGTGATAAGTTCTGGTTATTCACTGAGCCCATGGATTATGCTCACACTTCTATAGTCCTTACAAGATGACGCTTAAGCCTTGGCTGGTGGCTTCTAGGAGCCTAGAGCTGGTATGTTTCTAAAGCTAGAAGAGTCTTGGAAAAAGGAGAATAGTTTTACTACTTATATATATTAATTGATGTTAGAACATAAATTTTATTTTCTAAGATCTTAGATAAGTTTCATGGTTTGTAATAGTCATTATTCAGATAGTAAGACTTATTTATGGTATTGTGATTTTATTTGCTTTCATCATTTCTTATCACGCAATCAAAAAGATCTTGTTTTGTTAAACTTATGTCATTTGCCAAAGTAGATATAGTAATAATATGTGTATATGATACCGTTTGGGTTATCAAGTTGTGTCATAATATATATTACTACTAGGATACTCTTGGGGTGTAACATCAATAACATATAAAAAAGATATGATGCAAAGGTTAATGTTGATACCTCATGAATGCTTGATATGCCTAATAACCTTAACAGGAGATCATGTTCTTTGATTTTGAACTTGATTGGAGATCTTTTTGCTTAGAAGTTGGAAATAAAACTTAAATTTATGAATAGAAGGCTCTGGAAGTACATCTTCAACTTCTGAGATATAATTTTTTGAACTCTTTCAATGTCCCTAATATGTCATCCATCCATTAAAAATAACACCAATATGGCTACTAGAGGGAAAGAAGATCTTCCTGATTTTGGTTAAATATATATAAACTTCTAGGTGAAGTTACTTGCAACACTCGCCAAAATTTCCAGTGATCTTAATAGTGCAAGGAACACCTTGATCAAATCTAAATTGATGAGCGAGTTAATGAGGTAAATATGCTACAACAACATAATCAAGGAACTTTTTGGAAGAGTCACACCAATCATGAAGCGATGGGAGACTCCCAACTATACATCAAATGATGAATCCTACCTCAACAATGGAAAGATTATCATGCCTGTAAACCCCAAAAATTTTACGATCGGTTAAGCTTAAATCCTAATTAGAAGGTCAACCAGAAATTCTAAAGTCAACAAAACCCTAGTAAGACGCAACCGTTTAAGTCCAACAATCCCATGTTCATAACCCTAAGTGATAAGTGAGAGATTAATATGTAGAATAGTTCGTAATAACATGAGAAAGCTTAAAAATATCAGATTAGTTAAACCGTGATTCGTTTTGAGCCCGATCAGATACAGTTTTCGAAATGCGTGTCCTAGGGCTTATAATAGTAAAAATATTCGGGATATACCGTTAGACTCGTAAATATATAAGGTTTTCAAAAATATCAGTTTTATAATTTTTCGGTAGCTAAAAATATCAGATATCACATTTATATGCGTATTTTCTTATCACCAGTACTTTATTTTTCATATCTACTTTACATTATACTATTTATTACTATTCTACACTATTCATCTATCTCTACTTTTCCTTACAACCTGCTCTTACAACCTATACACCTATTTTCTTACAACTTTCATTTCCAATACAACCTCACATATCTCACATCTTACTTTTCATTAACAAAAAAATAATTTTTCTCTCTCTTCCTCTCCAATTTATGCTAGCCCTCCCCCATTTCACACTCAATTTTTTTATCTTTTATTTAATTAATTAACACAAATTATCCTCCACTTTTTCCTATAAATACCACCACTCTCTTACATTTCTTTCACACTTTCCATACACTATCAATACTATCAAAAATTCTCTCCAAAAGTTCATTCTAGTTTGTCTTTCATAGGTTATGCTTCTTTAAGTTTTCCTTATGTTCATTTGCTTAGTATGAGCATATTATGTGTTTTCTAAGCCCTTGGAGGTTAGGAAAGTAACAATATGTTCATACTTTGTTCTTGTTCATAAATCAATTTTCCTTATGTTGTTCATATCTATATCTAATTAAATATTATCTTTTAAAGCATATAAGCTCATTTGTTATTGCAATTTATTTACTTTCCTTACAATTTATTTATTTTCAAGTTGTTGTAAGACTAGTCTTTCTAGTCTTAGACTTGTCCTCATCAAGTCAAAACAATTTTTATTTTTCTTTTGGGACTAGTCTATTCTTAGTCCCGAAAAGCCTTGACAAAGTTAAGGCTCCCAATACTTGATAATTATTTATTTTTTATATTCCTTACTATCTTATCTTGTGATATTTTAGTCTTTATAAACTACATGATCATATTCATGCATGGCTAATAAGTTTTTGTCCAAATAAAAATGAATCTTTTTTATGAAAGAATAAAATTTGATCACTAGATAAATGTTTTTCCCAAAGACTTAGAAAAATATTTTCAAATAAATTTCTTTTAAAGGTTTATATAAACTCATCATGAAATTTCAAACTAATAATAGAAGAAGTTTCTTCAAAGTCTAAAGATACTTCCTTTTCAAATAACAAAAGAAACCTTGATATATAGATAATAACTTGATACTATTTTTAGCAACTCTCTAAACCAAGAGCTAAATGAGTTTTTAAGAAAATCAAATTACAAGGAAAATGAAAATAAATTTTCAAAGAATGAACTCATCATGTATTACTAAAGAAAACTTTTGAAAATTCTATTTTTCAATTCCTAGAAATAAAATTGGTAGATAACCTCAAAAGACCAAACTTTATTTTCAACTTACTTTTGATAAACTAGAGAATCAAAATATAGAATATTAGATTTTGATCAACCAAAAATTTATAAGTTACTTCAACCACATAAAGTAAAGTTTAATAAATCCAAATTTTCCAAAACACTAGAAAAGGATTGTTTTAAGGAAATTAATTAAAATAAGACAACACTTATAGCATTATGCATAAATTATGAGTCTATTTATATACATAAGGAATTCTTTTCAAATATATGCATATTTGAGTTTTACTTAAACAAGCCTTAGTTAAGGAAGGATTAGAAAAATGTTATTTTTCAAGAAAAGAATTTTCTTGTTAGATCTGTACCCTTCTAAATCGAGACCCAAATGACCTTTTATAGTAAAAGTAACCTTAGAAATGGATAGATCTTTTTGAGTAGGTAAAAAACGACATATATATGCGAAATTCCGAGTTAAAATAAGTAAGTTATGGCCATTTTAAATTAGAACTTCTTTTAATCCGATTTTACCGCAATTTCGAGATAAACTCAGAATCTTTAAAGAAGAAATTTTATGAAAGACTCATTTTGGGTATTTCATCTTATTTAGGTAAAGAAGGAACCGATATCGTCTTCCCGAAAGATTATTTCGACTAAGAGCAATCATCATGGAGTGAGTTAATCTCTTACTAATTATATTTCCTTGATTGTGCTTGTAAATAATAGCACTAGAGAGTTAGGAAAAAGATAAATGAATAAATGTTATGTGAATTGGATTCATCATTAAATGATGTGGTTGTTGAATAAAAACTAAGTATATCGAAAGAAGAATTGATGAATGATTTATGTTTACCTGCAATAGGTATGATGAATATTGTTTTGGTCACATTTAACTTGAAATTAACGATAATTGAATAAACCAATATTAAGAACAATTCATGCATAACATATTGTGGGCCACATTTATTTTTTGCTACTATTCTTCATGTGGGGAAACGAGAATTCATAGTGGTAGCTAGGAGGAGCCGAAAAGTCTACATGGGTAAGTAAGAGCCAGTAAGTTTACAATTATTGATGGTCGTATGGCCGATAACCACCCAACCCCGACATGGAGGGCGTAAAGTCCATGCTACACATGGTTTCTGGTTAATCATGTGTATTTTGTTTGCTCATGTGATTGATGCATGCCCATATGATAGTCTAAATACTTGTATGTTTTATGGAAATGCTTCAAAGAAAGGAGCTATCTCACTAAGCTAGTTTTACTTATACCCTTATTGAAATAGCCATAATTTCCCAATTCATGTTTTATAAATGTGTTAATTCAATTATGCATGATTTTGAAATATGATGAATGTGATTTATATTAATATATGTGTTATGTTGATGTGTTAAAATACCTATATGTCTTCTAAAAACTAAATATTGAGTTTATAAATTTGTGAGTATAGTTAAAAGTGTGATAAACTAGCTTAAAACAAGTAAACATACTAAAATATATATATATATATATTTCTTCTACACAGCAGAATTTTTTTAGACATTAATCAAGCCCAAAACAACATTTAATGCCTAAAGTAAGCCCATTTATTTACTAAATATAAGCCCATTTAAAACCTTAAATAAGGCAGTAGTATTAGCCTGTAGTCGTCATACCACGTGTGCACCCGTAATATGAGAACTGTCTTGCAAGTCAGATATTACAAGACTCTATCTTATAATTGTTACATGTAATGTAGTCATACCAATATATTATATAAATACTAAGGATTCCAATTTTCCTTAGTTTGCCAGAACCGCAGAGAATTGGTATCCCCTACCAAATAATGAAATTGAGATCAAACCTATAAAATACAAGATCTTAATCAATTATACCATTTATCTAATTTGTTCATTGAGACCAATATAATCTATGAAACTATCTTCAGCAAGGTCTTTTGATGTAGCACTCTTCACTCATGCTTTACCCAATCCCAGCTAACGTTATACCTGCACAAAGACTGTTGGGGGGTGAGCGAACCACGGCTCAGTGAGATAACCTGACCAAACCACACATCAAACAATAACAAACAAGTATAATTACCAATCATATGCAATGTAACAATCAATCATATGTACATTACAAGCTTGGATGATCTAGAATCCAAAGCAGGATGGAGATTTACGCCCTCTCATCGGGGTTGAAGGATCACAATGCTATGGCCCACCTACCCAGGAGAGACTAAGCATACAGGAATACAGCAATACTCACTTTAATTATCTCTTTAAATTAATCATATCTTAAATCTCTCATTTTCTGTTTTCTGCTTTAGAAACTCCACTAAGTGTTAGTCCTTTCAAAGCGATACTATAAGCGGCGGCCTTCGTTTACCATGTAGTTCCTATAGTACCGACAGCTCAAAGGTAACCTTGCGTTGATCTAATAGCTTTTAGCCTAGGTCAACCAAGCATTATCAGAGGGCCGAAATACTAACACGTAGTAGGCTACCACTTGCTCAAATGCTATTTATGCAAATCGTGTAATGCATGATCATTTTCTTTTAGGGTGTCAAAAGCTTTTAGTCAGGTTTAAGGTGATCATACAATTACAGACAAACATCAACATGCTCCATACAATTGTTATCATACAATGAAATTATTAATTATAATAAGGTGTTTTGGCAATCCCACATACACCAAGCAGCATGCAATTTACCCAAACCCACATGCAATTCAGTTTGATATGTTATTATCAATGCAACTAACTACAAGCATAAATAATATGATAAGGTCAAAGTCCCTCACCTGTGGTCCTTGCTATATCGATGTAATAAGCTACTGGTAGTCCGAGAACCGATTTATATTCCTATGGAATGAAATAACATATATTTATTATTATACGATTATTCCTGTAAGAGAATCTTCCTAAAATTAAGGGTGCTAACTTTAATCACCTAATTTTAAATTAAACTTAATTATTACGGTATCTATTAATTTAATCGAATTCTTGTGAATATCTACATATTCTATATTTGATAAAGTTTCTATTATTTCTAAGGACTTTTTAAGATTCTAACCTTTATAGTAAGAAATAATTATTTGTTATTTATTTTCATTTTGCTTCTGTTGATCTTTAATTGTTATTTATATTTATTTGATATTATCATTACTTTTATATTGTTTTTAGTTAATGGATTATAGTAACTATTATTTATCTTCTATTGTTTAATTTTCGTAGAGTTCTTCTTAGTGTATATTATATACTTATCCTGTAATTTTTAAAGATCATATTGGTCGTAAATTAAGCCTTTAGAATTTTCCATTATTGTATATTTTCTTTATATATAAAGATTATTTTATTAATTTTGAAAATCTTATTTTTTATTAGTTACCAAAAATCATATCTTTTTTATATAATATACTAATCTTAGTATTAGCGATACTCATAAAAGTAGTAGTAATACTAGTATCAAAGATAATGGTGATTATATTAAATATTACTACTAATAGTAAAAATAATTTTAATTAAAAAAATTTAATACTTTTAGTAACAAAATCAATAATACTAATTTAGATAATATTAATGATCTTAATAATAATTTTAATATTACTGCTAACAACATTAGTGATATTAGTAATAATATAAGCGATAATATTGGTTACGAAAATAAATTTTAATGATAAAGTCAATATCAAAATATTTATTTATTTTTATATATCATTTCATTAATAACATAAGTAGTTCAAGTTATATTTCTATTATTTTTAGCTAAAACATAAATTACAGAATATTTATTATCATAATCATTTTTTTGAATTAATTAAATTAATTTATCAATTGTTATATTATTATTTATATTATATGTAATCCTCGCCGGATTTCATCCAGGGGACGTCATTTACGTCCCCCCCCCCCCCCCCCCCCCCCCAATTTTGGAATATTCAATTCAATTTTTTTTATTTATTAATTTTTTTAAAAAAATTCGTAATAAATAAAATATTAATTTTTAACACTTTTTACATTACTAAAACATATACTTATTTTCTATATCTTGTTTGGCTTATACTAATAAAACTAATATCAAAATTAATTAAAAAAATTAGTAATATTTAAAAATTAATAAATACGATAATATTAATTAATTTATCTAACCAAGATTAATAAAATTATATTTTTCTATATTTTTAATAATGCTAAAGTATCTACTTATACATATACTTAAATAACTATATATTAATAAAAATAATTCCAAAAATTATAAAAAAATAATTTCACTTTAGAATAAAATAAATATATATTTTGATAATTAACCAACCTATCAGAATTAATAAAACTAATTTAATTAATCTTTTTTTTAAAAAAAAAATTCTTCACATATTGGTTACTATTCACGTGAACAGTATCAGGGCACTATTCATCATCTTCAACCTTGGTTTTGATCCGATTTTCCATTGTTTGACACACCTAAATTCATTCTAATTCATTCCTAAGCATTTATACATGATATTTCTATACATATAACAACTAAAAACATCAAAACTCATCCTTAGTTCATGATTTTCGGATTAAATGGTGTAAATTAAAGTTTATGAACTCTTACCTTCTTGGAGCTATTTGGATGTGATTTGAAGCTTGTTTTGGGTTGTATTATGATCCTAATATCATTAGGAGTTAGTTTAAACTAATTTTTAACAAATAACAAATTAAAGTAACTTAACTTATCTTGAAGAATTTGAAACCGAGCTTATGAGTGTTTAAAAAATCGTTTTCTGGGTTGGTTCGACTCCTAATAGTTATAGTTGTATTCTGGAAAGTTTGAAAGAGTTTGGAGTTCGTTTGCCTTTCCATTTAAATTCGTTAAGGTATATATATATATATATAAACGAATGCAATTCTTCGGTCGTGTTTCTTACTTAGATTTGGAACAAATGGCTCATGTTTGTGTTTATTCATTTCCTTGTTTGATTATCATTAATATAGGGGGATTTGGCCGGTTGGTATTGGCTTAGGTTAGATATATATTGACTTCAATGTAAATTATTGAGAGAAATCCGGCTCACATACTTTAAGAGAATCCCAGCCCTTCAAAATATATATCACGTCTTCTGCAAGTTGTTTTTGCACTTGTATATTAATTATATATATATATATATATTAGTTAGTTGATAATTATTTAGGTTTAGGATATATATAAATAAAATAAAGATAAGATAATAAATTTATAACCATAAAAGGAGGGAGTAAAAATATAAATTTGTGAAAAAAAATCAATTTTGCGGGTTTAAGTGATACGTATGTTAAATACTGATTTAGTAATATTTTTAGATGAAAATTTACATATTAACAATATTAAATATTCTGAATATGATAGTATACATAGAATCTTTAGTTTAATACTTTCACTTTTCAGTTTTTATACCTGCTATCATAAATTATATTTTATTTGTTTAAAAGTTTTGTTTGATGGTATTTTGATAAATTAATAATTATATTGCCCTTAATTTGACTTTATATAAATTTTTAAGATTTGAAATTACATATGAAATCATTTCTATTATAAATTTATTCTAGACTTTTATTAGATTAGAAATTTAATTTTAATTTTATATTTGTTACTCAGTTCTTTTTACTAATTATAAATTACTGGATTAGATCAGATATTTAGTTTTTAGACTCAGAATTATTTAACTTGAATGTTTTAATATATATATATATTTTTTTTTTTTCATTAAAACTTAAGTTCGTAAATATTAAATAGTTTTTTTTATTCTTTATTATGAACTTTTATAGTCTTATTGATAAAGATTCTTTATTCTAATTTGTTCATACTTAAAAATTTAAATCGCGAAAAATTTGGAGTGATTTCTAATATTTTGTTATGGTTCTTTTATGATTCTACATTTTATTTTTATATATTTATTATAACCGGGTTATGTAAAATCAAGGGGATTACAATCTCCTTCATCCACCTTAGAAACTCCCTAAGTATTAATCATTTCAAAGCGATACTACGGGCAGTGTTCTTCGGTGCCACTTAGTTCCCGTAGAACCGACGGAACAAAGAAAACCTTGGAAGAACTAACACATTAAAATAACCAAGCATTGACAGAGAACCGAAATATTAATACGTAGCAGGCTGTCATCCCAATATATATGCAATAATTCAATTCGTGCAATGCATGATCAGTTTATTTGTTAAGTCAATAGTTTCTATTCAATTTCACGGTGATCATACATTACGCACAATCATCATTATACTACTTCACAACATCAAATCATTGCATTATCGCTTTTATAAGGATATTTTAACAATCATACAATCAGATCACAACATACTTTCAACAAAACATTCGTTTAATTATCTTTGTATTATATATTCAACTATTTACCAGCACAATCAGTATAATATGACTGAATCACTCACCTGCTCATACTGACTCAATCGTAATAATCAGCTGGAAGGTCTTCTAGGTTATTAAAGTCACCTATTAAGATGATTAAAGTATTCATCAATAAAATATAGATTGCATAACTAAATTCCTATATGTGGCTAGTGTCCTAAACTTAATATTATCAAGCTTTGGTAGTGATTAATACTGATTTTATGTTATCCTATAACGAACCTAATATAGAAAATCATAGTTATTTATTATTACTTAGTATCGTCGTGTTTCTCCTAATTTATCTCGTATAATTATTTTATTATTTTTGGAAGTCTCATTACTCAGAAATTTAGTTTATTTCAATTTCCATTCTTACCTATTTTATCAATTTAAAACAAACATTTGACTAGTTATAACTTCTATTAACACTTAATATTTTTCCTAATCCTAGGAATTTAAGGTTTATCAAATAAATAAAAATATTCTAAATATTTGTATTTACTTATCTATTTAATAAATCTTATTTTATCATATATATATATAATATTATCAATAGGTGTATTGCACATATATATATATATATATATGTATTCTGTTTATTTCAAAACTAGCTTTCGTTGAAGAAATTTGGGTGTACGCCGGCTCAAAGCCATCGGCCCTGAAATCCAGGTGCCGGTGTTGATTTGGTTTTGCAAATTATTTCATAACATTGCACCGGCTTTGAAAGCTGTCGGCTTTCAACGTACGCCGGTCCTACACTGCCGGCGTAGAATTCCCAGGTATCTAGCTTTCCTTTGTTTTTACGTGAAAATAATTTTACGTAGCTTCTGTTCAGTGTAAGCCGTCCCTACACCGCCGCCCTATTCATGTAAGCCGCCGACGTTGAACGACTACACTGCCGGCTTATAGGCAGTGTTAACACTGTTCATCATCTTTTTCGATGATCCGATTCATATTTGTTAAATTTTCCATGTTACAAGCATTACTAAACCGTTCCTAAGTGTTTCTGTATCTTATATATATTCATACAATAACTCTTAACACTTCTATAAACATATATACTTAGATCTAGATTCTTACTAAAATATAGTTAGGGTTTCGAATTTTTACCTCGGTTGAGCCGATCCGATGAACTCGAAGCTTGTATTTGTGTTTATTACGTTCTTATGATTAACATAAGTTAGTTCTAATGCTTAAAATTGAAAGAAAATCATTCGAACTTCATCAACTTACCTTTGAACTCGTATCCAAGGGTTTTTCGTATTGTTTTTCTTTTGATTCATGTTTGGAGGATTGGATCTGTTTGTCTTCTGTTTTTAGTTCGTTTTGGTTGCTATTTAAGAGTGGATTTGTTCTGGAAAGTTTTAAAATTAAAGAGGTTTGTTTGTTCCTTCATAATGAGCTTTAAACATATATATATAGAAGAAGAAAGAAGAGGCTGCGGCTACGTTTTTCCTCCGATTTTCCTTCCTCATTTGGCTGCATCTGTCTGATATTTTCATGTTAATTAATGAGGAGTTGGGTTGGCTTTATTTGATTGGTCATTAGGTTGCTTTTGTTTACAAATTGGTGAATATTTGGCGAATTCCGGCTCCTCTTTCTTCCCGTAGCTTTCCAACCGAATTGGAGCCACAATTCCACCGAAAACATATATATATATTATTTAATTATTTTACTTGATTTTAGGATAATTTAACAAGTTATACAGATACAAATTAGCTAATATTTGAGAGTTATTGTACAAAAATATGTTTATAGGAGTATACAAAATACTTAGTTTATCAAATAATACAGTTTTAAGTTTTATATATACGTGGTTAATTAATTGTATAATTTTATCTCCCACGATTAAAGTTTCCTGAACTCATTAGGTCAATTTTTGTTTTAGGCTCCAATAGCTTAAGAAAACTCGAATTAGAACAATAGTGTGATCCAATTATCTATTTGGAGTTTAGATTTTGAGTTATTTATCAGTTTATGTTTTCGTTGTGTATTTATAATCTTAGGTTTATCTTTTAGTTATCGTTTTCTGTCTATAAGCGTAGATAATTATTTACTTAATAACACTTTTGATACATAAGCTAAACTATATGTATATCTTTAGTTTCGATACCTATCATGAAATCTTATTAGTAGAGTTTAATACTATCTAAGAATCTTAAATTTAGGATTTAAATCTAAGTACAGGCTCATTACTACTCATCGTTCTAATCTCGAATCATTATTTAGTTTAAAAACAATCATTTAATCTCTATATTTATATTTTCCTATTTAAATCTATTTGTAAAACAAGTTTCGGGTTTGAGATTTAGATTTTCTTTTAATCATATCTTGAATTATTTACTCAAGATACGAAATCTCGTTTTTGGTATCACCTAGGGTTAAAGAAATTCTTTATTCTATTTCTAGATCCTCAACTAGCCAAATTCCATGCATTGTTCTATTCTTAGGCTTGATTAGAATCTAAATCTTTTAACTAGTTCATAAATTCTACTTTAGAGTCGTATACTAGTGTGGAAAATTCCCGGGGTTTACATTCTCTCCGCCTTAAAATAAGCTTTGTCTTCAAAGCTTGAGTACGTACCTGAATTCTCAAACAAATGTGGATAGTTTTTCTTGATCTCCTCTTCTAGTTCCCATGTAATCTCTTCTATTCGGAGATCCTATAATACTTTGACATAATGAATTTCTTTATTCCTGAGAACTTGCACTTTTCGGTCCAATATTCTAACTGGATACTTTCGTAAGTCAAATTCTCCTTCAAATCAATTGGTTCCAATTCAACTATCTTATCTAGATCCGGTACATATTTTCTTAAAACTGATACATGGAAAACATTATGTATACTAGATAAATTGGGTGGCAATGCAAGACGGTATGCCAGGTTCCCAACTCGTTCCAATATTTCAAATGGTCCATTATATCTAGGACTTAACTTTCCTTTTGTTTATCTACCATGAAGACTTTTAATTGGACTTATCTTTAAGTATATGTGTTCTCCTTCATTATACTCCAATTCTCTTCTTTTCAAGTCTGCCCCAAATCTTTTGTCTATCTTGTGCTGCTTTCATTCTTTACTTTATTACCGAAACTTTCTCAATTGTTTCTTGAACCAATTCATGTCCAACCAACACTTTCTCCAAGTTATCCTAGAAAATGGTGACCGACACTTTCTGCCATATAAGGCTTCATAAGGTGGCATCCCAATGCTTGAATGGTAACTGTTATTGTATGCAAATTCCACTAGAGGTAAATGTTGATCCCAACTTCCTTTAAACTCCATAATACATGCTCTCAACATATCCTCCAGTGTCTGAATAGTGTTAGATTCTCTTAAAATAGGTTTTGATGATAACAAAAGAGTAAAAATGATAACTAATGAGTTCATTAAGTGTGTAGCATCAAGTTAAAGAGAAAGAAAATATGATGAGAAGTATTCGGAATCTAGAATGTTTTCCAGAAGGTTGCGTTAAGGATAAAGAATTTTTCCAGAAATGCAGAACCTTTCATAGAACCTTTCACTGCACTTTTGATAGCAGCTCTATATCACATGATTTTCACTATTCATCTTCTCCAACTTGATGCAAATCATTCCAGTTCGGTACAAAAACGAATCTTGAAGACCTAGCTCCGAGTAAATGAGTTTATTTGGGTGATATACTCATTTATTCCACTTAAGTTGGTTTAATCCAAGGGGATTTAATGTTTTCATCAAAGTTTCTCTCTCCTCAATGTCTTCAACGATGGAAATCTTCATGAATAGTACCAGACTTTGTTTGGACCGATTCTACACGTTTTTCTCTTTCAAGATAAGTGACTTATCAGTATCTATAATGTCCAAGATATCTATTTTCATGGGATTTTGTCTAGAAGATTAAAAAGAAGATAAATGTTATCTTGGATAGGATGAGGAAGAAGATCACGATGAACAACAATAACAAATAACAACTAGATTTTTTTTACGAAAATCAAACAAGGCTTATCATCATCCTTCCGTTACAGAATTTGACTTTGAGAAAGGATAAAGCTCACAAGATTTCATTTGAAAAACAAGGAAAAGCCCACCTACAACTTGCAACCAATTTTGAAGATCACAATAGAATTTGAATTTGACAAACGGATAAGGAAGAATAGATTTTAGCCGAGATATTTGGAATATGAATCTATCCTCCAAACAAGTACTTAAACGTTATAAAAAGATGATATATGAGTTACAAAGAGAAGAAAAAGAAAAAAAATCGAAGGAAAAAGAAAAAAAGAAGAAGCTGATACTATTCACGCACAAAAAAAGAAGAAGCTATTTTTTCTTACCTAGTATATACAGAACAAAAGCCATAACAAAATCCAGAAGATTCATTTTGCCTAGAATATCCATAATTTTTCTTATGGTTCAACAAGCGAGCTGATCTCTTAGCTTTCATTCTTTAGCTTTGTGATTTAGATATTTTATCTTATATAGAAGGAACTTGTTGTTGCCTTCTTTTTTGATAGTTAAGTTATAAGTTTAGACTCTGTAGATCGGTTGTGGCTAGAGGATAGCTGTGAGAATCGAGCAGAGAGAATTGTACAAGCTTGTAATTTGTTTTGGTTGGATATAGTGGAAAAAACCCGTAGGATAACGGGTCCCCAGCTGGAGCTGAAGAGTGGACTGACGCACAAGGCGGAACCACTATAACTATTGCCTGATCTTCTTATCCCTTCTCTATTTATATTTCCACAGTTTATTTTATTGTTGTTTAATTGTTCATATTGTTCTCTTAACTTAAAATCAAAGGGGATTGTTTTTAAAAGGCAAAAATTTTAATTTTCTGAAATAATCAATTCAACCCCCTTCTTGATTATTTTCGGGACCAACAATTGGTATCAGAGCAGGCTCTTTTATTAAATTGAGTGATCCAAACAAAATGACTGAGAACAATATTGCAACAATAGAGCTCCATATTTTGATGGTTCAAATTATCTTTATTGGAAAATGCGAATCAACTTATATAAAAGCTAATGATTATGCTTCTTGGCAGGTGATCCAATTTGGAGACAATCCAATAGCAATATCTGATGATGCTAGTTTCACAGATGAAGAGCTAAAGTTGATTGAGAAGAACAATAAGGCTAAGAATCTCTTACTCACAACCATAGCTCCTTATGAATTTTATCTAATTTCTTCCTGTGAATCAGCAAAGGAAATTTGGGATACTCTTTCAAAAACTTATGAAGGAACAGACACAATTAAGGAAACAAAAATCAATCATTACTTCAACGTTATGAATTATTTAAAATTAAGTCTGATGAGAAAATTAAAGATGCCTTTAATAGATTCACTGCTATTACTAATGAGCTAACCTCACTTGGAAAGAAATTAGATGATTCTGATCTTGTCAGGAAAATGCTTCGAATTTTGCCAAAATCGTGGGATGCCAAAAAGACAGCTATAGAAGAAGCTCAAGATTTAAATAAACTGACACTTAGTCAGTTAAGGGAAAAGCTGATGGCATACGAGTCACATCATGATACAACTGAAGAACCAGAAAATAGTTCAAAGGCAATAGCTTTCAAAGCCAAAAGAGTGTTGAATCTGATTCAGAAGAGGACAGTGATGAGAAAATATTAACATACTTACAAGGAGATTCAACAAATTCTTGAAGAAAAAGAAAGGTAAAAAGTTCAAAAGTTTCAATAGATCTAACAAATTTGATGCAGGAAAAAGCTATAAGGACAAAGAAGAAAAGAAAGAGAAGAAAGAAATTGTGTGTTATGAATGTAAAAAACCGGGACATATTAAATATGAGTCCCTGTTTTAATAAAAAATATTGAAAAATTCAAGAAGAAAAGTCGAGCAATGATGGCAACTTGGAGCGATTTGGATGAGTCAGAAGCTGAACCAGAAGCTATAAGTGATAATGAAGAAGAAGCAAACCTTTGTCTCATGGCTACTTCTGAGGTAACTTCTGAAATTGATGATGAATCAATTGAAGATGATATGATTGCTGAAATGGAAAAACTTTTAAAAGCTCTTAAGAAAGCTGATTTAAAAATTGCTAAATATGATAATGAGATAAAATCATTAAAGAATGAAAAAGACGCCTTAAAGCAAACAAATTCCTTGCTTGTTGATGAAAATGATATCTTGAAGAGTGACAATGAAAAGTTTTTTAGGATAATGAAAAGCTAAGAAAAGACAATAACTTGCTAAGAGATGAAACAAGTTTTGAAAGTAAAAATTGATGAATTATCGAATTCAATAAAGAACACGTTTAATAAGTTCAATGAAAGTGATGAAAAGCTAAAAATGTTGATTTCATCACAAAGATTGTCGTGTGAAAAGCATGGTTTAGGTTATAATTATGGTTTGAATTCGATACATCCAAGAAAACTATATTTGTGAGAGCCAAACCAATCGTAAATGCGGAATCAAGTGTTAAAAAGATTGATTATAAAGAATACGTGGAAAAGAAAAGTATGTTCAAAAATCCAGAATGAATTCCAGAATTATTTAGAAAGAAAACATTCTTATGGAAATCATACCAGGTATTCCAGAATTATTCCAGAAGTTATCGAGACAGAATAGTTGGAGACAGGTAAACAACAGGTATTGGAATAATGATAATACATATACATGTTTCTTTTGTAATAAATCTGGTCATATTGAGAAATATTGCTATTATAAGAGAAACAAGCTTAGTAATCATCAAGCTAATATTGATAACACAAGCTTGTCTTTCAAAGGACCCAAGTTAGTCTGGGTTCGTAAAAAGGTATAATTTGTTTATTAGTGATTCAGGGATTGAGGCAACGAGCAGAAGGATATGAACTCGATAAATGAGTGCCTCAAATGGAAAAGAAAGAAAAATATGACTCTCATGAAGAAAAAGAACAACTATTTGTTTGGTATTATTGTTCCAACTCCCTCATATGTTTTAGTGTTTTGCTCTTTATGATTCTAAACAAATTCTTGAAATATGTTATTTTGTTTGTTAAAATAAAATTAATTGGTATCATATTAAGGGGGAGCATAGTTTTTAAAAGAAATTTATAAAGGGGGAGAAGACAAAGGATAAAAAAATTCTTTAGAAAGATGATTAGTTTTTTTTTTTTTTAAATAAAAAGAGGGAGAAATGTTTGAAATGAAGATAAGTAAATAGAACAAATGTATTGAAGTTGTTTTACCTTACAATTTTTGTTATGAGTATGTTAAAGGAACAAATTTTTGCATTTTTACTTATAAAAATTTATGCTATTCTAAGAGATTTGTGTATAAAAATGTTATTGTTTAGACTATCATACATATTTGAAATGTGTGCTTGTCTTTTGAATTAAAGGAATTCATATTTGGTTATATTCTATGAATGTATTTTTTGTTGATAACAAAAAGGGGGAGAGAATTATTTTGTTTAAAAAAGTTTTGTTATCATCAAAAAGGGGGAGAATGTTAGATTCTCTTAAAATAGGTTTTGATGATAACAAAAGAGTAAAAATGATAACTAATGAGTTCATTAAGTGTGTAGTATCAAGTTAAAAGAAAGAAGAAATATGATGAGAAGTATTCGGAATCCAGAATGTTTTCCAGAAGGTTGCGTTAAGGATAAAGAATTTTTCCAGAAATCCAGAACCTTTACAGAACCTTTCACTGCACTTTTGACACAGCTCTATATCACGTGATTTTCACTGTTCATCTTCTCCAACTTGATGCAAATCATTCCAGTTCGGTACAAAAACGAATCTTGAAGACCTAGCTCGAGTAAATGAGTTTATTTGGGTAATATACTCATTTATTCCACTTAAGTTGGTTTAATCCAAGGGGATTTAATGTTTTCATCAAAGTTTCTCTCTCAATGTCTTCAACGATGGAAATCTTCATGAATAGTACCAGACTTTGTTTGGACCGATTCACATTTTTCTCCTTCAAGATAAGTGATTTATCAGTATCTATAATGTCCAAGACATCTATTTTCATGGGATTTTGTCTAGAAGATTAAAAAGAAGATAAATGTTATCTTGGATAGGATGAGGAAGAAGATCACGATGAACAACAATAACAAATAACAACTAGATTTTTTTTACGAAAATCAAACAAGGCTTATCATCATCCTTCCGTTACAGAATTTGAATTTGAAAAAGGATAAAGCTCACAAGATTTCATCCGAGGAATACAAGGAAAAGCCATCCACAACTTGCAACCAATTTTGAAGATCACAATGAATTTGAAAAAACGGATAAGGAAGAATAGATTTTAGCCGAGATATTTGGAATATGAATCTATCCTCCAAACAAGTACTTGAACTTATAAGAAGATGAAGGATATATGAGTTACAAGAGAGAGAAAAAGAAAAAAATCGAAGGAAAAAGAAAAAAAGAAGAAGCTGATACTATTCACGCACAAAAAAAAAGAAGCTATTTTTTCTTACCTAGTATATACAGAACAAAACCCAGAACAAAATCAAGAAGTTTCATTTTGCCTAGAATATTCATAATTTTTCTTATGGTCCAACAAGCAAGCTGATCTCTTAGCTTTCATTCTTTAGCTTTGTGATTTAGATATTTTATCTTGTATAAAAGGAACTTGTTGTTGCCTTCTCTTTTGATAGTTAAGTTACAAGTATAGACTCTATAGATCGGTTATGGCTAGAGGATAGCTGTGAGAATCGAGCAGAGAGAAATGTACAAGCTTGTAATTTTTTGGTTGGATATAGTGGAACAAAACCCGTAGGATAACGGGAAACCCGGCTCAGAGCTGGAAGAGTGGACTGACGCACAAGGCGGAACCACTATAACTATCTGCCTGATCTTCTTATCCCTTCTCTATTTATATTTCCACAATTTATTTTATTGCTGTTTAATTGTTCATATTGTTCTCTTAACTTAAAATCAAAGGGGATTGTTTTTAAAAGGCAAAAATTTTAATTTTCTAAAATAATTAATTCAACCCCCCTTCTTGATTATTTTCGGGACCAACAAATAGTTCTTTCTGTTTGTCCATCAATTTGAGGATGATAAGCTGTGCTAAATTTCAATTGAGTTCCCAAAGCTTTTTGTAATCCTTGCCAAAATCTAGAAACAAATCGTGGATCTCGATCTGATACTATACTAACAGGTATACCATGCAATCTCACAATCTCCTTCAAATATATTCGTGCCAATTTTTCTAATGAATATGTCATGTTAATTGGCAAGAAATGAGCTGATTTCGTAAGTCTTTCCACAATAACCCAAACAGCGTCATGACCCGTATTTGTCTTAGGTAATGAGCACATGAAGTCCATGGAAATCTGATCCCATTTCCATTCAGGTATTGGCAATGGTTTCAATAACCCACCTGGTTTTTGGTGTTCAGCTTTTATCCTTTGACACACGTCACATTTAGCAACAAATTGGACAATATCCTTTTTTATTCCATTCCACCAATATGCACTTTTCAGCTCTTGGTATGTCTTTGTTTCTCCTGGGTGTATAGAATATCCAGAATAATGTGCTTCATGCATTAATTCCCTCCTTATGTTTTCATCATGTGGCACACACAATCTTTTATTCATCCTTAACACCTTTTCTTCGTCCACATGAAAATCCTTGTATTTTCCTTGGGATATTCCTTGTTTAATCTCTTGAATTTCAATATCCTCTTTATGAGCTTCTTTAATCCTTTGAAGCAAAATAGGTTCCAAAATTAAGTTTCCCAATTCAGCTTCTAAACCTTGCATTGAAAATTCCAAGTTTAATCTTTCAAATTCTTTGATAAGTTCTTTCTGTTCCGTCAATATTGAGGCTACTTCTCCATAACTGTTTCGGCTCAATGCATCCGCCACAGCATTCACTTTACCAGGATGGTAATTAATGGTAAGATCATAATCTTTAATCAATTCCAACCATCGCCTTTGCCTCATGTTCAACTCTTTTTGTGTAAATATATAATTCAAACTTTTGCGATTCGTATATATTTCACATTTCTGTCCTCACAAATAGTGACGCCAAATCTTGAGTGCAAAAACGATAGCAGCTAATTCTAGATCATGAGTGGGGTAATTCATCTCATGCGGTTTTAATTATCTAGAAGCATATGCTATTACTTTTCCATTTTGCATTAACACACATCCTAAACCATTTCTGGATGCATCACTATAGACAGTATATAAATCCTTGTCATTGGGTAGAACCAAGATTGGTGTTGATATTAACTTCTTCTTCAATTCTTGGAAACTTTGCTCACGTTGATCATTCCACTCAAATTTCTCATTCTTCCGGGTCAATTGTGTTAGGGGTCTTGCAATCTTTGAGAAATCTTTCACAAATTTCCAATAATATCCTGCCAATCCCAAGAAACTCCTAACTTCCGTAACAGTTTTAGGTCTTTTCCATTCCACAATAGCTTTAATCTTTGCGGGATCAACCGATATTCCTTCTCCAGAAATAATATGTCCAAGGAATAAGATACTTCTAAGCCAAAATTTACATTTAGACAGTTTGGCATATAGCTTATTGTCTCTCAGTATCTGTAACATACTTCTCAAGTTCTCATCATGTTGCTCTTCAGTAAACGAATATACAAGTATATCATCTATGAAAACAATCACACAATTATCCAACAAAGGTCTAAAAATACGATTCATCAGATCCATGAAAACTGCAGGTGCATTAATTAATCCAAATGGCATGACCAAAAATTCATAATGACCATACCTAATTCGAAATGCAGTCTTTGGTACATCCTCTGCTTTAATTCGGATTTGATGATATCCCGACTTTAAATCAATTCGAGAAAATACCTTTGCTCCTCTCAACTGATCAAAGAGATCATCAATTCTGGTTAAAGGATATTTGTTCTTTATAGTCACTCTGTTTAATTCTCTATAATCAATACAGAGTCTCATTGATCCATCTTTCTTCTTCACAAACAATATTGGTGCTCCCCAAGGTGAAGCACTAGGTCTGATAAATCCTTTATCCAATGATTCTTTTATTTGCACCTTTAATTCTTTTAATTCCACAGGTGTCATGTGATATAGAGCTTTTGATACTGGTTCTGTTCCAGGTATCAAATCAATTGAAAATTCCACTTCTCTGTGGGGGGTAATCCAGGTAACTCGTTTGGAAATACATCAGGGTATACACACATCGTTTGAATGGTATGAATATCCAACACTTTGGATTCGCCCTCAGTTGTTCCAAGAATATACCCGTTTAACTCCATATCCTCTTCATTTTCCACTTCAATTGTTGTTATTCTATTCCCAACTCCTTTGAGTATTTCACCCCTATACTCTTTTCTTTCTCTTTGGTTATTGACAAAAGATATCATTTTGAGATGGCAATTAACTTTTGCTTTTACAGCAGTTAACCAAACCATGCCCAGAATAATATCATATTTTTGCATATCTATCATGATTAAATCAGCAATTGATTCTTGTTTTTCAATCTTTAATGGAGAACTCTTTATCATTTCCCATGTTACTACTAAGTCTCCCATTGGCGTAGTAACTCTCAATTCTTTTCTCATGCTTTCAATTGGTAATCTTATACGCCTCACTAATCCGATATTTATGAAAGAATGCGTTGCTCCCGTGTCAAACAAAGCATACGCAGTCTGATCCCCTACTTAAATTGATCCTATGTATCAATTATTAAGTTCATGTTATTTTCAATTCATAAGGACTTCTATTCCTCGTGTACTTGTGATTATGTCCAATAACTTTAAATAAACAAATATGTAACTACATACCTACAATAAGTCCATATTCTTTAGGATTAACTTCCTCCCAAATGTTTTCTTCATCTTCCTCCTCCATCCACATTCTCAATAGGATTTCCATACATTGCAAAAACTCTGGCCGTGGTATCAGCTTTACTAGTATTGGCGTTTCCATTTTTCGATCCGGAGGCTCCAATCATTCCTTTTAACTGTGAAGATCCAGCTACTGCACTCGCTTTTTGTGGGCAATTGATTGCTATGTGCCCAACTTTGTTACATACATAACAAGTTGCAATTTTTCTTTTTGGACAATTATTTGCCATGTGCCCACTTTCTCCACAATAATAACATTTGTGTTGCAATTGCGGACAATCTCTTGGATAATAAGAACCCTTACATTTCCAGCATGTAACATTATTCTTCTTAATTACTCCTCCGTTGTTCATATGGAAAGGTTTGAAGAATTTAACCTTCTTAGGCACAGAAGTTGCCATATAACCATCATACATTCTTTTCCCAAAAATGTTTCCTTTCTTCTTATACCTCTCAATTTCATATTTCCTTGCTCGTTCAATAATTCGAGCTTTTTCTAACATAGCTGCAAAGTTATCAACTTCAAATTCAGCAAGTCTCCTCTGAAAATGAGGCTCTAGTCCAGCCATAAAAGTCTGTCTCTTTAGCTCATCACTGTCTCGATAAGCATCTGGAGCAAATTGTAATAACTGATTAAACTCATGTTCATATTCATCAATCGTCTCATTTCCTTGTGTCAAATTCATCACGTCAGTGCTATATTTTGCTTTTAGACTGCCTGAAAAATATTCCTTCAAAAATTCTCGTCTGAATACTTTCCAAGTAATCGGTTGTGACAAACTTCTTTGTTTTGAATTCCACCATATTCTTGCTCTTAATCTTAATAGATAAGTTCCATATGATACTTTCAGAGCTTCAGGTACTTGGAAAACATCAAGAGATCGTTCAATCTAAGCTAGCCAATCCTTAGTTTCTTCTGGCTTTCCTGGTAGTCCTTCGACATATCTGTTGCATTTAATGAATTCCGGCAACAAATTCCTTTGAGGACGCAAAGGTGGTGGTAGTGGCAATTCTTGTTCATATCGAGGCAATCCTTGTACCTCTGCAGCAGATTCATTAGGATTCACTGGTCCATTTTCCTGAAATTGAACCGGTAGAGTATGTCTTTCATTTCCTCTGGGAATTGGTGGAGGCATTGCTGGTGCCCCAGCAGGTGGTGCTACATTTGTTGCTTGAATATTTTGCAAAGCTTGCAAAATCAAGACATTTTGTTGTTGGAGACTTTGTAAAACATCCTCAATTCGGTTTTGGGATGATGCATGAGCATTTATTGGTGGATTTCCAGAAATCCTGGCATTTCTACTTTTATTTCTTCCTCTCGGCATTCTATTAACATTAAACATGTTATTTAAATTAGATCATAATTCATCCTCACCAAAAGACATCAAAGTCATTCATATATATATCACACATATATATACATAACCAAAATACATATAAACCTTTCATGGTCAGTGCATTATGTACACATAAAAAATGGCACTAACACTATACCTAGTTTTTACTACTATAGTCATCAAAAGATACATATGCATCACCCTACATATCATATGTATACCATAAAAAATCTATCAATATCATCCTATCATGTCCTCATAAATAGATAATACATCATCATCATATAGTACTATATCAGACTCAAGGACTAGGATAAAGACGACTCTTGCCCTTCTCCTGAGGACCTAAATGAGGGTAATCATTCTCTCCCTCAGAACTGCTATCATCAATCTCAATCATCATGTCTCTATCCCTGGTGCACCAAGTCAAATCTGTATCCATCACCCGAATACCTCTGGGTGCCGGTCTCAGCTCACTCTAAGAGATAGGTGGTATATCTCTCTTAATCCACCCTCCATGTGCTGACCCAATCCATCTGGCATAATTATAGTCAGAGACATACTTTTTTGCCTTAATCCTTCGTCTCTTTCCTTCTTTTCATCCAACAACTCGGTCATTATACTTCTTATATGAACAGTAGTCTGAACTGACTCCTGTACCACTCTATCCTGCACAGAAGGGGAACGCTGAAACTCACCTGCTATCTCGGGTATAATAGGTGGTTTCCTCATCAAGATGCGTCTGGAGTGGCTACATCTGCTAACCTGTGCAAGCATCTGATCATCATCATAAGCTGCATCACCTCTCACCCGGGTATGATCCTGTCTAACATCATGAGCATAAACTGCTCCTCTCCCAATAGATATCCAGACTCTAAAATCTGGAGGATGTGGTCTCACAGATTTGGATGAGACTATGAATGCTATATTATCAATTTCCAGGCCACCTCCTTTCTGAACTACCAATCTCTCAAATCTATAAAGCGTCTCTACAGCTGATCCATTATCTGGAAAAGCCCGCTCTATCAGAAATAACCATCCTTTAAACAAAGACTGTTTTCCTCTCTTCCAAGTGCTAAGGATCTCCTCTAGAGTTTTGGTAATCCCGCATAAATACAAGTCCTCTACCAGGACGCACAATCTGCGCCTGTAATCTGTCAATGTCTCCTCTTCCTGCATACTAAATATCTCCCATCTAATATGACACGTAGCAGGATTAGTTTGCACATAACAAAATTTGCATGATTAATAATAATCACACATATTTTATTCCTATTGGTGCAATGTATTCTACCCATGGCTACCCAACTATATACTAGAGAGTGCTAATTAAATCTAAACTTACTACATTCATCAATGAAATTCTTTCACATATTTATTTTTCTTATATTAGCAACCACGCTCTGATACCAACTAAATTCTGTCACGCCCCAAGGGTACCCTAGTAGTAAACAAGTCATACTTGAATACTATCACTAGATTACCTTCAGAGAATGACAGGTTTTCAAAACAATAGGATCTTTTAGTTGCTTGATAAGAAATGATAAATACATGTAAGAAATACATTATTGAATAACTGCTAACTTAAGCATAAACATTACAGAACTATTACAATCTAAGTAGTCTTACTGAAGTACACAACTGACACATAAGCACTAGTTAAGCTGTTCTAATAAAACATAACCATTAAACCAAAGCACAGTCTTAGACTTCTAGCTCCAAAGCTCTTACCGAAGCCATACACCTGGAAGTGACTAACCAGGGTCGTAAGGTAAACCTGAAAAGACTGTTGAAGTATGAGCGAAACCACAGCTTAGTGAATAATCAGACATATTATACATCACACAAGTCATTAGCAAATCATATGTAATGCAATTCACTCAATCATATGTACAAATACAAGCTTGGATGATCTAGAATCCAAGCAGGAAAAAGATTTACGCCCTCTTTTTAAAGGTTGAAGAACCATTACTCCATGACCCACCTACCTAGGAGAGACTAAGTTTACAGGAGAATCAACGATTTCTCGTTTTAGGGTTATCACTTTGAATATAATCAACTAAACTGACCATCTCCTGCATCCACCTTAGAAAATCCTTAAGTATTAATCATTTCAAAGCGACACTACGAGCAGCGTTCTTCGGTGCCACTTAGTTCCTATAGAACCGATGAAACAAAGAAAACATTGGAAGAACTAACACATTAGAACAACCAAGCATTAACAGAGAATAGAAATATTAATACGTAGCAAGCTGTCATCCCAATATATATGCAATAATGCAATTCGTGCAATGCATGACCATTTTATTTTATTAAGTCAATAGTTCTTATTCAATTTCACAGTGATCATACATTATGCACAATCATCATTATACTACTTCACAACATCAAATCATTGCATTATCGCTTTTGTAAGGATATTTTAACAATCATACAATCAGATCACAACATACTTTCAACAAAACATTCGTTTAATTATCTTTGCATTATATATTCAACTATTTACCAGCACAATCAGTATAATATGACTGAATCACTCACCTGCTCATACTGACTCAATCGTAATAATCAGCTGGAAGGTCTTCTAGGTTATCAAAGTCACCTATTAAGATGATTAAAGTATTCATCAATAAAATATAGATTGCATAACTAAATTCCTATAT
The DNA here is from genome assembly GCA_024138025.1 of Combretum micranthum. Lineage (NCBI taxonomy): Eukaryota > Viridiplantae > Streptophyta > Magnoliopsida > Myrtales > Combretaceae > Combretum > Combretum micranthum. The sequence continues at coordinate 198,489 of JAMXBD010001039.1, forward strand.
GTGGCTAGTGTCCTAAACTTGATATTTATCAAGCTTTGGTAGTGATTAATACTGATTTTATGTTATCCTATAACGAACCTAATATAGAAAATCATAGTTATTTATTATTACTTAGTATCGTTGTGTTTCTCTTAATTTATCTCGTATAATTATTTTATTATTTTTGGAAGTCTCATTACTCAGAAATTTAGTTTATTTCAATTTCCATTCTTACGTATTTTATCAATTTAAAACAAACATTTGACTAGTTATAACTTCTATTAACCCTTAATATTTTTCCTAATCCTAGGAATTTAAGGTTTATCAAATATAAATCAAAATATTCTAAATATTTGTATTTACTTATCTATTTAATAAATCTTATTTTATCATATATATATAATATATTATCAGTAGGTATATTGCATATATATATATATATATATGTATTCTGTTTATTTCAAAACTAGCTTTCGTTGAAGAAATTTGGGTATACGCCGGCTCAAAGCTACCGGCCTTGAAACCCAAGTGCCGGTGTTGATTTGGTTTTGTAAATTATTTCATAACATTGCACCGGCTTTGAAAGCTGTCGGCTTTCAACGTACGCCGGTCCTATGCCATCGGCGTAGAATTCCCAGGTATCTGGCTTTCCTTTGTTTTTATGTGAAAATAATTTTACGTAGCTTCTGTTCAGTGTAAGCCGTCCCTACACCGCCGGCCTATCCATGTAAGCCGCCGGCGTTGAGCGACTACATTGCCGGCTTATAGGCAGTGTTAACACTGTTCATCATCTTCTTCGATGATCCAATTCATATTTGTAAAATTTTCCACGTTACAAGCATTACTAAACCGTTCCTAAGTGTTTCTGTATCTTATATATAGTCATACAACAACTCTTAACACTTCTATAAACATATATACTTAGATTTCGATTCTTACTAAAATATAGTTAGGGTTTCGAATTTTTACCTCGGTTGAGCCGATCTGATGAAACTCGAAGCTTGTATTTGTGTTTATTACGTTCCTATGATTAACATAAATTAGTTCTAATGCTTAGAATTGAAAGAAAATCATTCGAACTTCATCAACTTACCTTTGAACTCGTATCTAAGGGTTTTTCGTATTGTTTTTCTTTTACCTCGGTTGAGCCGATCTGATGAAACTCGAAGCTTGTATTTGTGTTTATTACGTTCCTATGATTAACATAAATTAGTTCTAATGCTTAGAATTGAAAGAAAATCATTCGAACTTCATCAACTTACCTTTGAACTCGTATCTACGGGTTTTTCGTATTGTTTTTCTTTTGATTCGTATTTGGAGGATTGGATCTGTTTGTCTTCTATTTTGAGTTCGTTTTGGTTGCTATTTAAGAGTGGATTTGTTCTAGAAAGTTTGAAAATTAAACTGGGTTGTTTGTTCCTTCATAATGAGCTTTAAACATATATATATAGAAGAAGAAAGAAGAGTCTGCAGCTACGTTTTTCTTCCGATTTTCCTTCCTCATTTGGCTGCATTTGTCTGTTATTTTCATTTTAATTAATGAGGAGTTGGGTTGGCTTTATTTGATTGGTCATTAAGTTGCTTTTGTTGACAAATTGGTGAATTATTTGATGAATTCTGGCTCCTCTTTCTTCCCGTAGCTTTCCAACCGAATTGCAACCACAATTCTACCGAAAACATATATATATATATTAGTTAATTATTTTACTTGATTTTAGGATAATTTAACAAGTTATGCGGATACAAATTAGCTAATATTTGAGAGTTTTTGTACAAAAATATGTTTATAGGAGTATACAAAATACTTAGTTTATCAAATAATACAATTTTAAGTTTTATATATATGTGATTAATTAATTGTATAATTTTATCTCCCACAATTAAAGTTTCATGAACTCATTAGGTCAATTTTTGTTTTAGGCTCCAATAGCTTAAGAAAACTCGAATTGGAACAATAGTGTGATCCACTTATCTATTTGGAGTTTAGATTTTGAGTTATTTATCAGTTTATGTTTTCATTGTGTATTTATAATCTTAACGGTTTATCTTTTAGTTATCGTTTTCTGTCTATAAGCGTAGATAATTATTTACTTAATAACGCTTTTGATACAGAAGCTAAACTATATGTATATCTTTAGTTTCGATACCTATCATGAAATCTAATTAGTAGAGTTTAATACTATCTAAGAATCTTAAATTCAGGATTTAAATCTAAGTACAGGCTCATTACTACTCATCGTTCTAATCTTGAATCATTGTTTAGTTTAAAAACAATCATTTAATCTCTATATTTATATTTTCCTATTTAAATCTATTTGTAAAACAAGTTTCGGGTTTGAGATTTAGATTTTCTTTTAATCATATCTTGAATTATTTACTCAAAATACGAAATCTCGTTTTTTTTATCAACTGGGGTTACAGAAATCCTTTATTCGATTTCTAGATCCTCAACTAGCCAAATTCCATGCATTGTTCTATTCTTAGGCTTGATTAGAATCTAAATCTTTTAACTAGTTCATATATTCTACTTTAAAGTCGTATACTAGTGTGAAAAATTCCCGGGGTTTACAGTGTTGGAGAGGCAAAAGCCTAAGAGTATGAAATCAATGGAGTTGTAGGAAAAATCTATTGTAGCACCTATGAGTGTCGAGGAGATAGATATTAATGTGGTGCCTATTGTGAATGAATTTGTTGATGTGTTCCCTGAGAATTTGCCTGGGTTGCCACCCAATAGAGAAATAGAATTTGGGATTCAAGTGCTACCTGGAACCGTAACAATCTTCAAGGCTCCAAATAGAATGGCACCTATGGAATTAAAAGAGTTAAAACAACAATTGTAAGAATTGCAAGAAATGGGTTTCATTAGGCCAAGTATATTTCCATGGGGTGCACCTGTTTTATTTGTAAAGAAGAAAGATTGCAGTTTGCAAATGTGTATTGACTACAAGGAATTAAATCAAGTTGCTATCAAGAACAAGCATCCTTTGCCCTGGATTGACGACTTATTTGATTAGTTGAAAGGAGCCACGATATTTTTTGAGATTGACTTGAGATCGGGTTATTATCAACTGAAGATTAAATCTTAGGATTTTCAGAAGATAGCTTTTCGAACTAGATATGGACACTTTGAGTTTTTGGTTATTCCTTTTGGGTTAATAAATGCTCTAGCTGCATTTATGGATTTAATGAACAGGATCTTCAAAGATTATTTGGATTCATTTGTTATAGTGTTTATTGATGATATTTTGATTTATTCCTGAAGTAGAGAGGAGCATGAAGAGCATTTAAAGCTTATGTTGCGAAGACTCAGAGAGAAAAAGCTTTATGCTAAATTTAACAAATGTAAATTCTAGCTTTAAGAGATATCTTTTTTAGGACATATTATATCAAAGGAAGGCGTATCAATTGATCTAAAGAAAATAGAAGCTATATTGAAATGATCCAGACCTACAAATGTGAGTGAAATTAGAAGTTTTCTTGGGTTGGCTGGATATTATTGAAGATTTGTTGAGGGGTTTTCAAAAATTGCATCTCCATTAACAAGATTGACACAAAAGAATGTTAAGTTTGTATGGGATGATAAGTGTGAAAGGAGTTTCGAAGAATTAAAGGAAAGATTGGTATCTGCTCCTACTTTGGCATTACCTGTTAATGGAAAGGAATTTGTGGTTTTCATGATGCTTCTATCCAGGGCTTAGCTATGTACTTATGTAGGATGGGAGAGTAATAGCCTTTGCTTCAAGAAAGTTGAAGCCACAAGAGAAAAATTATCCAATTCACGATTTAGAGTTGGCAGCTATGATCCTTGCATTGAAACTCTGGAGGTACTATCTTTTTGGAGAAAAGTGTAAGATATACATAGATCATAAGAGTTTGAAATACATTTTCACAAAAAGAGAGCTCAATATGAGACAACGAAGGTGGCTGGAATTGATCAAGGATTATGATTTGAAAATTCTATACCATCCTGGTAAAGCGAATGTGGTAGCAGATGCTCTTAGCAAAAAGAGGCAAGTAAATGTTGCAACTCTACTTACAAGTCAGAAGGAGATTCAAATAGAATTCAGAAAATTAGAGCTTCAAATCACAATGGAAAAAGTTGATATTATGTTAGCTTAATTATCTTTGCAACCTACAATCTTAAAGCGAATTAAACAAGCTCAAAAAGAAGATGTTGAAACTGAGAAAATGAAGTTTGCTATAAATAATGGAAGAAGAAAAGAGTTGAGAATTGATGAAGAAGGTGTTGTTAGACATGGAAATGGTATTTTTGTACCCACAATACATAGTTTGAGAGAAGAAATTATGAAGGAAGCTCATTCCTCTTCATATTCTATCCACCCTGGAAGCACTAAAATGTACAAAGATTTGAAAAAGTATTATTGGTAGGAAGAAGTGAAGAAGGATGTTGCACATTATGTATCCAAACATCTAATTTGCCAACAAATAAAGATTGAACATCAAAGACCAGGAGGAGAACTTCAGCCTTTATCTATTCCCGAGTGGAAGTGGGAAGACATTACTATGGACTTTGTATCTGCATTACCAAAGACTATTGCTAAATACGAAGTTATTTAGGTGATTGTCGATAGATTGACAAAGTGAGCTCATTTTATACCCTTGAGAGTTAGAGATTCTTTGTAAAGGATAGCACATACATACATTAAAGAGATAGTAAGACTTCATGGTGTACCAAAGACGATTACTTCTGATACAGATAATCGTTTTGTCAATAGGTTTTGGAAAAGTCTACACGGCTTTGGATACTCAACTTCAGTTTAGTATTGCGTTTCATCCACAAACCGATGGGCAATCTGAGAGGACTATTAGATAGAGCATGTGTTTTGGATTTTGGTAATAGATGGGACACTTATCTATCACTTATTGAATTTGCCTACAATAATAGTTTTCAAGTGACAATCCAAATGATACCTTATGAAGCACTTTCTAGAAGAAAATGCATATTGCCTTTACACTGGGAAGAAGTCAGTGAGAGAGCTATCTTAGGTCCATAATTAATTCTACAAGCAATAGACAAAGTACAAGTGGTGAAGCAACGGATGAAAATAGCTCAGGATAGGTACAAGAGTTATGCTGACACAAGAAGAAGACCACTAGAATTTGATGTGGGCGACCATGTGTTCCTCAAGATATTTTCCAACAAAAGGTTTTATAGGATTTGGAGTTAAGGGCAAATTAAATCCGAGATATATTGTTCTCATGAAATTTTGGAGAGAGTAGGACCATTAGCTTATTGTCTGGCTTTACCCCCAAGCTTATTAGAAGTATATGAAGTCTTTCATGTATCTCAGCTGCAAAAGTGCATATCAGATCAGGATGCTATCATTTCTTCTCATCAGCTAGAAGTTCAGCCAATTGAGCACCATTGAAAGACCGATCAAAGTGTTGGATAACATCGACAAAGTGCTTTGAAGAAAAGTTATTCCTTTTGTGAAAGTCTTATGGACTGGACAAACAAAGAGAGAAGCAACATGGGAACCCAAGAATGAGATGAGACAAAAGTATCCATAGTTATTTGAACAATAATTGAGGTACGCTAAGTTTCGAGGACGAAACTTTTTGAAAGAGGAGAGAATGAAATAGTCATAATTTCCTAAGTCAATGTTTTATGATGTGTTAATTCAATTATGCATGATTTTGAAATATGATGAATGTGATTTATATTAATATATGATATATGTGCTATGTTGATGTGTTAAAATACCTATATGTATTAGAATAACTAAATATTGAGTTTATAAATTTATGAGTATAGTTAAGAGTGTAATAAACTAGCTTAAAACAAGTAACATACTAAATATATATATATATATATATATTTCTTCTACATAGTAGAATTTTTTTTGGACATTAACTAAGCAAAAAAAAAAAAAAAACATTTAATGTCCAAAATAAGCCCATTTATTTACTAAGTATAAGCCCATTTAAAGCCTTAAACAAGGCAGCCCCTAAAGTCAACCAAGAAGATAAATATCATCTCATAAAGTGTAATTTTCATCCAAAAATTTCAGACATCAAAAACACTCCTTTACAAGCTCCAAAACCTCAATTTCTCTTCTCCAAAAGCTCTCCCATGGATATGTAATGCTAACCCCTTCAGCTTCTCAAAGAAAATCATTAAAGGCTTGCAACAAGACCACAAAATCAAGACACAAAGCTCTTAAGGTATGTGTGTTCATTTGTTTTAAGCATATTTAAAGTTGTGCTTTTTATTAGGATAGGGTTTGTATGCTAAAAATGAGATAGGATGGTTTCTATGTCTTGTTGGTAGTTGAAGTAGTATTTTTGTGTTAAAAGAGCTTGTAGTATGTATTAGATATGTAACTTGAAGCGTTTATATAATTGAAGTGTAGGATAGTGATGTTGTGAAGTAGATACAAAATTTAAGCATTGATACTTTTATAATTGGTAAAAACTTAAAACATAAGAGTTGTATATCTCTATTTAAGCTTACGAACGCAACTTGAAGCACCTCAATCGGAGATCAGATGAAAAATTTACGGTTAAAATACGAGTAGGCTGTGAAACAGGGGAAGGCCACACGACCCGTATAGGGGTATTGTATGTAGAAATTTGATCCTGTGGAGTCATGAGTAAATGTATATGACCCATGTAGGGGTAGCGTACAACTGGAAAATTTTGAAACGTGGTTCCCCTGTTTTCATTAAAAAAAAATGCAACTTTTACATACTTTCAATCCTCATTAAACACAATTCACACCCTAACTTCATTTATACAATTTTCAAACAAAGTTAAAAACATATGTCCTTATTAAATGTGTGATTTCTTAGGAAATGAATCTTTTTTAGCCAAATTGAGATAGATAACTGAAAAGTGATGTGTTGTGCTAATTAATTAATATAATCAAGCATGATTTAAATGAACTTATTGTATGTGTTAAGTTACGTATGTGTGAGAATACATGTTATGTTTTGTGTGAACTTTGTTTAGAATTGATCTTTGTGCAAGTGTGAGTTCTTGTTTTGAATTAGTGTTAAAGCTTTATTAATTTAATCTCTTTTATCATATTCTTTGTCACCTTTAGAACTAGTTACACCTTCTTTGTTTGAGAATATTTCAGGTACGCAGTAGCATGTTTTTTTCTTGCCTAGGATAGGCATAATTAAATTTACTCTAATTTATGAAAACTTAAACTATGTTTGAATTGATTGTCTATTACGCTGTTGAATCTGGTTCGGGAAGCGGTACCCTGTCATGATGCAATGACATGGTAGTTTTAGGCGCTTAGGCCACCTTTGTCATAATGCAATGACTTTTATAATGGTACGGCGAGCAGTCGATGGGGTTTTTAGTATCGGTATAACATTTACTTAAGCTTAGGATGAAGTAACATGATTTAATTCGATGTTTCGAGACTTGAATTAGGTGATGTTATGGACTAAGATAAGTGAAGATGAAAAATGGCTGAGAACCTTAAATGAGACTATTTTCATTTTCAGATATATCATCTAGGAGATATGAGTCCCCAAATAACTTATATCAACCCCTGAGCGTCGAGGTCGTTATTTAGGTCCCCAAAATGTCCCTATTGCCCAAAGTTTGAATAATCCAGTGTTATTTGATTAATTAAAGACTTTCTAATAACCTATTGATTGTTGCATATGCATATAGATTAAGCTTGTGTGCATTACTAGCCTTTGTTTTCGTTACTTGTGTATTGGGCCTTTAGCTCATTATTTTATCTTTACAGGATCCCAAGACGATGAGTTTTATGCTAGCATGGGTTATGGGACTGATTTTGAAGATTTTCTTGATGGTTGGGAAAATTAAGTTGGCCAGGGACTAAATGGATTACTTTTTGTAATAAATTAGGATAGACCAACTTTTGGAAGAATATGTATTAATGTTGGAGCTTTGTTTATCTTTTATATCTTTTGTTTAAGGTTTATCATTAGCCTTTGTTTGTAATATATATACTTAGTTATGTATATTTAAGTTTTATCTCTTATGATATGTGATGATAATGATGTATGCTTTTTTTTAAGTTAAAAAAAATAAAAAGAAAAAAATCTATAGTTCTCACATGCGTTCTTATAAAAATTTAGACAAACAATTCTTCAAACTCATTTTTTAGGATAACTTGACATATAATACTATAGGTTATGTGTAATTAGGGACTCGAATTCATCTATTTTATATAGGTGTTGTACATGGGTCTTTACACTTATAGCTTTTTATTACAGTTTGATTACCTATGGTTGGCACCAAGGAGCCCCTTTTGTCAGGTATAAGCCAAAGTTACTAAGAGTTTTTAGAAGAAGTTTACATACTTTAATTTTAAGTGTAGACTTCTAAGAGAAATCTCTATAGTAGACTTTTGTTATATTGATGTATCTTTTTAAGATGGCTTAGTTTAAGCAAGGCTTTTAGTACAGGAGAATGCCCCTAAGAAGTTGTATGGAACTTTTATCTTAATGATTATTACATGTTTATCTTTATAAGTTCTTGCATGCTTTTATTATCTGCTTAAACATAATACCCCTTTGAGTCTCCTACTATCTTGGAAGCATGTCTTGCATGTGATATCGAAGCTCCTCCATGATTGAGATTGTCATTCATTAGCTTTAATATTATGTGCGGTGGACTACCACTGTCACGCCCCGAAGGGTACTCTAAACGTGGCAGTCCGCCGTACACAATATTAAAGCCTAAGAATGACCACCTCAGTCACGCGAAAGCTTCCATACTATGTACAAGGCGTCTAACACATAAAGGAGACACATCGGAATGATACATTTTATGTTGATACAATTGAGTAACAATGTAAAGGAAATACAAATTTACTATGCTTCAGATACAAATCACTATACTTCAAAATACAAATAATTCAACTTCGATTACATTCATCCACAGACTTCCCTACATAAACTATTACAAGACAAATCATAAAACTAGCAGATAACTTCAAACATTCGTATTCCTTGCCGAAATCCCAAAGTCATTCCCGACTTCAACCAATTCGGTCCCCACCTTGCATTCTTGAGATAACCTGTTCATTTAAACAACTATTGGGGTATAAGCTATACTAGCTTAGTGAGAATTCCCTTAATTCCGTACCATAACAAATAAGTTATAATAAGTCATATGCTATGCATGAACAAACATGTGAGCAAGCAATTATGCATGGGCATCCAGAACCCACACACAGAACGGATTTACGCCCTCCGTATATTGGGTTAGGAATGGTATTGAGTCTCCACGACCGCATCTAGTCCCCAAGCCCTCGGCTCTTAGCACTCGACTCGGCTAGGCTCATCCAAGAATGCATCCACATGCGCCTTAGTACCCTTGAATGAGCTCTGGCACCGGGTTCGTTATCCAAACGAGTCATCCATGGACCATACCGATCGACCTGCGTAGGAGTAGCATGCTACCAAATGCAATATGTCCAATGCAATGCATGACCAATTTAATTTTGGTTAGGTCAAAAATATTTATACATTTTTTTGAGTGACCAATCCATATCACACATATAACGGAAATAACATGAACGGTGCAGTTATCCAATCAAATCGTGGTTTCGATATGCTTTAGTATTCTTTGGCACACATTCATCACAGCCTCATCATATACCCCATCCCCATTCATATCGATTTTTATCTTGTTCCTATAGTTCTAATGCAACTAACTACAATCACAATCAAGGTAACAAAACAAGGAGAAAACTCACTCGGCCATTGGATCACCGGTCTTCTAGTAATAATAATTCGGTGATAAGGAATCGTCGATCTCGGGATCTCCTAAAAAGGAAGAAATACTCTAATAAGTATTTCATCACATAACTAATCCAAACTATCTCATTCAAACTATCAAATTCGTAATTCTCGTCCTAAGCGGAATTCCAACTTAAAACGGCCATAACTTGATCATTTTAACTCGGAATCTCGCAAATTATATATCGATTTCTATCTACTTCGAAAGATCTATCTATTTCTAATATTATTTTTAAGCTTTGAAAACATTTAGGTCTCAGAACAGAGGGATCAGATTAGGGCAGCAACAATTTCAATTTCTGAAAAATAGTTTTGTAAGAGTTTGTAATGTTCCTACTAGAGAAATTGGCTCTACATGCAATATGAATTATTTCCTAACATGAATGACATGAGGTGAGCTTAATGTATGCATGATCTTGATGATTCTTGCTAAAAGAAAATTTTATAACTCCTTATATTACAAGACTTCAAGGATAACTACTTTTAAGAATACTAGTTTCCTAATTTTGATTATTTCCATTTGTTTTGGATTTATTACTTAAGAAAGTATAATTATTTTCGTTAAAATTGAGTCTTCATTATATATATTACTTATGACCTTCATTTCTTCATAAAATCTCCATTTTACACTTTGTAAACATGTTTTCAAGTGGGGTTGATTCCAAAATCCGAATTTGGTAAAAATGGGTTTTTTGAGTGATTCCCTTAAGTAAAAATCATTTGATATTTAGAAAATTAGGGCTCAATTATACATTACCACTAAGGACTTCATTCTTATACAAAAATTTGCATTTTACACTTTGCAAATACCTTTTTAAACAAGCTTTGCACAAAAATCCGAATTTTAGAAAATTTCATTTCTTGCATATTTCTTATGAGAAAACATGTTTAATGCATCAAAATTTGAAGCTTTACTGTATCTATTGTCTAAGGACTTCATTTAACACATAAAACTTTCAATTTGAGTTCAAATACTAAGTGATTATATATGCATCATCTCAAATTACGAATTTGACAATTTGATTACTAACTCAAAATTTTCCATTTTAATTCCATTACTTGTTTTACACATTACTCATGCCTAAACTGACTTTAACTCGTAAAAATCATTCCTTAAAGATACCTATTACCTATATACTTCATTTTTCACATAAAACATGAGTTTTGGAGTTGATAAATGGGTTTTAAAAATTGGTCTTGGTTGGGATCCGAATTTAGAAAATTTATTTTTGGTCATATCTTTTGATAAAATCTATCTAAGCTTATGGAAATCCATTCCTTACATATCATATCTTATGAGCCTTTCATTTCTTAAGTAAAAATTACATTTTGACACTTGGAAAGTAGTTTTTAAATGGAGGTCTTGCCAAAATACGAATTTCACAAATTTTGTTCAAGTTCAAATCTAAGATCTACACATAATAAGAACATAGATCTAAACTTTGCTCATAAAAATTACTCATTTATGTTATCTATACCCTAAGCCCTTCATTTCAAATGAAAAATACACACTTTGAAGTTGAAAAACCACTTTTCTAACTATGGTTCCATTTTCATCCGAATTTTCAAAATTGATTTTTGTTGAAACAAAGTAGATCTTGAGTTTCCTACAATTTTTCTACCATCATCATGCTATCACAAGTTACTCATGAACATAAAACAAATATCTAATGCATTTATGAACTCAAAACTCTAGATCCAGTTTTCTACACTAGTTTTAAATGCACGAACACATATGAATGAGAAATATATGCATAAATCATAAGAAATAACAAAGATAACAACTTAAATAACAAGATCTATGGCATAAACAAAAATCAAAGCTATAAAAAGTTAGATCTACAACATATATCAACTTTAAACAAGAAAATAATTGTAATACAAGATAATAAAAGTGGAGAAGAGAAAGATTTCATTTTTGGCATCATCATCCTAAGCTTTTAAGCTTATGGAAGGTCATTTGATGCATGAAACCTTCATTACACTTTACCTATATCACCTATGGAGCTTTGGGAAGAAGATTTTCTTAGAAATCTTTAAGAAATAGTTGTGGAAGCCATGGAAGAAGAAGGGGGCAGCTTGTTTTTCATGGAGAAGCAAGAGGAAATGAAGAAGAAAGAGAGGAAAAATGAGAGAGAAAGTTAAAGAATGAAAGAGGGAAAGTAAGTAAATGAAGGAGTGAGAGAAAATGAGTGTTTTAATTGTAATAAATGAGAGAAAAAAAAATAAACATGGGCAGCCAAGAAGACATGCACGTGAATTCTAAGAGAGGAGAGAGAGGGTTTTGTTGAATTTTGACTTGAAATTGAATTTGTGTAATAAATGTATATGTAACTTCTTAAGAAGGAGTAGAATATAATTAATTGTCAAATATGAGTAAATAAAGGACAATGGCAGCCATAAATAGGGTCAAAAATCTGCCATGAATTGTGGGATAATGTGTAGAAAGATTGAAGTGAAAAGGAAGTGATATGTGTAAGGTGTACTTGAAGGTATGGGTTGTAAAAGTACTTTATTAATAAAATAAATTAAAATAAAATAAAATTAGAAAATTTATTCCAAATATTTGTAGCAGATTTTTCATAATTAAATTTAAATAATTATTTGAATTATTTTAGTATTTTAACAAATATGTTACCGGTATGATCAAAATACGCGATATGGGCTATAAATAATATTTTTATAACCCGAAAAATTATAAAAAATTATTTTATGAAAATATAAAATATTTTTCAAATATTTTTCAATTATTAAATTAATTTATTTTATTTTTAGTATCGGATCTTAAACAGAATCTGATCCCGTAAAGACCTGAAACGAACTAAATTTTAAAAAAACAAAATTTTCTATAACATGTAAAATATTTATCTAAAAATAGAAGGCTTTATAAGAATAACAAAATTTTTTAATGAAATAAAAATGAATAGTGCAAAAGACTAATTAATTACCGGTAATAACGGAAATACGATAAAAAGGTTATAACTGTAATTTTTATAACCCGAAAAATTATATAACTATATATTTGAAATCTTATGAAATTACGTGTCTAACGGTACTATCAGTATATTTTTGATATCTCGAGCCCCGGGACACGCTTTTCGAAGTCTGTATCCGAACGGGTTCGAAATAGGTCAAAATTTTACCAATTTGATAATTATAAACGAACTTATATTACTATGAGCTATTCTACATATTTAAACTACATCTCGGCCTCTAGGTTAGGGCACTAGATTGCCGGACTTAAGCTATTGTATTCCGCTTAGGGTTTCCGGGTGATTTTCCGGTTTAGACCTTTGCCAATTTGGAAATTGATATTTATGTTTATACAACATATTTAATTTGAGAAAATTTTTAAATTTTTTTTTTGTAAGTATTTAATATCTTTTAACGTTTTCGGAATTTTTGAATTGGGTTTCATTTCCAAAGTTAATCGTTATTTACTTTTTAATAATTCGTTTTTGGGATCTATAACCCGATTTTATAAATCGGAGTCACGTATGAATTGTCGTACGTAGTGGTTTTGGAATTGTAGTATGTTGAGTTCTTACTTCGTTTTTGAGAATTCTTATTTTTCCTAAGACTCGGGAATTTTTCGAATTCATTCGTGATTTAAGACCAGTTGAAATTCGGTTTTAATTTGGAGTGATTTTTAGGGTTTATTTTCGAAGTTCATCTTGAAATTATTTACTGAAATTTTCCGGGGCTTACAACCACGTTTAGGATACCCTTCGGGGCGTGACAACGCCTATCTACTAAATTTAATAAATCTTTAGAGCCTTGAGGATAAAACTCTGGATACCATTCATAGTGAGCTAACTCTCTAGTATAAGGATGGAAGATGAATTCTTGAACATTATCAATAACATTGACTGATGATCCCAATGTTTTTCTATTCACCAAGCCCAAGCTCGGGGTTCAATAACATCAAGTTTTGCCAACGGGGGATAATAGTATTTCTTATAACACTCAGCAAAGAACAAATACAAGAATGTCATGTTCGCATAGCACATCACTACATACCAACCTTTCGATCACATTAAAGCCCTGTGATAAAGATCTAGTCTTTGATACAAAGACCCCAAGTGGAATAGACTTAGTGCGAAGCATTCCCCACGTGATTTTGAATTTCCAAGTGAAAGAAATGGGGACTGACACTGCTTTCGAGACCGCCAGGGAATACAAATAATGATAGCCATAAGTAGAGAAAGGCCATCAACTCCTCTCTAAAACAATGGAACAACCTGATTGAGTAAGGATAAAGTTATAAAGAGGATGGTCTGGAATAATAAATCAATGTAAGAACACTTACTTGTGCCATAACCATGCCTGTTGATGTGCTTACCATAGGAGTACTTGCCCCACGAAGAGTATGTAAGCTATCTCTGATTTTCTATGGCAACTTCCATATGACTCTAATAAGGCTATCAAGCCATTATCCTCTTCAGAAGTCTCAACACTAGTAATATCTGTCAATCCCACATCATACCTACCTAAAAGCATGCATGCATCGTCTACAGTTGAGGTAACTTAACCTCAAGAGGTGATAAAACTGTGCGTCTGGGTACTTCAACGACAAATGATAGCTCTCCACATGTTTGAGTCATTAATGCAAATGTATCCTAATTTGGAAGTAATCCATATTGAGTCATATAGCCCTGCTTATTGTAAAATAGCCCCATATTTCTTAAGGGTATATTTTATCCATGGGCTCCATATTTGCATAAATAGTTTAGGACATGGAAACTAGCTATCTGAAAGTGGCAACTCCCTTCTCTCATTTCTGAATCATAGTACAAAAAGGCCATCTATAAGTATCCCATCTCCTATGCGAGACTCCTGACCTATGAAGCGCATTTCACTGTCTATGGGTTCGCACGGAAATAAATCTCGTTTACGTATATCTACCAAAAAGAAGTCCTTTAATATTGTCATATCAACCCATTCATCCCAAGGTGATAGTACTTTTGCTACATAACCATCCAATTATGCCAATACTTCACTTCTTCTAGCAATGTTCAATTGTTTTGTTGGTCTTCGTAACCATTTTCAAGGAAAAATAATACAAGTGGAGCTAAAGGTATATGTTTATCAACACTCTAAAAGTGGGGAGAAGGAAAAGGAATGTGATGAAAATTCAATATTTGATAACTTTAGCACCTGAGATACAAGAAAATGAAGGATAAGTCAGTTTCACAAATTGAGAAGGAATATAGTAGTAGAAAATAGGTATAAACACAAGCAAAGAATTAAACTAAGGGAAAGTATCTCTAGCAAGTTTTGAGAGTGTAGTGTTCAATGAAAAGAAAAGGTTGATAACTAAAATGAGGAGCAAACAATACAACACAACAAGGTGTCCAATATAATCAATCAACGCAAGATGAATGTGCAGCAATCCAACTAAAGAGGTGGGCTTAGATAGTCTCAGAGCTTGATGGTTCTATTATGAAGTATGCTCTCTACTAGAGCAATAATGTGTTGTGTGAAAGAGTAATGAATGTATCACTCAAAATCAGATCCAACTCATGCAAGGAAAAGAGAAACTTAGTAAAACATGGTTATAGCTATCCACTAAAGAGTATGCAAAGAGTAAGTAAAATATTAATAGCATAGCAGGGACGATTCCAATGTCTGCATTTCGTTTTGGTTTGAAAAGGGGACTATTAGAAAGGGTGGAAAGAACTGAAGATAGCTTATATGAAGATCATATTATCCATGATTTCCCCTCCTTAGAAAAAATGAATGAAACCCTCTATTTTTTGGAAGAAAGCAAAGCATTGAAAGAACATGATCAATGTTGGCTATACAAATAGCATATTGAAGACCAAGGATGTATCTAACTATAGGGCACCTTCTATGAGATTGGAGCTGACCTTGCTGCAGTAAAAACTCCATTTATTTTCAACCAATGATTGATGCAATTGTCTATCAGCAGTCTTATCATAAATGCCATACTTTCATGATCTTTGAGCTGGATAGAAAATTACGTAGAGGAACTGAAAAGCAGTATTGAGCACATCGTGGAACTTGGAAAGGATGGCTATTTGTCTAGTCAACCAGTATATGTCTATGAGTAGTAAAAGTTTACTTAGTCCTATACTCAATTCTTCTTAGTGGAACTTTTTATCATCACATTGGGAGAAGAGGACCATGATGTAAATTTTGCAATAATGAGTTGTATTGCTAACCATAGGGACCATCTAGAGAAAATGTTTACTTCAAAAGAATGAATAAACTATCTTCTTTCAAAGTGTACACAAGAGATGTGCAAGGGTCAATAATGGAGAGGGAGAAGATGAATCAATATAGAGTTTAAGACGCCCAAGTTATAAATCTAAGCTACACACACATGAATAGCAAATTGCTGTTACATACCAAAGTGCTAGGAAGGATGATAGCTACAATTTCAATGTTAACATTGTAGAAGCAATTTGTTGAAACTGAGTTGACTATATAGCTTAAACACAATTTGGTAATCTAACATATCTCCCTCATCCAATCTCCATTTAATATAATTCAAAATGTTGTAAAAAAACTAAGAGAGAGATCTTTGACTTTGATGTTTCAAATTTTGACAAATTCTAAATGCACCAAAGTGAAAATCAAGCTTGAAGTTACTGCTCATACTGTTATAGCATCTTAATTAATGAATCGACAAAGTTTTGTAAATCAAACGCATCTCTTCCATATAAAATTGGATTGAGACAATTCAAAACTCTACAGAAAGACAATAAAGACATCTAAAACTTTCATGTTTTGAGTTTTCATGGATTTAGAAAGGATCAATATAAAATTCATCATGAAATCACCACACATGTAGTCATGATTTCCAAAGTTGCAGATTTAGCATAGTTTAGTAAATCATACACATTTCTTAAACTCAGATTGCGACAATTCAAAATTCTATAGAAAGATAAGAAAGAGATCTAAGACTTTTATATTTTAAGTTTTGACAGATTCATAGTGTATCAATATAGAATTAGTTGTGAAATTACAAAATATGTAGTGAAATGTTCTAACTCACAGATTTGATAAAGTTGAGTAAATTATGAATGTTTTTCTCATCCATACTCCTTTTGAAGTGGTTCAAAATTCTATGAAAGATAAGAGATTCTCGTTGTATCAGGTTAAAATTTACCATGAAGTTAGCATGTGCAGTGGTAGTGCCTAATTTTTGTAGATTTGATAGAGTTGGGTAAATTGTGGATATTTTCCTTATTCGAGATCCTACTAATGTGATTCAAAATCTTGTGGAAACATAAGAAAAAATCTATAATTTTGATGTTTTGAGTTCTAAGAGATTCTAATTGTATAAGGGTCGATTTTATCATGAATTTATGCATTAAACTGAAACAACAACAACAACACTACTTTGATAGACCATAACAGCTTGGAGCATCATCAACAACCAATCAAACATAGCAATAGCTCAAGATTAAGACAACATAAACACTTCTACACTTAAGCACTCAACACACACCCTAACATTCCAAAAATAGTAATTTAAGGATCAACATTGACTTAAGCAAATACAAACCAAGCTAGTCTCAAATGCCGATCAGCTACAATATTTTGAAGTAGCAGCAACCACAACTTCAATGCCAAATCATCTTCAACAAAGCCTACAAGCCAAGCTGTTGTGAAAAGACACGATACCAATTCAACATCACAAAGACAAAAACAAAGTTTTTGAAAAAAAAATACAAAGGTTTTCCATTACCAAAGATAAAATGGATTTCTCTTGCACCAGCTTAAGACATCATCACCCTTGTCGATATTGATGTGACAATAATTTCCTCCTTAATCCTCGAAAAGGAGTAGGTTATACAAACATAGATGGAGCAATATGCAATCAACAATTGTAGAATTTACAACGAAGAGGAGTAATCTCTTTGTCGAGCCTGGATTTTCCCACTATCTGGTTCATTTCTCCTAACTCGATTCACATTAAACCCGAACCCATTTAACATGAATCCTCGACAGGGGTTAAAAGAAATTTTAATTTTTAAAAACTTTTTAGAGTCGCCACCCATATAAATCGGAAAAAAAAACAAAAGCTAGGATCAATGGGTTGGTTGATCCTAACTTAGCTACTAGTCTGCGAAAAAATTTGATTTAAAAAAAAAAAACAAACTTTTAAAAACCAAATATCATGGATTCGGGGCTAACCTATTAAAACCAAATGGTTACCACTTTCGGAATTTAAAATTTATAATCTATCCTTTATGCTCAAAAATTCAAATAAAATATTACCTAACAACATTTACAAGTCACATTTTTTGTTTTTCTTTTTATGTTTTATATTTTTTATTTCTCAAAAATTTCACAAAAATAACCAAAATGATAAACAAAAAATTATTTTTTTCATTTTTTATTGTCGCCCCGTAGTGCCTACGTACGCGCTAATCGAGATCAGACAAACGTAGTTCTTTTAAAAAGAACTTTAATTTGTTGATCAATTTTATATTTTTGAACTTTTCTCACTTTAAGTTCATTAAATTTTAAATTTTGTGAAAACCATTTTTGATGATCCTATGATCTAATCAATTGATTTTTTTATTTTATAAAACACATTTTTCTAAGTCCAAAAATTATTTTTTTTTCAAAAATTTTGGTTTTGGAAAATCCAATTTTGTCATTTTTATTTATTTTATCATTATTAATATTATTATAATATTTTTTTAATAATCATCACATAAATTCATAACATATTCAAAATATTTTACAATGCATTAAAATTATTTTCATGCATCACATACAATTTCTAAAAATTTAGGTATAAATACATATTAAAAATATTAAAAAAATATAAAAATAATAAATTTATATGAAAAAATAATTATTTTGATTTTTCTGAATTTTTTATGAATTTTTCTGAATTTTTTACTATTTTTTGCTATTTTCTGAAATAATTATATAATAAAATAATAATAATATAAGCGGACTAACCTGGACCGTTGATGGAGCGATGCGATCTGGATCGTTTGATCTGAAGACCGATCCTAGCCGTCTGATTTCGTTGACTCGATCTAGGGCGTTGATCACCTGATCAAATCTGGGCCGTCCTGATTTGGATGATTGAATCTGGACCGTGATTCTGCTTGATCGAATCTGGACCGTCTGATCTACTTGATTAAATCTGGCCCTGATTCTGCTTGATTAAATCTGGGCCGTCTGATCTGCTTGATGAAATCTGAGCCGTCTGATCTGCTTGATCAAATCTGGGCCGTCTGATCTGAGCAAATCTGGTCGTCTGATCTGCTTGATCAAATCTGGCTGTCTGATCTGAGCTGACCGTTGACCGTTGACCAGGGGGTGGGTTGGACCAGATTTTCGGTCAAATTTCGGGTCGGATCTGACCCATCGAGCGAAGAAGACGAAGTCGCGACTTTTCGAGGAGATTCCGGCGGCTCTGGTGGCCGGCGGCGGCTGGGAGTTTGTCGGCCCGATTCCTGGTGCGACGACGAAGCTCTTGGAGTGTGGTGTGCACCCAGAAGGGCGCAAGGCGGCTCCGTGGTACTTCACGGTGGCTCAATCGAAAAATATGAAAAAAAATTTGCAGAGCTCAATTCGAACAAATTGATCAAGTCTAAGCACACTTGATCACTAGAAACTAGTTCCTAAAGCTCCTCAAACACTCAAATTGGCGAAATTGATCCAAGATCTTCGAATTTGAAATTTCCTCTCTTAAGAACCCTAAGCTTCGAAATTTCAAATTCCTTCATTCTGATTGGTTTGTTGAAATTGAATTGTGCTTTTTGATCCTAGTATCCTCTATTTATAGATTGCAAGCTCAATTTTACGTTTCTATGCTTCAAAACGAATCGATTTTCGCCCTCTTCATTGCACGAATTTAATCCAATAATTCTGTTTAATTCGTTTTAAACCGATGAATTGATGATTGATCTTTCATATTCTTTATCAGATCATCTAATGTGGTAAATGAATCGTCCAATTTCATCAATTCTTGTAAATCCTCATCATTTATGTAATTGAAGCTTCATAAATTGCATTTTTTCCAATTTTTCCAACATGATTTTATGACTTTTGGTTGTTTTGACACATGAATTGTGTATTGATCTTTCATATTCCATGTCTACTTTGCAATGCATCATCAATTTCAACAATTAATGATGTTTTGTCATTAAAAAATTGATGCAAAGTAAGGTAAAAAGTCACTTTGAGGAATAAGATAAAAAAAGCAAAAATTTGCCTTTGCTAGTTTCGAACCTGGGTCCTTGAGCTTGGGTGTGTATTTAGGTCAATGTGTTTAATCAACAGGCCATTTGGCCTGTGCCTTGAATCACTTAGCCAACTTCATCAAATATTTAAGCTTTCAATGAATGACTTAATAAACAAATAATTTTTGAAATTGTTTAATCAGCTTTAAAACAATTTATAACTAGAATTTTGTCTATATCAAGCTCAAATAATAACTTATATTTTTTCTCATTTTTTTCTTTATTGATTCTCTTTTTTGCTTTTTTTCTTGTTTTTTTGTGATTTTTTTCATTTTTTGTGACTTAATAAATACTAATTCTAATTACAAATTAAAGCCTTTAAGTTGGGCAAAAATTGGGTGTCTACAGCTGCCCCTCTTTGTGGTGAAGTTGAATAAAACTTTGCCACAAAGACCAAAAATAGCTAATTTTTGCCCTTGACAAACTAGGTCTCATTTTTGGACTTTAACAAATGTATTGACTTACAGGATACTTGGTCATTTGGCTTGGTCACCATCTGGAATGGAAACTTCTGAATTTTGTCTTGATCACCATCTTTAAATAAAACTTTTCTGATTGTCTTGATTACCATCTTGAATGGATGGATTTCTATATTGGACACCATGCTAAACCATCTTCGAGTTTAGACTTTGATATTTGCTAGGTCAATAGTCGGACCTTGACTTAGAAAACTGATAGACCATCGTATGGCTAATTTACAAAAATGATAGTCATCTGTCGCCTAGACTAAAAAACTGATAGACCGCTGTCGGGTCTAGATTTAGAAAATGATAGGCCATCTTCGCCTATGGGCTTTGGTTTGGTCATTTGCCGGACTATGGGCTTTGGTTTTTGGTTTGAATTGGTGCTACTTGAACTGATTCTTGGCTGGACTGGTAACTATAATTCTTAAAGGCAGATGACGCTCCTTTGAGCAAGTGACCCTAATTTTTCAAACAATAGGACGACGCTCCTTTGAGCAAGTGATCCTAATTTTTCAAACAATAGGACGACGCTCCTTTGAGCAAGTGATCCTAATTTTCAAACAATAGGACGACGCTCCTTTGAGCAAGTGATCCTAATTTTTCAAACAATAGGACGACGCTCCTTTGAGCAAGTGATCCTAATTTTCAAACAATAGGACGACGCTCCTTTGAGCAAGTGATCCTAATTTTTCAAACAATAGGACGACGCTCCTTTGAGCAAGTGATCCTAATTTTCAAACAATAGGACGACGCTCCTTTGAGCAGTGATCCTAATTTTTCAAACAATAGGACGACGCTCCTTTGAGCAGGTGATCCTAGATATTAGAAGAACAATGACGACTGATTTTTTTGAAATCTTATAATTCGAAAACTGTGCTAACTTGAAAACTTTTCTTGAGTCAAGACTTCTTCTTTTTCATTTTTGTTAAGGCCAAATGCCTTTTTTCAAAACTTTTGAGTTTAAAACTCTTCTCTCTTTTTTTCTCAAAATTATATCTCTTTAAAAATTTAGAGATTCCTTTATTCTTTCTTGTTCTTTTTCTTTTTGAAAAACAAACTTTTGAGAAAAACTTCTCTCTTTTTTTTTCACTTATTTCATCATTTTTCAATTTTGCTAACAAGCAAAGAATTTTATTGATTTCAAAATTGCTAATGAGCGACAACTTCTCCCTTACTTATTTTCTTTGAAGGTCAATCCTTGGTAGCCTTCTTTTCTCCTCCTTGATTAAGGGGCAACAATCTCCAATTTGACTTTCTTGCCTTTGGGGCAAACTAATTCTCATTTTTTCTTGTCATTCCCATGAACTTGGATTGGTTATCTTATGCTTGAAATACTAAGTTAAAGAGGACTTCCTCCCACACTCTTTGGCTTATTTTCACACATGACTCGAATTCCAAAAATTACAGTCCGTTTTGTAAATGATACATTTTGGTTAATCTATCAGGACTTTTCTTGGGTAAAAAAAATTTGAGCTTTTGGTCATTGGCTTTAATCAAAAGGATATTTCATAAAGGCTTTTTTTTTTGAAAAAAATTTCAATACATCCCGGGTTTACAAGTCAAGAACCCTTAAGGAAAACTTGATAATGCACTTGTTCCTAGTTTCAAGGGTATTAATAAATCAACTCCTTTGATCCAAAGAGTCTCCAAAGGGTGGAATTTGTGGGTGGGACTTGATGAATTTTGAATTTTAATGATCTTGAGCTATGTATTTTCAAATCATTGATTTTTATCACCTTGTTTGCCTAATATCTTTTTCTTGTTCTCTTTTTTTTTTTTTTTTTTTTCTCTTTTTTTTTTTTTTTTTTTTTTTTCATTGCCCTTTTGGGAGACGAATTCAAGGTGATTTGTTCTTTTATAGCTCAAAGTGTATGTGCTGTGTATGGTTTGAAATGAAGACTCTTTTTCCTTTCATAGGAAATGATTTATTTGTGTCAATTGACTACTCTTGAATTGATGCGACTAGGTCAAGTGCATATAAGTTATTCCTTTTCTCCTTATTAATGACCCTAACCTCCAAATTGCCCCATTGTGGGGTGCCCCAATGCGGGGTGGTTCTTGACAGGGTTTATTTTTAAGAATTCCTTCTTTTTAGGCCCAACGGGGTTAACAAGGGATATATTTTGGTTATTGAAATGAATGCCTGGTATCATCTTAACCTATGTATCAAGTGCAAAATAGACTTCTTTTAAGGAATGAGCCTTATAAATTTCCTCACAATCACTCAACTCTCAAGTGTTCAGTGGTTAGTGTTTGGTATTTGGTTGCCTCTTTTTTGTCAAAACATTTTCAAGCAATAAAATATCCATAGACAAACATCCATTCAAATTGCCCCAAATATCAATAGAAGATTTCATTATCATTCTTATTACAAAGATAGGCATCAATGTCGATCTTCTTTCTTAAGCTACCTGCCCCTATTGGTGTTGACCGGCACATTCAACTTTTGCATATGATAGGCTACTTTATCAGATGGTAACAACAAACTCTCAATTCTTGATGAAGTGACGCTTGGAAACCCTGTCGGAGTTGGGATAGGATCATTATCATCAATTGGCTTCATAGATTTCAGGAGCTCGGGTTGGATAAGCTTAGCATCGATCAAATCTTGGATTTTGTGCTTTAATCTCCAACAATTCTCCGTAGAATGGCCCGTTTGACCCATGTGGTACTCACATTGGACATTAGGATCATATTTCCTCGGCTTGTACCCTTCCTTTGGGATTTCAAATGTTATCAGATTTTGATCTCTCAATTGGTTAAGAACTTGAATCATTGGAATCTCAAATTGTGTGAGACGCCTTTGCTGTGTCAAATGATCTGGTTTATTTTGGCCCCATGCTTTTGAATTCAAAGGCTTCCTTTCCTGCTCCATATTCTTTGGTTTGTAGCTTGATGATCCTTCTTGAGTCTCACAAGATGGCACTTCGTGAGCATTAAGACCTAAATGTTGGAGTTTATCTAGCACGTGCCCCATAACTCGCTCGAGGGTTTCAATCCTTTCTGTCATTCCTGCAAGTCTTTGCTCTAGCTCTTCATACTCTTTTTGATCTTTCTCTTGTGAATCACTTCTTTGATTTGGCGTGTTACCGAACTCTTGTACATGGAGCATGTTGATTGTAGGTTCTTCATCGTTAACCGCTAGCTCATCAACAAATCGCAATTGGACCGTTTCTGAGTCAATCAAATCCTGAATTCTATTCTTCAGTTCCCAACAATCATCAGTAGCATGCCCCTGTTGATCCATATGGTATTCACAATGTGCATTAGGGTCGTACTTTCGTGGTTTATACCCTGGTACTGGCTCACTAGGGTATAATAATTGATCCTCTTTCAGCTTCTGGTAAATTTGAGATAGAGGAACTGGGATTTGAGTGAATTTCCTCCTAGATTTTTGTGTAGGATTGTTGTAACTCACTACATTGGCTGTGTCCTCTTCTACTTTCGGTTCTTCATTGTTTTGCAGTTTACCAGAAATGAGGGCATTTTCAACTCTGCATCCTGCCACTACTGCTTCTGAGAAACTTGCTGATGCATATCCCACAAGATGTGAAAAGAAAGGTTCATCCAAAGTATTGATGAAATTGCATGTCAAATCCTTTTCAGGGATTGGGGTAGTGATTCTTGCAGCTAAAATTCTCCATCGTTGGGCATATTCCTTAAAGGTTTCTTCTTTCTTCTTCTTCATATTGTTCAGGTCCCAAACTGAGGGTGCCATTTCAATGTTGAACTTATATTGGTTGAAAAATGCTTTAGCTAACTTTTCCCAGGTATCAATTTCTTGGTGATCCAATTGGGCATACCAGGCTAAGGCCGGACCAGTAAGACTATCTTGAAAAGTTTGTACCATCAGTTTGTCAAATTTGGCATATTGCCCCATACGTCGTATGTACAGTCTTGTATGCATATTGGGACACCCGGTTCCATTGTATTTCTCAAATTCAGGTGCCTTAAATTTTCCAGGAAAGTCACCTTCCTCACACTGTGGTAGGCTTAAGATTGCAGATTGGTCAAAGCCATCAAATGTCTTCAATTTTTCAACCAATTTTTTCTCTATCTCCATAACTTGAGCTTCTAGTTCTTTCTTTAGCTCAGCTACATTACACTCATTTTGTATGTCATCTTGATCAATGTGTTGCCCCTCAATTCCTTTCCCTTTCTGTGTCCCTAAGGATCCTTCAGATGTTGTAGGGGTCTTAAGCTGAGCAAGACTCTGTGTTAAAGTCTGCATTTGTTCAGCAACTCTAAACAGGGTTTGTTCCATATCATTGAGTCTCTGTTCAGTAGTCTGATTGGGAGTGTTGTTGTTGTTAGCCATCTTAACTTAATGTGTAAGGGATTAGCTGAACCTGGTCAAAAGCAATTTCAAAGTCTCAATTTGTTCTTGCTAGCAAAATATCTCCTATTTATTTTTTCTTCTTCTTCTTTATTGTTAAAAGAAAGTTTGGAACTTTTATTCTTCTTTTATTATTTTTTCAAATTTATCAAAGAATTAATTGTTTGAAAGAATAATGGATATTCAAAAAATTTACAAATGATTATTTAAAACCTAAAGTGGAAAAAATTTTAGTATTCTAGTTTTATTTTCTATAGTGGTAAAAAAAACAATGACTTTCTCAAAAATTTCGAATTGGGCTAATATTTTACAAAAACAATAGACTTGATGACAACGAAGTGGAATACCTATGACAAAAATAACTGTGGGTGAAAGAACCTATCATTATAGGTGAACAATATATACTCTATGGATATATACAAGTTTGACTTTGGTTGGAAAGACCCTATAACTATATATATTCTATGGATATACAAGTCTACTATACACATTTTTCTTTTTTTAAGGAAAATATATACAAATGCAAAGATGCAAATATGTACATATGCTAGCACACAAATACTAATGGGGATCATGACCAATAGAATTTTGAAAAATTTATTGGAGTTGTCTTTAAAAACAATGGTTTAAAAACCTTCATCAAATTATTTATATTTTATATCTTATAAGGCCAATTAAAACTAAAAGAATATTGCATCACCTTTTTTTTTTAAGACTTTGTTGGTATTGGTAAAAACTTTTTGTTTTATTTAATTGATTTTTTTTAAATAAATGATACAACTCCATTTTTTTGAAAAAAATTTGGTCACATCCCATGTTGAAATGCATGATTTGGTAGGGTTCTATAGGTCCCCCGTTTAGTGGTACTAAACCGGAGTGGGAGGACATTTCTTGATCTAGAGGGTGGAAAGCCACAGCCCCCGGACCTTACTTCGTCCTCCTCGCTTAGGCTCTTAAGACGCCTGGTCCGACCGTATCTAGCACACAATCATGCTAATGCAAATGCAAATGCAAATACTTAAATAAATAAACAAACAAGCTTTTTGCCTTCTTTTTTATACCTGCAAGGTTAGTATATATTTACAAAACAATTATTCAATATAATATACAAAGAATCATATATTCACAAAAATTGAGCAAGGATAAATTTAAAATTTAAAATTCCTAAGTGGCTAGCCCTCTCTTTTTTAAAAAAAATTTAGGCGTCCCCAGTGGAGTCGCCAAGCTGTCGAGCCTGGATTTTTCCACTATCTGGTTCATTTCTCCTAACCCGATTCACATTAAACCCGAACCCATTTAACATGAATCCTCGACTAGGGGTTAAAAGAAATTTTAATTTTTGAAAATTTTAGAGTCGCCACCCGATATAAATCGGAAAAAAAAAAACTAGGATCAATGGGTCGGTTGATCCTAACTTAGCTACTAGTCTGCGAAAAAATTTGATTTAAAAAAACAAACTTTTAAAAACCAGATATCATGGATTCGGGGGCTAACCTATTAAAACCAAATGGTTACCACTTTTGGAATTTTAAATTTATAATCTATCCTTTATATGCTCAAAAATTCAAATAAAATATATTTTACAAGTCACATTTTTTGTTTTTCTTTTATATTTTATATTTTTTATTTCTCAAAAATTTCACAAAAATAACCAAATGATAAACAAAAAATATTTTTTCATTTTTTATTGTCGCCCCGTAGGTGCCTACGTACTCGCTAATCGAGATCAGACAAAACGTAGTTCTTTTAAAAAAGAACTTAATTTGTTGATCAATTTTATATTTTTGAACTATTCTCACTTTAAGTTCATTAAATTTTAATTTTTATGAAAATCATTTTTGATGATCCTATGATCTAATCAATTGATTTTTTTATTTTATGAAAACAATTTTTCTAAGTCCAAAAATCATTTTTTTTTTTTAAAAATTTTGGTTTTTGAAAATCCAATTTTGTCATTTTTATTTATTTTATTATTATATTATTATTATTAATATTTTTTTTAATAATCATCACATAAATTCATAACATATTCAAAATATTTTACAATACATTAAAATTATTTTCATGCATCAAATGCATATTTCTAAAAGCAATTTAGGTATAAATACATATTAAAAATATTCAAAAATATAAAAAATAAATTTATATGAAAAATAATTATTTTGATTTTTCTGAATTTTTCTAAATTTGTCTGAATTTTTTACTATTTTCTAAAATTAATTATTTAATAATAATAATATATAATGCGGACTGACTTGGACCGTTGGATGGAGCGGATGCGATCTGGATCGTTTGATCTGAAGACCGATCCTAGCTGTCTGATTTCGATGACTCGATCTGGGGCGTTGATCACCTTGATCAAATCTGGGCCGTCTGATTTGCATGATTGAATCTGGACCGTTGATCTGCTTGATCGAATCTGGACCGTCTGATCTGCTTGATTAAATCTGGGCCGTCTGATCTGCTTGATGAAATCTGGGCCGTCTGATCTGCTTGATCAAATCTGGGCCGTCTGATCTGAGCTGACCGTTGACCGTTGACCAGGGGGCGGGTTGGACTTCGGATTTTCGGGTCAAATTTCGGGTCGGATCTGACCCGATCGGGCGAAGAAGACGAAGTCGCGATTTCGAGGGGGATTCCGACGGCTCTGGTGGCCGGCGGCGGCTGGGAGTTTGTCGGCCCGATTACTGGTGCCGACGAAGCTCCTGGAGGTGGTGGGGTGCACCCAGAAAGGCGGCAAGGGGCAGCTCCGGTGGTACTTCACGCCAGCTCAATCGGAAAAAGATGAAAAAAATTTGCAGAGCTCAATTCGAACAAATTGATCAAGTCTAAGCACACTTGATCACTAGAAACTAGTTCCTAAAGCTCTTCAAACACTCAAATTGGATCGAAATTGATCCAAGATCTTCGAATTTGAAATTTCCTCTCTTAAGAACCCTAAGCTTCGAAATTTTCAAATTCCTTCATTATGATTGTGTTTGTTGAAATTGAATTGTGCTTTTTGATCCTAGTATCCTCTATTTATAGATTGCAAGCTCAATTTTACGTTTCGTATTGCTTCAGAAACGAATCGATTTTTGCCTCTTCATTTGCACGAATTTAATCCAATAATTCGTGTTTAATTCGTTTTAAACCGATGAATTGATGATTGATCTTTCATATTCTTTATCAGATCATCTAATGTGGGTAGATGAATCGTCCAATTTCATCAATTCTTGTAAATCCTCATTTATGTGCAATTGAAGCTTCATAAATTGCATTTTTTCCCAATTTTTCCAACATGAATTTTGTGACTTTTGGGTTGTTTTGACACATGAATTGTGTATTGATCTTTCATATTCCATGTCTACTTTGCAATGGCATCATCAATTTCAACAATTAATGATGTTTTGTCAGTTAAAAATTGATGCAAAGTAAGGTAAAAAGTCACTTTGAGGAATAAGATAAAAAAGCAAAAATTTGCCTTTGCTAGGTTTCGAACTTGGGTCCTTGAGCTTGGGTATGTATTTAGGTCAATGTGTTTAATCAACAGGCCATTTGGCCTGTGCCTTGATCACTTAGCCAACTTCATCAATACTTAAGGCTTTCAAATGAATGAGCTTAATTAAACAAATAATTTTTTAAATTTGTTTAATCAGCTTTAAAACAATTTATAACTAGAATTTTGTCTATATCAAGCTCAAATAATAACTTATATTTTTTCTCTCATTTTTTCTTTATTGATTCTCTTTTTTGGCTTTTTTCTTGTTTTTTTTGTGATTTTTTCATTTTTTTGTGAGCTTAATATAATACTAATTCTAATTACAAATTAAAGCCTTTAAGTTGGGCAAAAATTGGGTGTCTACACTCTTTTCATAAAAACTAAGTATCATGATAGCTTATTTCAAAAGTGAGGGGTTCTCAATCCTACTTTTGTCCTCATTGCAAGAAGTAGAGTAGAACCTCTCTCTCATTAACTCATCAACTATTAATCAGTAACAATACCGTAAAATGTCATAAAGCAACTTATTTCAAGCATGAACATCACAGAACCAGGGTACCAAGAACTATATAGAAGTAATATATTAGAACTTATGTCTCCACTAAGTACTATATTTATTGCTCTAAATTTAGCAACGTTGATCATTAATGTAACTCAAGCTTTTCTTCAACCTTTTTCAAGCCATTATGCCATAACTCGTATATTTCAATACAATAATTTGAAGAATGGAAGAAGAAGGTTGATAGACCAACTAAATGATTGCCTTGTTGTGAATTTCACAGCCTATTCCATTTGACCTAAAGGTTCAATGGACCAAATAGAATATGCCATGAGATCAAGAGAAGCATGGTAGTGGTTGGGTATGGCTAACATGCTTCATCTCGAATCTCATGGGTTCTCTTTGTTAGCTCTAAAAAAAACGATTGTTCTTGAGTATGGCGCTACAATCTGAAATACGCAATGACTAATTGGAAAATAGATGAGCCTTTTAAAGTTGATGAAATGGCTGCCATTTATGATGCCATAAGGGTTAGATTCTAAATGCATAAACATAAATAAGAACCTTATATATATTATATATATATATATATATATTGGAAGCTCATTCATAAAGAAGAGAGAGCGAACAGGGGTTCATATCAGAAATAGGAAGCAACCCACCCTTCAAAAGCATTAGAGAGTCTTCAAATGTATTAGAGAAAGCTCGGTTTCTCACAAATGATTACAAACGATGGTTCCTCAAATGTTATGCTGAGTATGTATGTTGAAGTATGGTGAAGGTGAAAGAAAATAGGTTCCGATATTATAACGGGAGTGTTTTTCATTCGTACCACTAACCAATCAAACGTAGACACCTCTGTAATCGTACAAAATTATACCTAAGTATGCTGCCTGCAGAAGAGACATGCAAAATGTCAGATTGAAATGTACTAAGCTACAATGTTGTTGAAGTTAACAGATTGTATGGGCTTCAACGGTGGTCCATGAAGTGAACTTGTCCTTTATTTGACTGCGTAGATCACGACTATTAATAAGTGGCAAATGGCAAGGATGCAAAGATTGTACATTAAAACTCTCTTTATTGACCATTGGTATAGAGATTGATAAAGATGGTAGAATATGAATATCGTCTATTATAGGCAAGTAGTAAAATCATTGATAGATGTAGTATGTTCATCAGCAAAGAAAAGAGAGAGAAGAGAAAGAGAGAGAGAGAGAGAAAGAATTTTCAGCTTAGTGTTAGGCTAAAACCAACAAATTAGTAATTGAAGCATTTGGGAAATGAAAGAAAAAAAAAATTGTCAAGAAGGATCGCATATGTGAATCAGATATGAAGGATGAGTTAATATGCATGAGAAACTTGCTTATTGAAGGAGGCATATTAATAAGTTATTGTCTTAGAAGCAATACAATGTTAACATGAAGTAATTTTTATGGTTAAGACAATATTGCAAGGGCGTACGCTAAGAAAATTTAACTGTTTGGCAAGCATGGCACTAGACTTTTATACTATAAAATGTTAAGAAATTAACATGCCAAGCAGTAGTGTAGCTAATTCATGGCACACACACTAAGCAAGACTTTTTTCATTCGAAAGGGCTTATTTGATGCCTAAACCCCTAAGATATTGATCAGAGGATTTTAGTTAAGGGAAAAATGTAGATGGTTAAATTTGATTATAAAGGCTTTGAACCTAATTTTTATTTGGGTTTAACTCTTTGGGCTAATGTCACAGAGCTTAACAAATTATACCCAACTCATTTTGGATAATTGTAATCCCCCAAATTTTATGTAACCTAATTATAACAAATACTAAAATGTAATATTTGATTATTTAGAATATTTGGAAAAAGTAGCAAAAATCACTCCAAATTTTTCTCGATTTAAAAATGTCAAAGTATGAATGAATTTGATTCTAGTTAGAAAGATTAGAATCTCTACGCATAAAAATTTTTCAAAATACAAACTGTAAATAATCACAATAACGTAAACAATTGTTAATATAAATTCCTGAGTTCTTTTTACTTAAGCTCAATACTTAGAAAAATAAATCCTACTCTTGTTAAATAATGACATAATAGTGTTCAAGCTATTATTAATCTATTAACAATATTAAGTAGCACTAGACAAAAATATGTTTTTATTAACAAAGTAGTATAAATAACTCCTATACAGTAAAACATGATATTTGATAAAATGATCAATGGCCCAACAAGAAATCATAGTTAACCTTAATTCTAAATCACAAAAACAGACGATTGATTTTTAGAACCTACAAGTTATAAAAATATAAAGATAAATTACTAGAATTATAAAAGAAACGACAAGATAAAAAATAGATTGATATCTAAGAATCTAGATCTTAAATGAATATTTAAATTACATTAATATTCTAATTAAAAGGTTATAAGCTTTTAGAAATTAAAATCCCGAATTGCCAAGGTAATCTTTAATAATTTTCATTACTAGAAAATGAACAAATTAGCAAATGTAAAACTAATATGAAGTATACAACTCAACAAAAATCTTAGAATAGATCTATTAATGTAAAAAACTCATTCGTAGCTTGAAAAACCCAAATTTAAAATTTCCTTTGACCTTAATAGATACTAAAAATGAGATTTCGTATCTTGAACTGGTAATTCAAGATATAATTAGAAGTAGCTCCAAATTTCAAAAACCGATAAGATACAATTTATTAATAGAGCTTATTGGTAAAAACAATAATCCAAAGAGGAATTACTAAGATTATAAATACATAATAAATACTAATACTGATCAATAATATTAATCTAGATCTAAAATGAAAATTCCAAACCCGCTGTT
This sequence comes from Combretum micranthum, assembly GCA_024138025.1. NCBI lineage: Eukaryota > Viridiplantae > Streptophyta > Magnoliopsida > Myrtales > Combretaceae > Combretum > Combretum micranthum. The sequence goes on from JAMXBD010001039.1 coordinate 230,069, forward strand.
ATTCTTGTTAGGAAATTATGAATTCATTTTCCTAATTTAATTTAGAACTGTAAAATTTAATCGTTAAGTTAAAAACTAAAACTAATTAATCTTGTAACCTTTAAAAAAAAAATTGAAAATATAAATAATCTAGATTTTTATAGAATTTAAAATTTTTTCTAAATAAAACCTCTACGTAATGATTATAAATATATTTTGTAATTTATATTAGAAAAATATTTTAGTTAATAACTTAAAAAAATGAGAGATGAACGTGCGAAGCAAATCACAAGCACCACGCACGGATTATGAACTCACGAACTGCAGACTCGACATTGTAATTCCCACCATAGTGGACTTCGACAATTGACAAACACCAAGCAGAATTTCCACGCGCAATAGATGGAATTCACGAACGCTGGAATTGGAAGAAGAGGACCGCTGCAGTTCCACGCGCAGCATCAGCGTCGACAGCATGAAATCACATACAAATCCTCCTCTACCCACAGCACACGAGCAAGCATGTTGCAGCATCCAACGAGAAAGCAGCTGGCTTCCACACGTCCAGCAAGCACAGTACATCCTCCACACACACACACACACACATCAATGCTTGGATGAAAACAGAGCATTTGGGAAATAGAGCAGTAGCAAACAGAGCACCCACAAGCTGACTTTTATATAACTTTGGTCCGAATTTAAACACACAATCTCAAATTGAAATGACATGAAGTCCAACTAAAATACTCCACATGTATTCAACATTAAATACCAAGAATATCAGCTCAAGAAAACAACCAAAACAGTTCCAAATTTGCCCTCAAATACCTAATAAAAACAAGCTACAGCAGGAAAATTCAAACAAAAACTGCAACAGAAAGTTGAATATTTAGCCTATGTTTCACACGAATTTTTAACCCGATTTTTTGTAACTTGAGCCTTCAAATTTCACACATAAATAACCTTAATTAACTACCAAACAAACATGCCCTTGAAATCAACTACAAATTCGTCTAAAAATCGTTCTCAAATTTGTACCATAATTATCACCCGAGAACAACAGCTGGAACATGATCTGTAATCCTTCATTTGATCCGATTTTTCTCAGCCAACTTGTACTAAAAATACACCAAATAAACCACTATTTACTAGCGTTAAATTACTAGCAAACAAACCCCATAAATATCCTTTAAATAACTACAAAAAAAAAATCTGTCAAAACAAAGTCCAAATTTGCAACCCAAAGTTGACAAATTCGTATAGAAATTTCCGGCTGCTATTTTGAGTCTTTTTCAAGCCTAAAACTCTTTCCTTAGCCTCCAAAACTTAGCCTAGTCTTAGTACATGTATATAAGCTTAAGTTAGTTACAAATTGAGCTCATAACTCCCACAAAATCACCCCAAAAACACAGCTACAAAAAGAAGTGCGTCCAGCCTTTTCCTTTTTCTTTTCCATTGCAATTTTCCACTTAGAATGCCTAGAAACCCTTGTAAGATCAACCATAAACCCCTAGCTTACTTCTCACATCCTATCTACACACTAGGCACATCAAAAACATCAATTACCCTCTCCAACAACATCCAAAAGCAAATCAAAAGTCTTAGTTATCCTAAGATCCAAGAGGGCAAAACTAGCTTGACAAGGTAAGAATGTTTGCTAGAAATAGTAAACTTCCCTTATAGTTAATGTTGTTAACTTCTAGTTTCGTTAGAAACTCATCATCTAACCTTTGATATAGGTTTGATTTTTGCTTAGAAAGGAAGTTGAACATCCTTCTTTCATTCCAATCTAAGTTAAGTTCTAAACTACAACCTATCCTTGTTAAACTTGTATATAAGCCTTAGGATGGATTATTGAGCATTGGAAGAAAGTTTTGTGGTTGAAAGAAGTTGTTAATCCATTGATGAATTCAAGTGGATAGATGGTTGATGTGTTAGAAATGCTTAGATATTGTTGGAAAAGAAAAACAACAACTTAGAAGTATTATAATTATGGTAATAGTAAATTCGGATCTAGGAATAAAGTGTACAAAACAAGACTCAAATTTCATCTAATCTAGTCTAAATTCATGTCTAATGCTTCTAAGACCTTATATGAACATAAAACTTGATAAAAACAAGCTTTACAAGCATGATTAGAAGTCCTACATTACAAGAAAAGTATTATGAACAAATTCATAGAAATTATACATACTGAGACTTCTACAAGTTATGATGGAATTTAGGATATGAATGAAGGTTTAAATGAGATCCTCCACAATAATATATAATCAAAAGAAAGTTGAAAGAATTAAACAATAAAAATTTCTTTTCTATAAGAATCAATACTTTAAGAAATCGCAAACTAGAATTCACTCAGTTTTACTCTTAAATCAATATCAATGTTACTGTTATTCCTATAAGTATAATTATGATTATTGCTATTATTATGACTGCTAAATATAGTATTCAGTATTGTTGATATTTTCATCACGAGTCATGAATGATTATTAATACTGTTATTTTCACATTAATGCCACTATATCTATATTATCATCAATACTATTATTATTTTGTCACTAGTATTATTATTTACTAATAGTATTAAAATTGTTGTTATTCTTATACTTGTATTTATTACTAATATTGACATTAACATTTCATACTAATATTACTGATAATATGATATTATTAAACTTGGTTTGTTTTGCAATAAAAATAAACCGAAGTATAATAAAAATTTGATATATCTAAACTCCATAGACATACGATTTATAATTTTTGAAAGATATAGATACTAGAACATACCCATAAAAAAAAAAAAATATCAATTTGAGAGACAGATAAGGTTGACGGGCAAAGAGTTAATAAATAAAAATCTTCTACTAAAAGTAGTAGAACTTAAGAAAAGATAAACCCCTTGAATAAAAAACATAGATAACAATTAAAACCGAGAGAAACAATATAAAAACAAATAACAGGTAAATATTTTTTACTTTAGAAATTAAAACCTTAATAAAAACTATATCAAATACCGATATGGAATAGTTAGGCACCTATAAGAATTCAATTAAATTATTTAACGATACAGTAATTAATATGACGAACTTAGTCTAATATCTGACGATAGAGATCAACACCTTTAAATTATAGGAAGACTTCTCTTACAGAAATAGTCCAATAATGAATCTCTGTTATTTCCTTTCATAAGAAAATAGATCAATTTCCGAATTATCAATAGCTTATGCAACAATTTAGCAAGGACCACATGTGAGTTACTTGACTTTATCACATTGTTTGTGCTTGTAGTATAGTTGCATTTTGAATAATATATATTCAATTGATATGCATGCGGGATTGGGAATAATGCATGATGCGTGGTGTATGATTGAATGCCAAATTATCATAATATAAGAGAAAATCCTATTGTGTGATAAATATTGTATGAAATATGCTGATGATTGTCTGGAAATGGTGTGATCGCCTTAAACTTGATTAACAACTATCGGTGCTATAAATGAAACAGATATGCATTGCACGATTTGCATAAACTGCATTTGGAGATGTGGCAGCCTACTACGTGTTAGTATTTCGGTTCTCTGGTAATGCTTGGTTTTTCTAGCAAAGAGGCTAGTAGTTCTACACAAGCTTACCTTTGTTCCGTCGGTTCCATGGGAACTAACTGGAAATGAAGGACGCCGCCCATGGTATCGCTGTGAAATGACTAACACTTAGTGGAGTTTCTAAGGTTGAAAATACGAAGTGAGTGCCTAAAGTGTAAAGAGATAGTTACAATGAGGATCGTGGCATTCCTGTATACTTAGTTTCTCCTGGGTAGATGGGCCATAATATCGAGGTCCTTTAACCCCGATGAAGAGAGCATAAATCTTCATCCTACTTTGGATTCTAGATCATTCAAGCTTGTAATGTGCATATGATTTATTGTTGCATTACATATGATTGATAATTATACTTGGTTGAAATTGTTTGATGTGTGGTCTGGTCAGGTTATCTCACTGAGCCCGTGGTTCGCTCACCCCCTAGTAGTTTTTGTGCAGGATTATTACTAGCTAGGATTGGGCTAGGAATGTGTGAAGAGAGCTTCTCCAACGAACTCTATTGAAGATAGAGATATAGGATGTGGTAAACTTAGAATGTAAACTAGATAAATTTTATATTGTTGAAATTTGTAAGTGGTAGTTTGAAACCCATTTTCACTATTTGGTAGGGGATACCGATTCTCTGCGATCCTGGTAGAAATTGGAAAATCGGATTCCATAGCTAAAATCCTGTAATATATTATATCATTTATATGATAAATATTGATAAATAAATAGAGTCTTGTACACTCTGATATACAAGACGGCTCTCATGTTACAGGTGCACACGTGATATGATAGCTTTAGATTAATCCTACTAGGCCCCTATTTGGAGTTGTGATAATAATTAAGGGAGATTCTGCATTGTAGGCTTAAAGTAGAGCCCATTAGAATTATCCCGTCCAATTCCAACATTTCTTAAATTGGCTTATACATATGACAAATAAAGGCTTTACTGGGCATGGATCCACAATGGAGCCCACATCTATAAGACTATATCTACTATGAGAGGAACTCATCCTAACCATTAGTCGTCTGTCTCATTTAACGGCTGATATTAACAACTAGATCCCTTATAAACACCACTAGTCCCCACCTCATTTGGATAAGTTGTAAATCTTGAACAAATGTTGTTGTGCTACCATATTTCCATCTCGGTGAATCAAACACTTGTCTTAATCAAGAGCAGTCATCGATTCATTACATATAGTGAGGTTGATGCTTTCTAACTCCCTTACCTGTCACACGTGTATTAGAACCAATTAAGACTACTTACTCATCCTTCCTACACGACTCTCTCTTGATCACCCTAGTACATGTTGTTTCCCTAGGTCACGTGAGCATGATTGTCATGCAATACGCATGTGATCGTTGTATTCGGAATCATACCCATGCAAAGTTAGTATATTTTATTTCACTTATTATGACAGATCATAGTAAGATAAAATAATAAAGGATATAAATAGACTTGAGGTCCTCAATCTAAATAGTATGAGGTTTTTTCTATTATGTTTTTTCACACATCTCATTAGTAAGAAAAATCAAGAGAACAAATACTACTTTAAACTAGATGACTAAAACACTCTTAAAAGAATTGGTTTTTTTCACGGATTCAGAAACGCTTTTACACTTATTTAATTTTATTCATTGTACCTTTATTTCATGAGATATTAGAATTCGGGCATCAAGAAATCCATTAATGATTCCAGCATATCACACAATAATAGTTAATACTAGAATGCAATTAATGCATCTTATTGTACCGCACGTCAGGAGGGTTAGAATGATAATAAAATTATTTTCTTCTGTAATATAACAAAATGAAATATAATATTAAAATGAAGTTAATGTACCATAGTCTATCTTGTCAAACGGGTTAAACGACATTTTGAAAGGGTTTCTTAAGCCCACGAAGTCGTAGTAGTTGGCATAAAATACCACTAAACTGCTTCATGTATGACCACAATCGGTCTTTGATTAACTTTTCAAATGTGATGTCCTACCACCATGATTTTTCAATATGTATGCCCGAAATTTCTGCTTCTCCCCGAATTAAGAGAAAAAAAGATGGATATCCAGTGTGTATCCACGTATGAAATTTCTAAAATATGTATGAGATACGAGAAATGCAATTGTTTTCGTGGAATATTCCTAATAGCTCGTGTTTTTGAACAACTGACAGCTATGATCCTCTTTCAGATATCACCTTATTTTTTTAGGTATAGCACAATATGCGGCCTCCTAGGATGGGTTGCATCGACCATGACCAGTATTTTCTCCATCTTTCCTCAATTAAGGGAAAAGATATGAATATTCAATGTTTATTCACATATGAAATTCTAAAGTGGAATTAGATACGATCTTTCTTGGAATATTTCGGCCCTTATGTCCTAACAGCACATGTTTTGAACGAGTGATAGCCATGACCTTTTTCAGATACAGATGAATATTTGCTATTCCGGAATGGTGTGTCCATTCTATTTTAATAAATAAATACATGTTAAATAAATTTTAAACAAATTTAAAATAAAACAAATAATTATTATTTTTTTATAAATACGTAGCAAATTTTTATTTGTTAGGATAGGATAAAGACATTATTTTTCACTTTGCTGTTTATTAGTGTATTTATAATTTATTTTCTACTTTGAAAAAACTCATCATCATCATTCAACTTTTACACAAAACTTTCATCATATATATTTTTAAATTTTTTAACTATAGTAAAATATGTGGCCTAGCTCCTAGGTGAAATCATAAGGACGAGAGAAAATTGAATAAAATCTACACCGACGTCTCGTAGATGGGTTGCATTGGCAACAATAATGTTGGTTTATTCTGGTAGTTTTAAACATGGTGACAGGGTACAAGGCACAACTAATAACTGCCAGTAGGTTATTATTCACCACCCCTTGGCCTTGCGGTGGCCAACAATGATTGTGTAATATTTTAACTTCAAATATTCTTTTTTAACTGAAAATTTCTATATATTTATTGTTATTTAATTAAATATATTTAATAATATTATTATTGAATTAGTCAATGTAGATCAATCGGGGGAAAAAAAAACAAAGAAAGAAAGAAACATGTGCGAAAGATGGATGGAACAATTAATAGCAATAAGAGATATCTTAATTTGTGAAAAAATAAAAACAACGAAGTGTCAAATATATTAATTGATAACAAAAATACAAAAAAATACAAAAATGTTCATAACGATTCTAAAAATCTTTTTAAAAAAATCCTTACCTAAGTTTGAAATCGAGTTTAGATAGATTAAATAAACTGAGCAATTTGTAGGATGTAATTATACTAGTTGACATAATTAAATTAGTAATAAATTAAGTTAAAATTTGAGATTTCAAATATCCTATCAAATTCAAATTCCTACACCACTAAACTTTAATCCAAATTTCAATTCCTTAATCCCCATAAATTTTGATTTCCATTACTTGCTTAAAAGTATCGGTCCTTAAGCCCCAACTCAAATCGAGTATTAGTTTTATCTAAATTAAGCTCTTAAATTAAGTCCTTATTTTAATTTCTTAATTTTTAACATATAAATTCTTAAATCATTTCATAAATACTTTTAGAATTAAAAATATTTGTATGAAATGTTTAAACTCATAACCCTTACCCAAAAATATCTTATATTCGCATTATCCTTATCTTTATATTTTCTTTTGCTTTTCATTTTTGCTTTTTCCTTCTTATTTGTCTTCCCTTTTCGTTTCATTCCTTCTTTTCCTTTCTCTTTTTCTTTTTTTTTCTCGCAAAATCATCTATAAATGTCAATTTCAAGAGGATTCTAGGGGAAATCAAAGTTAGGAAAATAAAATAAAAAGAGCAAGCATGAAATGGCTTACTCCTCTAAGGAAAAGAAGTAGTAGAGAGGATCAAATTTCATATGATCACTAAAAAGATAAGCGTAGTTGTTTTCTTTGTTTAGTTTGTTGTTATTGCATGAAAATGATGAATAAATTCTAGTTATATGTTAGATTTATGATAAAATTGAAAAACAATGGATATATAAACGTGTATGATTAAACTTAGGCTTGAGTATGTATGCGTAGAATTAGAAGATGATGAGATGATTTGATGGAATTTGAAGCGATAATATGTATATAGATGTTATAAATGATGATTTTAAGTTGTATGTTGAATATAAGCTATTAGATGTTGAATAATGATATATAATAAGCAGTTGAAGTGAGTTAAAATACGATATATGTAAACCCCCAAATTTTTCGAGAATTATTTTGGAATACCGAATCGAAACCTTAAAGATTGACCAAAGTTGAAAGTGAACCTTAAATAATTTTGATCACGGGATTTCATAAGAGAATCTTCAAAAAAAAATAAAAATTCAATAATCGTTCAATTCAAAAATCCGAGCATGAGAAGGTCCATCTATCCGATCCCTAATGTAAACCCCTCAATTTCTAGGGTAAAGTTGGATTAAACCCTAACCCTAGTCAAACCGAAGTTTCAAAAGTCAACAAAGATTAAGGCAATCTAACAGTTTCAACTCCGGCAAACCCGCGCTCTCAAATCCTAGAAAACGAAATTGAGTTAATGGCTTATAAGAGTTCGTAATAATATAGGAGAGTATAAAAATATCATATTCACCTAATTTTAGTGTCTTTCGGATCCGAATAGGATCAATTTTCGAAAACCGTACTCGGGAACACCTAACGATAAAAATATTCTGATAACACCAAAAGACTCGTAATTATACAAGGATTTCAAAAATATCAGTTTCACAATTTTTTTATAACTAAAATATCAGATATAGCATTTACGCGTATTTTTATTACTAACGGTATTTTATTTGTCTAGTCTATTACTATTCATAGTACTATTTTTACTATTCATTACTATTTCACTATTTTACTGCTTCTTATAACTATTTCTTACTACCTACACACCTATTTCTTACACTTTTATATTTCCAACACAACTTTATTCATATAAAACCTTACATATTATTACTTTCTTTACAAAATTATAAAATAAAACAAAATCCTCCCTTTCTCTCCCATTATTGCCACGGCCCTCCCTCTCTCATTTCTCAATATATTTATTTTTCAATTTATGTTATTATATCTAATTTCTACTCTAAAATTCTATAAATACCCTCTCTCTCCTTCATTCTTTCACACATTCATTTTACATAACAAAACTCTACTAAAATTTCCTCTTAAATCCTCTCTCCAAGAATTCCTTCTCAAAACACTCTCTACCATTTACTGCTTTACAAGAAAAATAATAAACACACTACCCATTCATCTCTTTTCAAATCCTCCATTAAACCTTAGATAAAATCCTATCTATATCTCTTTACCATGTCATGCAACTTAGCATGACCATGGTATGTGTTTCCTAAACAAATAATTGTTATGGAAGCAATACTATGCTCATGTTTTGTTTTTGTTCATGAACAAATCTTATTTTACTATTGTGTTGTTTTATTGTTATTGTTATGCTATTATGTTATTGTTATTATCCTAATTTAACTCCTATATTTTAGTAAATATATTTATGTATATATATTTCCGAGAGTATATGAGCTCACTAACATAATATCAAGGCAAAATGACTTGCCTTCTTTTCTTTTCTTTTCTTTTCTTTTTGGGACTAGTCTATTCTTAGTCACGGGTTGCATTGATGAAGCTAAGACTCCTAATACATGATTGGGATACCTTGATAAAGCTAAAGTTCCCAATGCTTGACCATGTTATTATGTTTATTTGCTTATGAGTATTTCTTTCTATCTTATATGTATTATTCTTACTTTTTCATTGCTACATAATATACTCATGCATGATTAGAATGTTGCTGTCTTAAATAAAAATAAAAATGGGTTCTTTCTTAAACAAGAAAAAAGTGAACTAGATTTCTCAACAAAGGATTTTTCTACAAGAAATCTAAGTATTGTTTTTAATAAATTCTTTTCAAAATCTTAGACAAGTTAATAATAAGTTTTAAAGTATTAGTGATGAAGATTTCTTCAAATGAAAGGAACTCATTTCTTTTATAAATCAAAACTAAATACTTCATAAAATAGAATTTTTAGTATTGAACTTAATATTTTAACTCAACCATATCTTTTATAAAACTTAAATAGGTTCACTATAGACTTCGAAAATCACATACTAAGAAAGTTTCTTCAAAACTTAATTTTTTTATACTGTTACTCTCTTTTCAAAATTAAGATGAAATTTTTGTTTAGTTCTAATATTAACAATTCTTTATTAACAAAGCTTTTCTTATAAACTTATCTAAAAGAATTATTCCACCACTTGATGAATATTAAGAAGAAAACAAGTTTTTCAAATCAAGGTAAAATCAACTCACTATTTTAGAAACCAACTTAGAAAAATAAAATCTGCCAGGAAAGTAAAGTTTTAAAGGTAAACTTATTCTTTTTTTTAAAGAAGAAAAAGGATATAAAAATGAGAGAAAAAGCATATATTTAATACAACTCCAAATATTTGACTACACCAACAACTTAAGGAAAATTTTGAAAAGCCTATTTTTCAATCACTAGAAATAAAGTTGGTAGATAACTTAAAGAACCAAATTTTGGGAAATTAATTTACTTTTGAAAAGATAGGAAATAGAATTATAATAGGAAAAACACTCACCTATAACAACTCAAGAATTTTTAAGTTTCCTTCTAGCAATTTAAAAAGAAAATTTTTTTTCAAAGTTTATCTTTTATAACTCGAAAGACAAATTGTTTGTGAAATATCAATATTGAGACAACACTACAAATATCATGCATATGATATGAGTATAAATATATGTTCAAAGGATTTTTCAACTATATAAATATTCATATACTTTGCTTAAAGATTTTTGAGTAAAGAGAAGTTTGGAAAAATCATATTTTGTAGACTATGAAATTCGTAACTATTCTGTAGTAGCAATTTGCAACCCAAATGGCTTTTTATGAAAAAATAACCTTAGAATGGATAGATCTTTTCGAGTAGGTAGAAAACGGTATATTATATGTGAAATTCCGAGTTAAAATAAGAGCTAGTTATGGCTATTTTAAGTTTGAATTTCCTCTTATCCAAATTTTGACGCAAATGCTAGAATAGAATTAGAAAGTTCAAGAAGAGATTCCATGAAGTACTCATTTTGGGTATTTTTTGTTTAGGTAACGAAGTTTAGGAGGATCCATATTCGAGGACCATTACAAGTAAAGAATCTTTAGCAAGGATGGCTGAGTGAGTTTAATTCCTACCTTTTTACGTGCTTGTTTGTGCTTATAGCTAGAGGCACTAGAAGTAGGAAAAGATAAAAAAAATGAATTTTGTATGATAACATTGATTGACAGAATACTAAGCATATCGGGATATGAATTATTGTTAAATCAAATTGTGTTTTATTATTACCATGATGGATGTCTGCAATTCTATGATCGCTTTAAAGTACCTTAATGACATATTTCAAGTTATATATATATATATATTAATTGATTCATGCATATCACGTAATTAGTTTCATTTCATTAGCCACTATACTCGATGGGACAAGAGTATAGTAGTGGGGTTTGTAGGAGCCAAAAGTCTGCAAAGATGGGCGAATAGGAGCCATAAAGAACTATTTGAGGATGGGCGAGTAGGAGCCAGAAGTAAACTACATAAGTTAGATTTCAAAGATGGGTTTTAAAGAGCCTGAAACACCTAACCTTTCAATGGAAGGGTAAATCCATTCAAAACATATGATTTCCGGTAGATCATATGTATTACTTATTCACTTGCGTGATGCATTCATATGCTTATTTAATAACGTGTTTGAAATTATTGATACGAGTACGTTGATTCAAGAATATTCTCACTAAGCTAGTTATGCTTGTTCTCCGATAGACTTTTATTGTAACAGGACCAATATCTCTTATGCCCGAGGACTTCATATACTCGAGTGGGATTATGTTTTGGGGAGCTTCTGGAAATCCTTTGAAGATCTTAGGCTAAATATCCTTTAATATCTTTTGGTGTTAGTATTGTTTCCTTGTGTAAAAGACTAAGCTGATATTATGATTGTTTTGAGATTTATAGGGGAAAGCTCCTAAGATGCTGTAAGGATTATATTCTTATAACGTTGAAATTAGATGGTTATCTAGATTTCTTGTATGTTGTATTTACTATTCTGAACCACACATTCCACCGGTGTATTCTATTGTTGTGATAGACGCCTTACATATGGTGTTGAAGATTCGCATGACTTTGGGAAGTCATTCTTAAGTTTTAAAACCATATGTGGCGGACTACCACGTTTAGGATACCCTTTGGGGTGTGACAATATGTTTTGTTTTCGAGTAAGAACACGAAGGGAACAAGGGATATCATATTTAGTTGTACTCCTTATTTTTATTCATCAGAGAAGAAACATGGCTAGAGCACACCAACACTATCCATTCGAGCTTCTCTCTATTTCTTTTTACACACACATTCCTCAAACTAGCATGGCTAGAACATAATGTGCCTTATCCCACCATTTTTTCTCTTTGATCTTTGAGCTTTTAAGAAAATTAGTGAAGCACGAGAAGAACACGACTTACCTTATCTCATTGTCGTTCTCTTTGATCTTTGAGCGTTTGAAACATTAATGAAACATGATAGGAATGCAGCTTGATGTATTACATGTGCTTCTTCAAATGCATGTGCACGAGGTAAAACACGACTTGTGTTTTTGCCCGTGTTTTTCATAAAATTAAATAAAAATGAAATGAAATAAATAAATGAAAATTAATATGTTATGTTAGTTAATTTATATAATCAAGAATGAGTAAAGTAAATTAATGAGTTCAATAACAAATTAGATTTACCATAGATTTAAGCATAAAATGAATCTTAAGTATAAAATTAACTTATTTAATAAATCTAAGTTCAATTTGACTAAATAGACTTCAATAAACTACAGTAAATTAGATTGATTAAGTTTAATCAACTTGACTCAGTAATTAAATTAAATAATTACTTCTAATCAATTTGAGATTAAGATTAAGTTAAAATAGGCTTAATAAATATTAAGTGGCTTAGACTAATATGTTAGGATAGACCATAAATAGTAAAGGGAATATGTTATTTTAAATGTTTATTTGTTAAAAAATATGAGTATTTTGAAAATGAATGATATGATGATATTTTTACAATAAATGATTATAAATAAAGAAAATAGAAATAATTTGACAGACAATGGAGAATTGTCTGTATCTTGGCATGGCGATCTTCGCAGCCATGGCGGAATTCCTACTTAGTGTCTGATCAAATAGGTTTTTAAAATAAATTTGATGTAATTGGATAATTAAATTAAATGCTTATATAAGTTTAATTCTTGAACAAATATGGATACTTGATTTATCTTCTAAGATGGTTTCCAATCTACCCTCTATTTATGTTTGGATTTTGAATCAATAAGGTACACAGTGATGAGCTTGTTGTTTGTTAGGACATGCATTCCTACTGAACTAAAACTTGAAGACAACCTAATTAATGGGTGTTTCTTGTGCTTGTGTTGCTTAGTCTAGTCTAAAGAGCAATAACCTTATCCAGAGTCAGGCATGGTAATTAGGAGCTTAGGTTACCTTCGACCATGATGCAATGGCAATTCATAAGTGGCTCGACAGATAGCTAAAGGGCAAATATTATCAGCGTAATGTTTGCTTAACATTGGGATGAAGTAACATGATTTAGTTTATGTTTGTGAAAGTGATTAAACTAAACGATGTTATAGACGAAATAAGTAAAGTTATGTAATGGCTGTAAACATAGATGAGGCTATTGTCTCTATTTCGGTTAGATATAGAAGATACAAGTGTACGAACTGCTTATATCAACCCCCTAAGTAGCTGTTGTTACTAAGGATCCCCAAAGGTTTGTTCCAAAGTGTGAATGTTCCTGTGTTTCTTATTTCATTTTAATTTAAAGATAATAACTTATTATTTATTACATTGCATTAGTTTAAGTATGCGTGCCATCTCGTGTGTACTTCTGTTACTATCGTACTAGGCTTTGCCTCATTGTTATTTTCTTTCCAGGTGTTAATGATGATATGATGATTTGATAATGTTGGTGATGTTCATGATGATAATTGAATAAGGACTATGGGATGACTCAGGAGGAGTTTATTGAAGAACAAGACGAGCTAGGATCGCTAACTTTTGTTTTATTTTGTTTTAGAGCTGGATTTATCCTTTTGAAACTTATATTTTCTTTTAAGGCTTGGTTATGGAGCTCATGTTTGTAATTTAATCTTTTAAAGCTTTGTTGTACCATCATGAAAGTTAGAGGAGATAACTGATAGTTTGGTTTTGTTTTGTGAAAATTGATCTACTCATGTGAGTAAACTTTAGAAATGTTTTTATAAAGTTTATTTTACTGCTACTAAATCCAGTTATCTCTATAATTTAATTAGATGGTTTCAATAATGAAAAATGGCTAGCAAATATTTGACATAAACAAATCTTTTAAGGAAGCCTCTGCATGTAATACTTAAGGTGTTATACGTGGCTAGGACTAGCCATGCCATAATTTTGACTCGAGTCATGTTGGGTCCTTATAGATTCAATATATATCTTCTTGTTGTTTTGAATTAAAAAAAAAAAAAAAAAGAGGAGAGAGAAAGAAAGAATAAGAATGAAAGAAGTAATGGCAAACCTCTTCAAGTTTACAAATAAATCCTCAAGTTCAAAATTAAAAGGATGTGTTTTTGAAATACTTCATAAATTTAAATTTAAGTTATGTAGTTAATGGAAAATTTTGAAGCAATTATAAGGAGATTTTTCTTGTTATATCATTAAAGGGATCAAATTTATTCCAACCTCCTTAATATTTCTTTTTACACTAAATATTATCTATTTAATAATAATATTACTTATAGAAGTTCTTGCGATTTATTATATACTTAAATTTACAATTAACACACGTTATTTTCCAAGTTACTGCACCTTTTTTTTCGTATCTTATATCCATATGCTCCGTATCTGTGTCAAACTTTTGTTAGACATTGCTGTGAATTTATATGGGTTTAAAAAAATAATAATAATAACCTTACGAAGACAACAATTAAATTGGTTCAATAGAAAGACTAATTTTGCATAAGTTTCAACTCTCATCATATTGCTTTATCTATGCTATTAAAGTAAGTAGACCTATTTTTGTGTTTCTTCATTTTCTTTATCTTTTATATTAAACTGAATGAAAATAATATAGTTTCTTATATATATATATATATATATATATATATATGTATTAGCAAACGTTACATCTGCATTATTAATGTTTAATAAAGGGTAATCAATTAAGTAATAAATTATATACGAGATTAATTATAAAAAAATGTGGTTTTGTGACACATGTTTTTACAATTTCACCTATAATTTTTATCCAATTATAACTATTTTTATTTTTAAAATTATATCATTAATATGTTATTTGGATAATATATATGACACCAACCCGTCCCATGCATTATATATATATATATATATATATAGAAGTTACAAATGAGTACAGAGAAGTTATTGGTGGGTGTGATGAAATTGTTTAGGAAAAGAAGTTGGGGTGGTGTTATAAATTTCATGTCAATTTATTTATTTATTTATTTTTTGTTTTTTCGCCAAAGTCAATTTATTCTTGATAAGTAACAATTAACACATAAGAAAAACTATATATCATTTTTTTTCCATGACATTTTCATGCGTAAATTTATCGGTTTAATATATTTTAACACTTACAACGGGAACTGGGTCGCCAATATGCTATAATTCGGATGTAAACGGACGGAATTTTCTGAGTAGGCTGTCCATGCCATGTAAACGTACGTTGATTTGATCGACTTCACTATTAACCGGACATATCACGAAAAACAATGGAAAGTTTGTAAAGAGTTGTATCGAGTATCGACCTTTGTTGAAGAAACAATCATCTACACCATCAAATTATTATTATTATTATTATTATTATTATTATTATTACCTTCTAATGCATACCATAAAATATTATTTAAAAACCTTTATATGCTTTACCTTTTCTTTGCCATATGGTAAAGAAATTTCACTTATATTATTACTTACAATCATATATGTACATAACATCGTCACGGTGTGTTTTAATTATTTGATTTTTATTTATATTTTATTTATATATAATTTGCATTTATATTTTTTATTTGTATTTGATTTGTTTGATTTGTTTATGTGTAAAAATATCTAATTTTTATCTATATTTTTTTGATAAATAATCTATTTGATAATAAAAAAATAAGATATAAAAAAAATCGGAATAACACCTATCAGATAGACCCTAAACATTTCGGCCAAAAAAAACAAACTAAACATGCATCAGTATCATTGCCAACTCCGTCAAAAACGTTCACCTATAACTTCAAGAAGCACCGTGTCTCTTTCTCTCTTCCTTCCTTGCTTGTTTCCTAATGACCCCTATTAATGCAACACCGCAAATATCCCTCTTCATCTTCATTTCTCTCTAAACCCCAAGAGAACATACACGCGCCAACACGCACAGATATATATATATATATATATCATTATATACCCATTATTATCTTGTCCACTCTTGCTAAAATAAAAATTTCTTTCCCCCTTTTTTATTCCTTCAAGCAAATCAACGAACTGTGTTTTATTTAGAAAAAAACAATGCATAGATCCATGCAAATCAAGTCAATATCCATAGAGGATTTAACGCTTGAAAAAACCGTAACAAAGAATACCTTTGTTATCATCAAAACCAATCTTAATTGCACGTCAAAAGATCGAACAGGACCTACCGGGTCATGTAAAGACGACATGGTTGAAGTGGAGTTACCAATGCGCGTAGGTTTTATTTCATTGGAGGTTTACTATTACAAAGGGAAGAATCACAATGATAGTAAAGTCATTGGTATTGCGAGAATACCGATTTCGGATTTGCTGGTAGCTTTATGCCTGATAATTATGTTCATTTTTTGAAATATAGGTTGAGGGATGTAAATGGTGTACGTAATGGAATTATTACCTATCAAAATAAATGGTATCCTCGGAATATGTTCCGATAGTGTCGGCAATGCCGGAGTTAGGATTTGGTCTCCCAGAGCAAGATGAGTCCGAGGATAGTGAGGAGTTCGGTTTGGCATGCGCAACCATGCACATACTGATGTATCTTTTGTTTTTGTTTTTTGTTTGTTTTTTTTCCCCCCCCCCCCCCCCCCCCCCCAAACTATCGATGGAGCTTGAACAAGAAAAATAGTTTGATATATTAAATATATAAAGAGTTTGTTCGTTTTTGCCATATGCATATGGTGTGGAAGCAAGATTAATAAAATTTTTAATCTACATTATGAATATAAGATACTGATAGGGTAGTTTTCATTATTATGTATATAAAGAATTATATAAATATTTATGTATTATAAGTACATGTAACATATCATATTTAAGAAACTGTCCATACTAACCTTTTTATGTTGTTTAAATCAAAATCGTTCATTATATCTTCATATTTACATTCATATTGTAGTTAACATCAAACTTCTTAAGCATAAAATTAACAACCATATTTACAAAACCAAAAAACAAAAGACATCAGACCAAATCCTATACACATCCCTATACAGACCATAACCAACATTGTCATGGTGTAGCTGATCTTATAACGACGTTAGAGGTTGTTCACAAATAACTTCTTCCATTGTCATTCTGCTTGTGTAATCAGCCATTGCATCAGCAGGTTTGTTGACTTCCCTGAACTGGTGTAGGAACTTGTCTTGGGTGCAGCATTGAGATCTTTTCCCTACACATATTTATGACATTAGCATATTTGAGCTTAACATTAGTCTGTGAATCCAATAGACAGATGCATGCTTTGGAGTCACTATTAACTTCTACCAAAAATAATAGCCCATAGTTCAACTGCTACTTGGGTAACCGATCTTTTTCGCAGATCCAAACATCTAGCAACCATATTCAGTTCTGATACATCCCCCAATTGAAGCTTTATCATGTACATTATCAATAGATTCATCTGTATTTAATTTTACCCAACTACTGTTAGGTGGTTTCCATTTTAAGCTTAACCTTTCCATGTAATGAATTCGTTTGTTTACATGCAAATGTACCTAATATTCATATGATTTTGCTCTAGTAATTTATAGAATTCGACAGCAGGGCCAGCTGAGTTGAAAATATGTTCTTTTTAGTAATACCAGATTGCCCAAGCATGATTCCAAAATAAAACCCATTTGGTAGAGAAAATTTAAACATATTAGCAGCTGTAAAATAACAATTTGTTATCACCCATCGAGAGAAATTGGTGAGAGTTTGACCCAGCATTATCGATACAATAGAAAAAGCAGATACGACATTTGAAATACAGTGACAAT
Source organism: Combretum micranthum (assembly GCA_024138025.1). Lineage (NCBI taxonomy): Eukaryota > Viridiplantae > Streptophyta > Magnoliopsida > Myrtales > Combretaceae > Combretum > Combretum micranthum. Next base: position 248,017 of record JAMXBD010001039.1, read on the forward strand.
AGCGAATGGCATGTTCAATATCTTCATTCAATTCACCACATCTAGGGCAACTAAACACATCTGTTTTGCCTCATTTAACCAGATTTGAGGTGGTGGGTAAAGAGTTTGTGCTTATTCTCCATAAGAATAGTTTTATTTTTAGAGGAAAATAGGATTTCCATAGCCATTTCCGTTTATCAGATTCTTCCTTTGGATATACAAGCAAAGTATAATATATGCTTCGTAGAAATGGCTTAAGTCCAGTGTCCCGCCCCAATTCAAGGCAATCTTCATTACTATCCTTGAGAAAGATAAGGCCAATTTTATCAACAAGAAATGGAGATATTGGAAACCCAATTTTTTTTTCATCTTAGTGTGTTTCATTTATCCAGCAATCCCATGCAGAAAGATTAACAAATGATTGACTTAGAGGACTAATAACATAATTTTTTTAAAGACCTTTACCTTCCCACCAATCAAACCAAAAACTTTGTTTTTTTTTCATCACCTAAATTACAAAATCCTTTCATTTTCATATATACATGACTTTTGACAATTTCTTTACAAGAGACAAGCTTATTGCAGATGGTTTAGGTAATTTTGTATCTCTCAAACCTCTACATTTGGCATTTAGTAACTTTGCCCATGTCACTTTATTGACTTTCCATTCATGCCATCTTTTAAACATACCTAAACCACCTTGCTCCTTTAGCTTAGCTAACTTATCCTAGGTTAACAGCCAATGTGTGTTTTTTTTTTTTTTTTTAAGAATTTGCTTGCCATATAAAAGGTTTTAACAAGCCCTTCAAATTTATTAATGGTATGAATAGATAAAGAAATAACTTGCATGTAATAGTTTGGGATAGCCTTTTAAGACAGATTTTGCAAGCACAATTCAACTAGCCATAGTGAGGTGCTTATCCATCCAACCATTCAATTTTGCTTGTATTTTTTTATAAGAAAATTAAATTATTCTGTATTAGGTTTTTGTCCTTTATCAAGGGGAAAGCCCAAATATTTCCTAAAGCAAGTAACATGTCTAAAAGGGATAATGCCTTCAATATTATCCCTAGGACAAGATTTAAAGAAGAACACAGTAGATTTCTCCATATTCACAAATAGTCCAAATACAACACGGAACTTATTGATGATATTCATAATAGTGGATGCATTTTCTTTATCAGCTTTGTACCTTTTTTTTAATACTTCTACTTAGGAATTTTAGACCCATTATAAACTAGTGAGGAGATAGTGGGTCTCCTTGTATAAGGCTCTTGCTACGAACAAATTGATGAGAGGGTCTACCAGTTATTAAAATGTTCATCTCCATGGCATAAGACATTGATCAATAAGCTTTACACACCATTCAAGGAAATTTAAACTTATTAACAACCACTGAATATGACCCCATTCAATCTTATCATTAGCTTTCTCTAGATCCAATTTAATTGCCATCCATTTCTAAGTTAATGATTTCTTTTTAAATGAGGGTAAAGTCCAATTCACCGAAATAACATTATCCTTTGCTTTTCACCCAAGTATAAAACTTGACCATGCTGGATGGATCAAATGACCTAAGTACGGTCGTAGTCTATTAACTAAAATTTTTGTTACAATTTTATATAAAGTATTACAAAACATAACAGGTCTAAATTACTTCACTATCTCTGGTCCATGTAGTTTTGGTATTGAAAAATAGATTTGTTTTATTAAACTTTTCATTTTCCAAAGCCACTCTTCCTTAACTTCATTTAAAATTCTCCTACATTCCTTTTCCTCATCTATTAAAACTAGTATAGGATGCTCTATTAATTTTTTATTTATAGCCACTAAACATCTTGGAATTATTCTCTTCTAGATAGGGATGATTCCAAAAATAGTCCTATTCCATTCTCTCATTTTAGTGGGGACTTCTTTTAATTGCCTCTAGATAGTTGTTGTCTACTTCATCCCAAAAATTTTTAGTTCAAGGTATATAATCAGCATGATCAAATCAAAATTGGTTGAAATCTAAACATATAATTCTCACAAATTGATTTCAAATAAGGGTATGTCCTTAACAGTAAAGGACAATGATCCAATAGACCCTTATCTAGACAAAAAAAAATTAGGTTCAGAAAAGAACTTTTGCCATTCAACATTAAGCCATGCCCTATCTAGTCTTAATTATATTAAGTTAATTTTTGTTTATTTAACCAGATATATCAAGGTCCTACAATGCTTAAGCCAAAAAGCGTACAATCATCCATACAACACTTGTAAGCAAATGCTCAATTAGAGTTAAAGCTAGAAGTCCCCCTCATCATTTTTCTTTTTTTGATATTACATCAATAAAATCTCTCATAAGTAGTCATGGTTTATCTTTGATTACCATAGCCATTTCAGGATATTATTACATAAAATATGTTTATATACACGATTAGGAGGACCATAAATGCTAGGGAAAAGAACCAAGAATAAGGGTTTTATGACTGTCTAACTAAGACAAGAGCATGCATTTCATATGAGGTTCGTTTTAGTAGGATGACTTCCATTATCGCATTATGTCAAAGCATAAGCATATCACCACTCTGCTATTGGATTCAACATATCGATATGAAGCCATGTTTGATCTTCGCCAAAAAAAACTCAACTCAAACAGAATCAATTAGTCTCCAAAAGCACCACCAATTTTGGCATAAATTTAGATAGAGCTTCCAACATAGTATCACACTTTTTGGTTGCATTTAAACCACGGTGTTCCATATTAAACTCTTGTTGGACAAATACTGTTTGGATAATTAGAGCTATCCATTTGTTTGGAGAGAAAATGGTAGTACTGGACTTCTGTTCCCATTAAAGCTAGAGCTTTCAACTCAAAGTACATAATAATTAGAGCCTTCTTATTATCTAAGAGGAGACTTGACTCCTCTCTATTCTGGAAGAGGAACGATTTGGTTATATTTTTATTCATCCATTGTGTATTGGGAAACACAAATGTAGGGATGGACAAAATCCATACATGTGCAATCTGTTTTGCCACCAATTTCAATGTTTTCGCCTATTGCTTCATTAACTTGTAGGGATGCATGCGATCTAAACTGAGGGGCACCGACATCAATACTACAAACTCCTTTATTTGATGTTACACGAAGGTTAGTTCTTGTTAAGTATGTTATTCCCTCCAGTTCTAAGATTGCAGTGTGGATTTATGCCACTTGTTGCTTGGACATTATGTTGTCCCTCAACATTCTCATCTTCTCTAGATACACCACTACACTATATCATGTGTGGTCCACTTAGGAGAAACATTCCAAACCTTCGATCCATCCAAGGGATGTCGAGGGTGATAGGTAGAATATGGATGGTGAAGATTAATACTATTTTTCTAATCCATTGGCTTCTTAGAATGAGCCAAAACTTTCAAGCAAGGTTCTTTAATTGTTGAGATACCCTAAGTAATGGAAGAGAGTGGTGAGGTAGAAAAAGTAAAATTTTCAATAGTTTTTTTCCTTTCCCGCCTAAGTTATATTTATAGTCTTGATTAACGTAATCCACATATCCATTACGCATAGCCTTAAACTCCAGTTTGGAACTTGGTTTATCGTATCTTTTCATTTGTCGAGTGTCAATTTTATTTGGTGGATAAGAACCATTACTCTGGCCACCTAGAGTATTAAATTTTGTGAGTTTATCCAAGTGCTATAGAGTTCATTAACAAGTGAAGGTTTGTTTTCAACATTATTAAAATGTTGATTAGAAGGATTTTGACGTGAAATGCCTCTCTGATTCCTTTTTTTTTTCCTTTGTTGTGATTTATCCAAGAGCCACTCCCTATAATGATCATCTTTTTTTAAGTTTTTATCATTCCTTCCTTGAATTTTCCTCAAAATACATTATTATCCTTACTTATATCTTATATATCATGAGTTACCGCATTTAAGTTTTCAAATTTTATGTCAATAGCAAAATTGATGTTAATATATCCACACTTTGAGGATAGAACATAGACATATGGTGTATAGCTCCACATTGGACATATAAACTTTAATACCTTCATATTCTAGCCTATAACTTTGTCTTTCAATGATTATATCTATGTAAGGATTCATTAAAATTTACTATACGCAAGATCTCAAATCTACCTCTTTCTTCATTATTAGTGTAAGCATCTATCCTTAGAGAGGACCAATTTTTCTCCTATTTTCCTAATAGACTTAGGTGCAAATACTCAAACAATTTGACTATTCTAGCCCATACCGCACAGCTAAGAAAGAAACAGTAAAAGCCCAAAATTTAGCTTCCTTTTCTTATAGTTTAAAATTCCCCATTAAAAACCAAGGATCATCTCTAATTACTCTAATATAATCCTCTTCAATTTGAAATACTATATAGAATCCAAACCTTAAACTAATTAATTGGCACAATTCCACATCATATGCAACTTTTGGTTAAGGGTTTTGTATCCCAAAGTAACACTATAGATCCTTATAATAAGCACTAGCTTCCAATTATATTTTTTTCTTTTTTTTTTCTTCAAAAGAAAAGGATAAAACTCTCATACCTTTTGGTAGAGCTTCAAAACTTTCCCTTTGTCTCGAGTGATCCATGTCCTCCATGGAATCATTAGTCTCCACTTCTTGCTCTGGTAACAAATTGAAATTTGAAGCATATGTATCCACGATTGTATTAGCCACCATATCTCAATCAAATTTTTAACTTGAATCCTATTCACTTGATTACTCAAGGCAGATGGCTAAAGATTATGGCTAGTTTACTTTAAGTAAGGTTAGACACTAAAGGGATTTTCAATGTAGATTTAAATTCTAAATTAGGAAGAGAGTCATTAATCGTGTGTTTTTTTTAAATGAAATTTTGAGTTTAGGAAAGCTAGGGTTTTAAACAAAAAAAGGGTTAAGAGGAACTTTTTCAAATAAAGACATTTTTTAAAGTAAAATATTACAATTCGCCTTCCTTACTAAATCTTACTTGTTTACATTCATCTAAAAACATATCAAATGTGACACAATGGTGATATAAATGAAAGGCACATGCTAGCCACTCCTCGGCTTTGGAACTTAGCCTTATTTAACTATAGATGTAAATTTAAATGAAAAAAAAGGGTCTAGAGAGACTTTTTCAAATAGAATCTTACTTGTTTACATTCATCTAAGAACATATTAAATGTAACACAATGGTGATGTAAATCAAAGGCACCCGCTAGCCATGAAATTTTTTTTTTCATGCTTTTGATGCATAAATAATATTTAGACATGTTTAATATTACTTTCTAGACTTGTTTGAATGATTGAAAATCTTTAAAAAGCTTTTTAGACAAATTTGTACACACTCAAGAAGCATATCATGCAATTTTTGATGAAAACTTTCACAAATTTGATATAAGTGTTTATACACGATTTGAGTGACTAAAAAATGTTCAAAATTCCTTTTAGAACTTGCATGTTACTTATGGTTTTTCTTTTTATGGCATGAAGTGTTTTTTTCCTTTTTGATGATTCCAAAAGAGGAAAAATATTGAATGCACAATTAACATACATGAATAATGTAGATGTGTTTATGTCGCCACTTAAGTGTAACTTACGATTCCCTTGAATTAAGCATCAGGTTTTTGAACCTAGTTGAGAAAATTCCTTTGATACCAGGATGCTTAATTGAAAGAGAGTTAGTTATGCATTATTATCCTCATCAAAAAGGGAGAGATTGTTGAACATATGTGTTCAACGTGAATTTTGATGAAAAAATTAGTTGCACAATTAACCACTCGATTTTGTCAAGTTAAACTTAAATAGTCACACAATTTAGATGAACAAAATTCTTGAATAAATATATGTGCTTTTGTTGTGCTTTGTTGTTTTTTTTTTTCGAGTTTTTCTAGCACAATTTAGGCCTTGATTCCTTCACAATTTCGTAAAGCTCTAAACATAAAATTTATAAAGCTCTCTCTAAGCTTTTTTATAGCATCTTGAATCACCTCAATCGGAGTTCGAATGAGAGAGATATGATCGAAATACGAAAGCATATTAAAGTTGTCAAGAGCATACCAGCTAATCGATCCAATCGAGAAAAGAACTAAAAACGATCAGAATTGATTAAAGGGAGACCGAGTGTACTACTTGGACCGGCTAGCTGGAAGGGATTTGGATTAGTGAGAAAACTAGCTATTGCGAACTTCTAATCTAACATTTAGAAGATCTTTTAAAGGGCAATGGCTAGCTTACTTAGAGAGCTTATAATTAGAAGTGTTTGGATTGTTTTTGTGTAAGAGAGTAGAGCTTAATAGGTTGATATTTTGGGAAAATACTCTCTCTCTTTTTTTTTTTTTTTGAGTGAATAGTACCATGGTGAAATAAGTAAGCTAATATTATGAGGCACTATTCTCATAGTTTGTTTAAGTGTTTTAGTAAAATCCTCTCTTGTTTGAGGCAATAGGTGAAGTCATCATATATTGAGGTATTTGTATGAAGTCCTATATGAGTGTAGACATTGGTGAAATCCTTTTGATTGAGGCATTGTTGGGAAATCCTCTTTGTGAGGCATTTTTTGAATTGAATGAACGTGTGAAGTCCTCATTGAGTAAGGCAATTATGGATCGTGAAGGCTAAGGGGTAAGTTGAACTCCATATTAAATATCGATGTGACCTTCTCTTTCCCTTATCTCTTTATTATTATTGTTATAATTGCATGAATTTAGCATAATTGACAAAAGAGATAATGGTTGATTAAGTCAATCAAAATTGGTTTAGAAACCTACCTTGCAGCTTCCACATGTGTGTAAAAGCCTAGTCGCCCTTAGTCTTATCGAGCCACCCTTCAGCTTTGAAACTTAGTCTTATTTAACCATAGATGTAAATTTAAATAATTTAACGGTTCTGCTAGCTTTCTCTTTTAATGAAATTTTCTAGAAAGAAAAAGAATAAATGTTGAAAAAAAATTAAAATAAAAATCCATAAAATTTTGGATATATAGAAATAAGGAAAAGTAAAGATTGAAAAAAAAAAGTGACATTATAAACTTATTCTATATCTCTCACTCCAAAATAAATAAATAAACAAAAATAAACCTTTTCTCTCTTTAAACAAGTTGGTATCACCAGTTTAATGTTCACAAATTGGCATTAGGTTTGCATAATTCTACTTAATAATATCTAAAAGTATACAGATTTGTGAAATTATTGAAAGTTTCGTAAAATCATTCAAATGTCAATCATAATGATAAAGTATTTTTCTAATGCATAACAATAAGTTGGGCATAGCTTATTTTGTTTTAATGTTTATTAAAAGTTGAACCCTTCCATAATTTACAAATTTGAGTTTTTATATACCTAACCAAAACGTTAAATAATGGTTTGTTTTAGTTCAGTTCAGATTATGGATTAAATGAATATTTTAATTAAAATAAATTATGTTCTAATCTATTATTTATGCGTAGAAATTCAAATATTTTAAATTACTATGCAAAGATCAAATTGTATTCATAAACCCATCACATTCGTAATCCATAATTCTCCATAAAATTATTCACTAACAAAGTATATTCACTCACTATTATATAGTAGGTGATAATCTATAACCCTCCAAAAAACCATTAGTCAATCATCTACCAACAAAATTGACAAAAAAAAAAAAAAAAAGAGAACAATAAAAGCCATGCATGAATAAAAGTGATGTACTAACAAAACACATTAAACAATTAATACAAAATATGAGTCATAACTAAGTAAACAAAGTCTATACTCCTCGAAGTTAAAACAATCAATAATAATCTAGCAATAAGTCACCAACAAATGAATATATTATAATCCTAAAAACAAGTTTTAAAAGAAAATAAGTTGATATCAGCCAAAATTTATCAAATAATTAATTTCATAATGAAATCATAAGAAAATATATTGGTTTTTAATCAATCATCATAAGAAAATTTATAGTTACAAGTAAAATATTATTATTTTTTAAAACGGTTTTGATTTAGTTTATCCTCCCAAACTAACCATAAATTTATAAATTTTAAAAGGTTGTTATTATTATTATTATTAACGGTTTTGGTTCAGTTTATCCCTCCAAAGGAATCATAAATTTACGAATTAATTCATAAATCAAATTGTTTAAAAGACCACTTTTTTTGTTTTGTTTAGCTTAGTTTACAGATAACTTTGGGTCTGTTTGTTTTAGCTTTTTTTCGGCAGATACAGACACTTTTTCAAACTTTTTGCTAACAAATTATTTATCAAGAAATAGATATAGATAAAAAAAAAGTTGACAGTTCTCATCAAAAGATCAAATAGAACAAATATAGATAAAATTTGGATGCAAATCGGATATATTTACATATATCATTTTAAAAAAGATACAGATACAGATGAAAAACAGACAATCCAAACAGACTCTTTTTCTTTCCAACCCCTATATAACATTATCAATTGGCTCAACATAGGGCTATTTAATGATAATTTGTATACACTTATTTATAATGTTCATAAATTCACTTTGGCTCCATAATGATGTTCATATGTTTACTTTCAAAAATTGCATGAAAATTACATTGTTACTACATGTAATTATTACAATTATTCTTAAAGATAACAACTTTGCACCATTTATTTCTTTGCTCAATATTATCTAAGAATTTGACATATTCAAATAGCATCCCTATGGGGATATTACTCCTCATACACTATTTTGAAAGCCTTTAAGTGACATGTAGAACTCTAAAGTTAAGCTTGCTCACTGGAGAGCACTCTCAAGATGGTAGCCTTTTGAGAATCAGCTAACATCAAGGACAAAATCATAAGGCGTAAATTAGTCAATTAAATCTAAATCCTGACATACTCTACCATCAAACAACAATAATCATATATCAAGTGTTTACATAAACTCTAGATAGCCAAATTATAATTATAACATAAATTAAATACATATCAAACATTAATCAAGAAAAGATCAATTTCTTATCGTAGATATCTCTTTTTCCAATTTTTCTTTGGAAATTTCAAGTAATTTACCAATTTGAGTTCTTGAAACTATCTGCCTTCTAAGCTTCTTGCATTCTATAGCCATATGTCCTCTTTGTTGACATTTAAAGCAGATCACTTGTGGAACCACAGCTTTCTCAGTGCATAATTTATGTCTATTTCCAAGCTTCCCACAATTGAAGCAAGCATTCTCGGGCTACTTGCAATCCTTAACTTCATGGGGTCCCTAACATCTGAAGCATTTCTTATTAGAATTTTGATTTGTTGGTCGAAATTGCTATGTGATAAGCCTTTTTCCTTTATCTTGGGTAAGCACACTTGTAGCTGGCCTTTTCCCCAAAAAGATCTATCCCCTCTATGGCTCACGACTTTTTATTTGGTTCAATCCTTGCTCCACAGTCTTGGCTTTATTACCACAGCAGAATAGTTGGTCAAGTCTATCAAATTAACCTAATACTGAATCTTAGGCTCCAATCCAGTAATGAAACTTCTAACTTTAGCCTCTTCACTCTCCTTCAAGGGGTTAGGTAAGAATCTCATCAATCTGTGAAGTTCAACCTCATACTCCTCTACATTCATCTTTCCCTACTGAAGAGTGTAATACTCTTGAATCATCTTTTACTTAATGCTATTAGAGGAGAACTCCTTGTAGAAAGCTATTGGAACACTTCCCATGTAACTACTCCAGCCATATGTCTTTTGGTGCTCAAGAACCAATTATTTGCCTTTTCAATAAGCAAATAGGAGGTACACCCCATCTTCTTGTTCTCTAGTATGTCCAATGAAGCAAATGTCTTCTCAACTTCTTCCATCCATAGTTGATCATTCAAAGGTCTTCCAAGTATAGGCTCAAACTTGTAAACCAGATCTACAAACTTATTTAGGCTCAAAACATCAGCTTGCTTAGCCTCATTGCCTCTATTCTCATTTAACCTATGAGTTTCTTGCCTCCAAGCATCAGTATTAGCTTGAATCACTTGCATATCATTCCTCATGTTTTGCTGCTGTTGAGTGACTACTTCCGGAAGAGTATTGACAACCAGCCTTACACTGCTTAAGTCACAGCAACATACACCAGCAGTGTTCAATCTAACACCGGCGGCATTGAAGCTAATGTTCAGCTTGTCAAAATTCATTTTAAATCAAGTCTTGGCCATGTGATCATAATATTAATATATATCTTTGGACCATAAAATTATCTTATTTTATATCAATTGACACTTTTACCCTTCTTTATAAATTATTTATCCACATATTATACTAGGAGACTTAACCTTGCTGATGGGAAACTTTTGTAATAGAGTAGAGGAATATGTTTTTTGAATCAATGTAACAGTTATTAGATATTTTGATAAGCTTTTAAGTGTTTTATTATAGGCATGTCTTTGAGACTATGTTTGAAAATCTTGTGTTTGTATATATATATATATATATGTATATATGTATTTTATTATAAGCTTATAGGTTTTTTGAGATAGGCTTGATCCAAGGCCTATGTTTTGTAATCTTAATTATATATTGTATTAAACTCCTTTGTCCTAATGTTGAACTGACAATGAGGTTTTGTAATATTATTTATTATGTTTCTCTTAGTGAAGTGAATTTGGAATGGTTTTCATTACAGGTTTGATCAAACAATTAATACAAACTCTTCCTTTATAGAAAGCCTTACATGTAATCCTTAAGGTTACATGTGGCTAAGGACTGGATTTGCATGTTTTAATTAAGTTGCGAATTTGGCTCTTAACACATTAGGCATATACATACAACTATAGGCATTCTAAAATAAAAATAACATGTGTTTCAAAATAAACTAGTACAAATTCTTCTACAGTAAAAATTTTTGGAAGATAATTTGTAAAATAATAATCTTAATTAAAAAGTGGTTGTCAAATGAAAAATGGAGTATTATTATTTATTTTATGCAAATTAATGCTATTTTATGATATTTAATAGGATATATATAATATCCTTAAATATGTACTAGTAGAGGTTCTAGACTAGATACAGGGTGTGAAAACCCCATACTCATACCCTATCATATGAGAGCAGGTTCCGTAAAATCTATACCTGGACCCTACCCGGTCAAGCAGGGTCTAGATAGGTACCCTATACGTTGGGTTACCTGCTCACTCCTACTATATAGGCACTTTTATTTTTCACATTTTTTGTATCTATTTCTTAATATATATATTTACTTAAGTTAATATGAAAATGATACCAAATAGACTAAAATAAAATGAAATAATTGGATACGAAGATGGTGAAACAAAGCAAGATAAATGTGACACTTGGACTAATTTCAAAATGAATTTTAATTTTATTAACTTAAGGTCAATTAATAAATTGGACTGTGAAATTAGGTTGTTGGTGAGAACTCTTATCTCTTGCTTTATAATAACTTTAATTTTATCAAATTAACATAAATTAATAAATTAGACCATGAGGTTAGATTGTAGAGAAAAGATTGATTGAGTATAATATGCCAATGGACACGTGTACTATCAATAACTTTTTGACTCATGAACAATTAATTCTTCATATCCATTTAAAGTTGATCCCTTAACTTTCTATACAAGTTTAAATTTCTAAATAGGAAAAAAATCTCTTTTGCCAATAAATTGAGTAAATGAAGAAAATTTTTATATAATTTTCACACTGTCTTTCCTACTCTTCCTTCGTTCAATCAAATAAAATAAAGCGCTTGAATTTTATTGATTCAACCCTAAAAAAACCATTAAATTTGGCTTTTTTTTTTCCATTTTAATCTACCTACTTAATGAGGTTTGTAGTATTAGTTTTGGATTTCTTACTAATAGGAAGAACAAAAAGTTTGATTTTAATGTGCTCTTTTTTCTTTTGCTTTTGCTATTTAGATAGACTATTAGTCTACGGATACTTTTTTTTTTTCATTTTTTGATTTTTTTTCTTTAGTTTTTATATTATTTAGTGGATATCTTCATTGTAGCACCAATCAGAAATCTTATAAACCATCCATAAATTAGGTTTAATTTTTTTTATTTGTCTAACACTACTTGAAACAATTAACCTCAAACAAATCAATTAGGCTCCATCAATAAATTATACATAATAAAATGGCTCCTCTATAGAATGTAAAGACAAAATAATAATATGAAACATCCATTTTAATAATCATGTGCAATTCTTAAATATACCTTTTTATTCTTTGGCAATTGCAAGTGCGATCCTTCTAATATTCATGTATGTATCTGTTTCTAAATAATTAGATAATTAAAAACTATAGGTGTAGGTTGATGGCCTTATAATTTAATAGTATTAGCATTGATTTTCAAGTCAGAATAACTAGATTCCAATTCTAATTTTCTATAGAATATTATTTAAGTGAAAGGATCGAGTCCTATTGTTGCATGTACCATCGTTGCATTTAAAGCATTGAAAAAATTAGACATAATGAGAAATATTTAAACTTTCGAGATATAATTATTTAATATTTTAAGCATAAGAATTGCAAATGCTACCACAACTATTATTATTATTATTATTATTATTAATATTATTATTATGGCCAACACCACTAGTATTATTCAACAAGAAGGGTATAAAATTACCAAATCAATGTCTTCCTTTTAAAAAGGAAATAATGGATAATAAAGTACTATTAGGATCTAGAGTATGCTTTCAATGGGGAGAAACCCAATGGGCTTCGTGAAGGATTACATAAATGAACATTTGACACCATCTATAATAAAAAACCTTAAGGCAATGGATTAATAGGTCTTTCATTCTTACAAACTTTTCACATAAGACCCATATTTTTCATGTGAGATTCCCACACTTGCACCATAACAATTTCCCCCTCGAGTATGAGTCTCCACAATAACGTAAGCCATACTTTTCCTCAAGAACTTATCAAATTGACTCTACAAAATCTGCTTTTTGTGAGTGGCCTACTCATAGTGGGTTTCACAAATGAGTCACACAACAAAGCTCTTCTTTCCATATTTGGGCCAACCGTTGAAGTTTCCCAACCGAACTAGACTCTAATACCAATTGTTAGAATCTAGAATATGCCTCCAATGGGAAGAAATCCAATGGACTTTATGAAATATTACACAAATAGACTTTTGACACCATCTATAACCAAAAATCCTAAGGCAATGGGTTAACATGCCTTTCCTTCTAATAAACCATTCACATAAGACCCATATTTCCTATATGGAATTCTCACACTTGCACCCTAATAAGTACTTATACATGAATTATAATTTGAATAATATTTATAATTTATATTTGAATTTTTCTAGGTAATTACTACCTAAATAATTAACCTTTGTTACATTATCAATTTCTTCTATATTTTCAGATCCATATATTTTACGTTCTTATATATATATATATATATGTATATGTAAATTTCATTCTGTTAAAACATACATAAATAGCTTGGTATTAATATTAAATAGGATATTACGTGTCATCTTATAATAGAATTATTTCTATATTACTTGATACTGATATTATATCATAAAATTAAGATTTGCTTGGTTTAAGAAAATACCTTTGATATATCCTCACATATTCTAAAGTTTTTAAAAATATATATTATAATTCTATAGCTTTAATTTTATTCTGTTGAATGAAGAAAGAATAAGAAAGAAAGAGGAAAGAGAAGGTGGAAATGTGGGTGAAAGAAATTTCAAAAGTTTCCTAAATTTATTAGAGGAAGAATATATATATATATATATATATATATGTGTGTGTGTATTTTTTCCATTTTGAAATCTAAACATGTTTGGAAAGTTAAGAGGTCAACTTTATATGGATTTGAAAAATTAATGCTCATGTGTCAAGAAGTTTTTTTTTTTTTTTTTTTTTTTTTTTGGGCGGTGTGTCAAAAAGTAATTAATAGTTACATGTTACAAGACAATTCCGGTAGCATATCATACTCAATAAATTTTTTATCTAGATTATAAGTGAAAACTCTTATCACTTGCTTTACAATAAATAAGGATTCTAAACACATCAGTTGAAATAGATCTGACTTTATAAACCTTCAGTACAAATAACATGGATTATTGCGATGCATTGATGTCCGCGGAGAGGAATTTTCTGTGCAAGTGGATAGTGTTAATCGAACATTAAGTAGCACTTCATTTGGAGAAATTCCTTTCTATATGTTCTGGTCCCCTTATTGACATACATGAGGACAGTCAACTCAAACTTTACAACAAATTGTTTATCTGACACTAGCAAACTACACCTTCTTTATGAGTGCTACAAATTATCAAATAATTAAGAGATAAGTGAATTACCCAAGGGATTATTCGAAGATACTTTTTTTTTTTTTTGCAGTAATTATATTATTGTTACAAATAATAATTAAACAAATTTTTTTAAAAGCATTTCAATTTCTTTATTAGTTTAAATTTATATACCAATTTATTATCTGCTTATTATTACTTCTATATTTTTCTTATATATAAGATATCAAATTTCTTTCCATCTATTTTGATATTGTAGATGTATGTGTTAGATTTTAAATTTTCTATTTCTATTTTTTTTTTCAATTTCCATCATCATTTCACCACATCTTGGAAGTATTGGGTGTAATTACAATTAAAAAAAAAACTAAAACCTTAAAATTTTATCACTTAAGACTGGGTAGCCTATGCTCGATGAAATCCACTAGGATTAACTTATACAGATAGTTGATTAAAAAATATTGTGGTATTATTAAAATTTTTCATTCGACGAAACATATATTCCTTGTATCTTTCTTTGTTCTTTCTTGTTAATATGTAATAGTCCTTTATATTAACTTAAACACATCCACAGATGGTTGGCCCAAAAAAAACAAACAGCAAATGTACAGATGATGACATAAAGCAGATAGGGATAACGGCCAAAAAACAAAAAGTAGGTAGGGATCAATTCCTGCTCCACTTGACAAAACTAATTAATACGACGTAACACATACGCAAAATATCAAATATTACATAACGAAAAATATCATTAAATTCGGGCAAAAATGGAAATAAGAGAAATATCATTAACGTTATGTTAGTTTCGTCCACGCGTAAATGGTACACAAATATTTTCAAACATTCTATTTATCGTAAAAAGATATAAATAAAAAAATTTTACTTATAAAAAAAAAAAAAATAGATCAAATCTCAGGGGTGGATTCAGGCTCAAGAAAAATTAATTTTTAAAGATTTTTTGAAAAGAAAAAAATATATATGTAGATTATAAAGAGAAAATTAAAATAAAACTAAGATGATGTAGAGGTTAAATATTTACTTTTATGTATATAAGGTCATAGGTTCAAAATCCTATAAAAATACTCTTTTTTTTTACCTTTTTCAATATGTATTTATTATAATCGTTATTTGTCTCTCTTATACTAACTACTCTCAAGATAATTATTATTATTATTCATATTACAATTGAATACTATTGCACACTAATCATATAATTTGATTTCATAATTTTTTTTCTTCTATTAATGTAATTTAAATATACATGATCTACATATATTTTATGATTTATTTGTGCTAAAAACAATCACATTGCAAATTAATTATATAACTTGATTTAGTAACATTTTTTCCACATATAATGCTAGAAAAACAAACATAAAATATTGAATAAATGTCATATCTATATATATATTATGATTTATTTTTATTAAATGAAAAATTTATATAGATATTAACTCTATATTTTCTATTAATAATTAATTTTCAAGTTACGCCTATGTTATCTCTTATGAAATATACTAAATAATTTTTATTTTTATTTTTATTTGGACAAATTTTTTCATGAAGTTTTGAAAATATCATATTAAAATCATTATAAAATTCTCATAAATACATGAAATGTAATATAATTGTAATAGCAAGTGAATATTAATAAATAATTGTTAAACAAAATTAATTAAGATCTTACCACTCTAATGAAAATCTTACACCTGCCTCGCTAGATATAGATCAAATATAAACAACATATAGATATCAATATAATACATATAAAATATACACCATCCAAACATACCGGTATTACAGCCCATTATTCATCCTTGGTGAAAAATTATACATATCATCAACGTTTCATTTTTATTCTCTCAGATTGAAGCCGCTTTCATATACACGACTCGACTCTTTATACCAATTAACAGGGACTCCAGTCACAATCCCTGGAGCCATCTTGCAGGGATGAACCGGAATTCCAAGCTCCGGCATCGTGGATGAGGACACCACCACCTTCGGAACATATCCCGACGATGACACTTAATCTCAAGGCTAATAACACCATTGCGCACACCATCTGCATCCCTTAACCTATAACTCAAATAACGTACATGATTTTCAGGCATAAACTATCTACAAAATCCGAAACTGGTATCCTTGCAGCACCAATAAATTTCCTACTATTCTCATAATTATTCTTCCCTTGGAATAGTAAACCTCAACCGAAATAAAACCTACGTGCATGGGCAACTCCACTTCAAGTGTATTATTGTCGTGTATGCACCCCTGATGACCACCTGTTTTAGGCCCCGTCTCCAGTTTTTTCGACGCGCAAATGTTGTTACAGTCCGTTCTGACGCTAACGAAAAGGTTGTCTGCTATGGTTTTTTTCTTAATCCTTAAATCTGCGGTTGACATCACTTTCAATTGTAACGATCTCCGCATTTTTGTATAGGTGTGATAGTGTTTGAAAATGGAGGAGAAAAATGAACAATTATAGATTTTATATTAATTATTGTTGGGCAATCGAGGGTCGATTATATATAATAATATATATGTATATAGGTATTGAGGAAAGAGAAGAGAAAAGAAAGGAGAAAGATAGATGTGGCTCGTCGTGGGTTTTACGGACGAAGGTGACACGACCACGACATTTACATGTACCTTAGTGGGAGGACCACCTTTTAATTAATTTATTTATTTTTCTTGAATTGTGTGGAGAAATTTATATATGTGTTGTCTCAATATTTGATCCAGAAATTTCATGTTTCCTCTCTCTGGGCCATTGCTTAATTACTCCGGACATGTCGATCATGAGAAGTAAATGTCTTGCTAGAAGTTTCATGCTATATCCATTTGAATGGGTCAAGATGTCAATCAACCAATCCATATACCGATGTCTACATCATATAGTAGAGGCTATTTTAATATAACAAATTTCGCAGTAAATTCAACCGGAATCAGCCATACATATACTGGATGAATTTCTAAATTGGTATCTCAATTATTGTGTTCTATTAATTATGACATCTAGGTAAATTATATAATTTAATGTAAATATTATTTATTAAAATTATAATAAATTTAATCACGATATGTTGAGATAATATTAAAATAATAAAATAGGATAGCAAATATTTATCCTTGCATTTTTAAGAAAAAGAAAACGAAAGATGCATGCATAAAACATTAAGGAAGAAGTGTGGTTTTTTTTTTTTTTTTTTTTTTTTTTGCCATTAAGTAAGAAATGTGGTTAGAATGTAAATAATAGCACAATCGCTATTTATTTATTTTAATTTTTAACATTTTTATAGTAATCTTTACCAAAAAGCGATGTCAAAATCAATGTGCTGGGAGATAAGGATTCCAGCATCTCGTGCTCAGAGCTCAAACGAGTCAAACCCATAAAGTGTAACATGTGATGGGACTTAGGAGGAATTTTTTTATAACATTGTAAGAGACCTTTTTATATAAACTATCAACTTATTGGTGGTGTCGCAGTAAGCTATACGAATACTAAACTATATTATCTTAAATGTCACGCTTTTAAATAATTTACTAATAATATAATATAACACAAGTACCAATTGCTATTCCATCACTACATTATTACCACTAAATCACCACGGTTCACACCACTATCATTACTTTCTGTAATATTTATTCATAATAAATAACAAAGAACTGAAAAAAAAATTGTGATGGACAAATATGACACAAAAAATTTATACTTTCGTCTTATTAATTATCACCATGATGCAATGTACTGTTCTCTTTGTATTGTATTGTTCTAAAAACCAAACATTATCAAAAACTATGCACATATATTTACACTATGTTTGGCTATTTTCTAGAAAGGAGGCATGGACAAAAATGAAAAGAATGGAAAAGAGTGGAAAGAATATGAAATGAAAAATTATGTTTATATTTTGTTTGGATTTAAAAGATGGGAATGGGATAAAATTATTGCTCTAAAAGTTGTTTGGTTGAGATGATAAAGAAAATGAAGAGAAATAAAATATTTAACAAACTAAAATACACTATATTTTATCTTTCTTTAACTTGCCTTAAGGCGTATTTTCGTCATTTTAGTTAATTCCTCCTGCTTTCTGCTACTTTCATTCCAAAACCAAATGGAAAAAGAAAAAAAAAAAAAAACAAAAAGCCTTTATCTTTTTTTTTCCACTTCCATTGAAATCATTCCATTTTCATATCAACTAAAATAAGCAAACACAAAAATTCATTTTATTTCCGTTATCTTCCTTTGGTTTAATCCGATTTTCTCCATACCGAACAAAGTGTTAAGGATGCACATATATACATATATAAGCAATAAGAGTATCTTACATTTCAATTAGGAAGAAGCATTTATTGAGTTCTTTGTCCATGCACTCGGCCTGGTGAGAGATAAAATACAAGAAGAGTTTAACTGCCAGATGAATGTGAGCTCCTTGAGTTTCTAGTTATGCAAGTGAAAACCTTTAATTAATTTATGAAGTTTAGTATTTTCATTTGAGTATCTTACGTGCTTTTAAAATTGTAGGTTACATGCTCGATGGATGGATAAATCAATGAGATTTACGATACCAAAAGTGGAGTTTTCTCTCCTCAAGAGTACCCATATATGGATTATTATGACTATAACAATCTGTCAATCTTGCCGAGAGTGACCAAAACAAATTGACAGGTCTGTTCATCATGTTTAGGACGTCTAAACGCGATATTCATGTTAGTTCGTAAATGTAATGTTCTTTCCTCTCCGACAAATAGCACATCTACAGATATACGTCGCTAAGACAAGTTGACCGATAATTAATAATCATTAATAAACTCGTGTTTAGTTATATACCCTTATACTTCATTAGGATCCAGATCCAAACCGAGAAATGACTCAACCGATCATTAGCGGTTTCTAAACCAATAACCAATTTAGGAATAGTGGATCCGAACCGGTTAAAGACAAATATTTGAATTATTTTCACATGAATAGTAAAACCCTATCGTGTGGACTCCACTCAACCAGATAGATTTCAAGTGAGTATTAAGAGTTGATGGATAGGTTTCAAGTATAAAATTTTCGAAACCTACTTCCATAGGGTAGGATACAAGTATAAGATTTCTATACCCGTATCCACCCTAGAACTTATACTTTAGTAAATATGGGATACATGTTTTTGAGTACCCTACACCTATGCTATGATAATTGGATAAAATAATGTTAAGTTATTAATAATAAAATAGTATTATTTATTTTTACTAATATTTTTTTAACATAAATATTATTTAAGATATTAATATTTCTTCACTGTCTTTATATATAGTTTTAATAATGCTAGATTTCTATAATTACCCTTAAGGGCTTAACCTAAAAAATATTTTATCTATTATCCATAGATAATGAAATTAAAATACAAACCTTTTAGTGAAGTTTTGCTAAGTGTATTTGTTCTTTTATAGTTTTTACTATTTTTCCCTTTTTTTCCTTTTAAAAAGCTACCTTCTTATGTGGTATTTACATCATGGCCACTACTTTTATACTTCTCAATTCCTATATTATTCTTCTATGTCCACAAGATTAAAAGATACCCAATATTTTTTATATTGTTGTTCTTCAAAATGTTTATTATTAATATAAACCAGAGCAAGGATAATATGAGACTATGAGCTAAAAAAAGTACATCAAAATTCTTCAATTGATATATAAGAAAAATTAGTGATCACATGGGAAATTAATATTTTCAATCCTTTATTGTTAAATTTTTATGATTTTTAAAAGATAAATTGTAGCTAATGGCCATATTTACCAAATGGTAATATTGAAATTACTAAAGAGTGTAAAAGTGGAGTTTTCTAATAATATGCTACAGTAATCTTAAAATTTAAAAAAAAAGAAAAATAAAATTATAGGTGCCTTATGGTACCCCTGTACCTTATAGGTATTACAGGATACAAAGTAGATACAAAGTAGTAAACTGCAGATTTGGGTACCTGATTTAGTATCATGTATCTTATAAGGTAGAATACAGATAACACTTTATCATACCCATCCTATACCCACCCTCACCTATTATTGAGTTTATAGATTTTTAACCAAGGTGGATTTATAATAATGTGAGACCTCGTTTTGTATTTGTAGGACTTCTTTATATCTTGAATATTTTAGATCTATATTACTAACATGACAACTAAAAGTGCAAATGATTGTGTATAAATAAATGCGCAACCACAAAGTTTCTTTTAATTGATGGTTATAAATAATTATTGTTAGGCTCAATATTATTTAAATTTTTTTTGTATTTTTTTCTTAATAAAATTAAGTAAAGTTATTTGATTTTTTTTTTTCAATTTCACAGTTCCTAGATCTCAAGTCCAGGGAATTGGAACCGAATTGTAGGAATCGGAAACTGGATTGACTCCCATAATTTTGGTTTTTGTTCTTCCATTTTGGAACTAGGAACTAAAAGGTTCGATTTAGTTCCTAAAATGGAACCAAACCATAATGATGTCTGTATACCCTTAAACTGTTTATCTTATAATTAGTTGAATTTATAGGCTTGTTATTTTGACAGGTTGCTTCCAGCACCGTAAACGTTATTTTATCAAGTGATTACTAAAATATAATTTACTTAGACAAGAAAATAGAAAACAAAGAGAAATCCAATTTTTATCTTCACATTTTATTTTTTAGTCATATTTAATATTATTTATTTGATCACTATATTAAATTCAAAATGGTCACATTAAATATCTAAAATCACATCTTTTAATATTAAAAGTCTAAAGGTCACCAATAGTCATAGAGCATAATAGCATTAACTTTATTCTCTCAAATAAAAGATATTGGGTTTGAATCCACTCTTAATTGTAATCATAAAAAAAAAAAAAAAAAAAACTAAAGCTCGGTTTAAATATATTAAAATGCTATGAACACCCTGGAGTTTATTTGAATTTCACACGAAGACAAGTCATCCAGCTCAGGTCATTTCGGACTTTTCCATCTGGTGCACAGGTCTTGAAATATATGTTAAATTTCTCTCTCGACTTCACTCCTCTCTTATACGTGGAGTCGGCATTGTCAACTACGATGAAACATAAGCTCATGAAATCATATGCTTGTCCTAATAGACTATTTAAATTTATTTTTAAAAATCTATATATATTCCACCTTCAATACAAAATACAGCTAATTTTTCATTTTTAAGATTGATTCTTCTTGTCTTTGTTAAAAGAAACTTGTTTATGATTTTGAGGATTTGGAATTATTGTTCTCTTATATATGTTAGAAATTAAATATAACAAAAGGTTTTCTTAAATTTGGAATATAAAATCTTCAAAAATTTTCCATATGAATTTTCAAGAAATGCAATCTACTTTAGATGCAGACTTAAAGGTTGTCTTGCACTTGGCTTACCGAAATATTGGATAAAACGATTATTTCATATAAGAAACATGTAAGATCTTTTTTTTTTTTTTTTTTTTTTTTTTTTTTTTTTTTTTTTGCGCTATACTAGAAATGAAGGATTCAAATTTAACTTATCTCAATTACAATTTCAGTAACAATGATATTAAACTATAAGATGATTGATAATCTTAAGATTAATATTTAAATTTCGACATCATAAAGGAATATTGAAGAAATCATTTGAGTTGAATAAAATATATAAAGCCTTATAATTATAGATATATATAATAAACCATTCTGATCACTACCACATTAATTATGGCTATAAGCAGCACCATTATGTGACCAAAATCCCTCCATCAGGGTAGATAAATTCTTTCTTTAATTCAACATTATTAAGCGTGATTTTAGCCACTTAGCTAGAGGATTCACCAAAAGGGAGAGTTATGCCTGGTGGTTGACCTGGAATAAAGTGGTGAGCCACATCGTATATCATTTAGCAAAAGGATCATCTTTCTTCTTTTTTTTTTTTTAATTTTTTTATATATATTGTAGGAGCATTTACTTGAGAAAAACTAGAAAGTATCACATGTAGGCTACAATCTTTTTATCTTTTATGTGTAACCCTATTTGAGGTTATCTATGTTGATTATAATTGTGTACAGTAAGTTTATATATTTACATAAATATATATAATGTAATATGCATATTGTACTTCAATTTCCAAGCAATGCATATTCTTCAGCTATTTATTATTTTATAATTTATCTCAAATTGTATATATTATAATAAAAGTGAAATTTACGTTAAAAAGAAAAAAATATATAGGTTTATGAAAAAAAAAATTGTAAAACTTGCTTATACAGGCATGGCAATTGAAATAATAAGTTCTTTTAAAATAAAAATTTTCTAAAAGTTTACAAATGTTTTTCTTAAACAAAAGCAATCATAAAATAAAAAATAAAAGAAGCATTATTTTCTATTTCATGTTAATGTTATTTTATACTTTTCCATATGATTGGTATGAAGTTACTGCTCATACTGTTATGGCATCTTAATCAATGAATCGATAGAGATTTGTAAATCAATCGCATCTCTTCCATATAAAATTGGATTGAGATAATTCAAAATTCTATAGAAAGATAATAAAGAGATCTAAAACATTAATGTTTTGAGTTTGATCAATACAAAATTCATCATAAAATCATACACATGTAGTGATGACTTCCAAAGTTACAGATTCAGCATAGTTGTGTAAATCAAACACATCTCTTCCATGTAAACTCAAATTGAGATGATTTAAAATTCTATAGAAAGATAAAGAAAGAGATCTAAAACTTTCATGTTTTAAGTTTTGATTGATTCATAATGTATTGAAACAGAATTAGCTGTGAAGTTACGGAATATATAGTGAAATGTTCTAACTCACAAAGTTGACAGAGTTGAGTAAATTATGAATGTTTTTCTCATCCACACTCCTTTTGAGGTGATTCAAAATTCTGTGAAAAGCTAAGAGATTCTAACTGTATTAAGGTCGAAATTTATCATGAAGTTAGCATGTGCAGTGGTAGTGCTTAATTTTTGTAGATTCGATAGATTTTGGTAAATTATGGTATTTCCCTTATTCAAGCTCCTTCTGATGTGATTTAAAATCCTATAGAAACGTAAGAAAAAAATCTAAAATTTTGCTGTTTTGAGTTCTAAGAGATTCTAAATGTATTAAGGTCGGTTTTTATCACGAATTTTATGCATTAAACTAAACCAACAATAACAACACTACTTTGACAAACCACAACAACTTCGAGTATCCATCAACCAGATCAAATACAGCAACAGTTCAAGATTAAGACAACATTAACACTTCTACACTCAAGCACTCAACACTAGCACCCTAACATTCCAAAAACAGTGATTTGAGGAACAACATTGACCTAAGCAAATGCAAACCAAGCTAGTCTCAAACATTGATTGGCTAATATATTTCGAAGTAGGGAACCACAACTTCAACGCCAAATCGTCTTCAACAAAGCCTACAAGCCAAGCTATTGTGAAAGGACATGACACCAATTCAACATCATAGAGCCAAAAACAAAGTTTCTAGAAAAAAAAAATATAAAGGTTTTCCATTACCAAAGATAAAATGGATTTCTCTTACACCAACTCAAGACATCATCACCTTCATCGATATTGGTTGTGACATCAATTTCCTCCTTAATCCTTGAAAAAGAGTAGTTATGAAAACATAGATGGAGCAATATGCAATCAACAGTTGTAGAATTTACAATGAAGAGGAGTACCATCTCTTTTCATAAAACTAAGTATCTAGACATAGCTTCTTTCAAAATTGAGGGGTCCTCAATCCTACTTTTATCCTCATTGCATGAATTAATAGTAGAGCCTCTCTCCCAATAACTCATCAACTATTAACCAGTAATAATACCATAAAATTTCATAGAGCAACTTCAAGCATGAACATCATAGACCCCAATACCCAAGAACTATATAGAAATAATATATTTTAGAACTTATGTCCTCACCAAGAACTCTATGTACTACTCTACAATCTAGCAGCATTGATCATTACTGTAACTCAAGCTTTTCTTCAATCTTTTTCAAGCCATTGTGCCATAACTCGCATATTTCAATAACAATAATATGAAGAATGGAAGAAGAAGGCTGATGGACCAACTAAATGATTGCCTTGTTGTGAATTTCATAGCATATTCCATTTGACTAAAGGTTCGATGGGCCAAATAGAGTATGTCGTAAGTTCAAGTGAAGCATGGTAGTGGCTGAGTATGGATGACGTGCTTCATCTTGACTCTCACGGGTTCTCTTTGTTAGCTCTCAAACACGATTAGTTCCTCAATATGACCACTACAATATGAATTTCACAATGACTAGTTGGAAAATAGATGAGCCTTTGCAGTTGATGAAATGGCTACCATTTATGATGCCATAAGGCTTAGATTCTAAATGCACAAACAGAAATAAGAACAATATATATATAATATATATGGAAGCTCATTCGGAAGAAGAGAGAGCGAATAGGGGTTCATTTAGAAATAGGAAGCAACCTAGCCTTCAAAAGCCTTAGAGAAGTCTTCAAATGCATTAGAGAAAGCTTGGTTTCTCACAAATGATTACAAATAATGGTTCCTCAAATGTTATGCTGAGTATGTATGTTGAAGTATGGTGAAGGAGAAAGAAAATAGGTTCCAATATTACAACAGGAGTGTTTTTCATTCGTACCACTAACCAATCAAATGTAGACACCACTTTAATGGTACAAAATTGTACAAAAGTATGCTTCTTGTAGAAGAGACATGCAGAATGTCAGATTGAAAATGTACTAAGCTGTAATGCTATTGAAATTAACGGATTGTATGGGCTTCAACGGTGGTCCATAAAGTGAACTTGGCCTTTATTAAATGCGTAGATCATGACTATTAACAAGTGGTAAATGGCAAGGATGCGAAGATAGTATGTTGAAACTCTCTTTATTTACCATTGATATAGACATTGAGAAAGATGGTGGAATATGAATATTGTCAATTATAGGCTAGTAAAATCACTAATAGACGTAGTATGTTCATTAGCATAAAAAAAATGAATTTTTAGTCTATTGTTAGGCTGAAACCAAAAAATTAGTAAGTGAAGCATTTGAGAAATGAAAGTTAAAAAAAAATTATCAAGAAGGATTGCATATGTGAATCAGATATGAAGGATGAGTTAATATGCATGAAAAACTTGCTCATCAAAGGAGGCATATTAATAAATTATTGTCTTAGAAGCAATACAATGTTAACAGGAAGTAATTTGTATGGTCAAGACAATATCGCAAGGGCGTACACTAAGCAAATTTAACTATTTGGCAAGCATCGCACCAAACTTTTATACTACAAAATGTTAAGAAATTAACATGCCAAGTAGTAGTGCAACTAATTCATAGCGCACACGCGCTAAGCAAGACTTTTGTCATTTGAAAGGGCCTTTTTCATGCCTAAACCTCTTCAAAATTAATAAGAGGATTTTAGTTAGGGGCAAAGTATAGATGGTTAAGTTTGATTATAAAGGCTTTAAATCTAATTTTTATTTAGGTTTAACTCTTTAGGCTAATGTGACAAGGCTTAACGAATTAGACCAACTCATTTAGGATAATCAAAGGAGATTTAGAATGGCAGGCTTGGAGTAGGACCTAGTGGAATGGGCTTGCCCAATTCCAATATTCCTTAAATTGGCTCACACACATGACAAAATTGGCTCACACACATGATAAATAAAGGCTTTACTGGGCATAGGTCCACAAAGGAGCCCACATCTATAAGACTATATCCACTATAAAAGGGACTCATCCTAACCATTGGTCGTTTGTCTCATTTAATGGACAACATCGACAACTAGATCCCCTCTAAATACCTCTAGTCCCCACCTCATTTGGATAAGTTGAAAATCTTAAACAAACGTTGTCGTGCTGCCGTAGTTATATTTCGGTGAATCAAACATTTGTCTTAATCAAGAACAATCATTGATTCATCACATATGTTGAGGTTGATGCTCTTTAACCCCTTACCTGTCACACGTGTTTTAGAACCAATTGAGACTGCTTAGTCTTCCTCCCCACGCGACTCTCTCTTGATCATTCTAGTACGTGTTGTTTTCCTAGGTCGTCATGTGAGCATGATAGTCATGCAATACGCACACGATCGTTACATCCGGAATCATACACACACAAAGTTAATATATTTAGTTTACTTATTATGACAGATCATAGTAAAATAAAATAATAAAGGATATAAATAGAGTTGAGGTTCTCAATCTAAATAGTATGAGGGTTTTTTTATTATGTTTTTTCACTTACCCACTAGTAAGAAAAATCAAGAGAACAAACACTACTCTAAACTGTTTTATTATGTTCTTTCACACATCCCATTAGTAAGAATAGTCAAGAGAACAAACACTTTTCTAAACTAGATGACTAAACACTCTTAAAAGAATTGGTTTTTTTTTTTTTTCATGGATTTAAAAACGCTTTTGCACTTATTTAATTTTATCCACTGTACCTTTATATCAGGAGATATTAGAATTTGGGCATCTAGAAATCCGTTAATGATTCCAGCATATCACACAACAATATATAATACTAGAATGCAATTAATGCATCCTATTGTACAGCACGTCAAGAGGGCTAAAATGACAATGTAATTATTTTCTTTTGGAATATAACAAAACGAAATATAATATTGAAATGAAGTTAATATACCATATTCTATCGTGTCAAACAGGTTAAATGACATTGTGAAAGGGTTTCTTAAGCTCCCGAAATCATAGCAGTTGGCATAAAATACCACTAAACTGCTTCATGTATGACTACAATGGGTCTTTGATTAACTTTTCAATGTGATGTCCTACCACTATGACTTTTCAATATGTATGCCTGAAATTTTTGCATCTCTCCCCAACTGAAAGAAAAAGAGAAGGATATCCATTGTGTATCCACGTATGAAATTTCTAAAAACGTGTATGAGATACGACAAATGTAGTTGTTTTCATGGAATATTTCTAATAGCTCGTGTTTTTGAACAACTGACAGCTACGATCCTCTTTCAGATATGACCTTATTTTTTTAGGTATAGCACAATATGCGGCTTCCTAGGATGGGTTGCATCGACTATGGCCAGTATTTTCTCCATCTCTCCTCAATTAAAGGGAAAAGATATGAATATTCAATGTTTATTCACATATGAAATTCTAAAGTGGAATTAGATACGATCTTTCTTGGAATATTTCGGCCCTCATGTCCTAACAGCACATGTTTTGAACAAGTGACAGCTATGACCCTTTTCAGATACGGATGAATATTTGCGATTCGGGACAACCACAATCCATTCTATTCTAATAAACAAATACTTATCATGTTAAATAAATTTAAAAAATAAAAAATTCTTAAAATAAAATAAATAATTATTATTTCTTTATAAATACGTAGTAAGTTTTTATTTAATAGAATAGGATACAAACATCATTTTTAAAACAACAAATTTCCATTTTTTGGATATCACTTTGTTGTTTATAGTGTATTTATAATTTATTTTCTATTTTGAAAAAAAATAATTATTTCATCATCATCATCATCCTTCAACTTTTACACGTTAAAACTTTCATCATATATATTTTTTAATTTTTCAACTATAGTAAAATATGTGGCCTAGCTCCTAGGTGAAATCAAAAGGACAAAAGAAAATGGAATAAAATCTATACACCGACGTCTCGTAGATGGGTTGCATTGACTACAACAGTGTGGTTTATTCTGGCACTTTTAAACATGGTGATTGGGTAGAAGGCACAACTAACAACTCTGAGTACGTTATTGTTCACCACCCCTTGGCCTTGCGGTGGCCAACAATGATTGTGTAATATTTTAACTTAAAATATTCTTTTTAACTAAAAATTTCTATATATTTATTGAATTATTTAATTAAATATATTTAATAATATTATTATTGAATTAGTCAATGTAGATCAATGCGGGGAAAAAAAACAAAGAAAGAAAGAAACATGTGTGAAAGATGGATAAGACAATTAACAGAAATAAGAGATATTTTAATTTGTGAAAAAAGAAAAACAACGAAGGATCAAATAAATTAATTAATAAAAAAATACATAAATGTTCATAACGTTTCTGAAACATCCTAAAAAAATCTTCATTGAATTTAGATAGATTTAAATAAATTAAGCAATTTATAGAATGCAATTAAACAAGTTGACATAATTAAATTGATAACAAATTAAGTTAAATTTTGAAATTTCGAATATCCTTACAAATTCAAATTCCTTAATCCCTAAACTTTAATCAAAATTACAATTCCTTAATCCCCATAAATTTTGAGTTCCATTACTTACTTAAAAATATCAATTCTCAAGCTCCAACTCAAATTGAATATCAATTTGATATAAATTAAGCTCCTATTAAGTCGTTATTTCAAGTTATTAATTTCTAATATATAAATTCTCAAATCAATTCCTCAACACTTTGAGAATTAAAAATATTTACTTGAAAGTTTTAAACCCATAACCCTTACCCAAAAATATATTTTATTCTCATTATCCTTATCTTTTTCTTTTCTTTTGTTTTTCATTTCTTCTTTCTTTTCCTTCTTATTTTTTCCCCTTTTCGTTTCATTCCTTCTTTTCCTTTCTCCTTCTATTTTTTCTTCTTTTTCTCAAAATCATCTACAAATCTCAATTTCAAGAGAATTATAGGGGAAATCAAAGTTAGAAAAAAAGGTAAAAAGAGCAAGCATGAAGTATCTAATCCTCTAAGGAGAAGACGTAGTAGAAGATCAAATTTCATATGATCGCTAAAAAGACAAGTGTAGTTGTTTACTTCGTTTAATTTGTTGTTATTGGATGAAAATGGTGAATAAATGCTATTATATGTAGGGTTTGCAATAAAATTAAGAAACAAGAGATACATAAACATGTATGATTAAACATAGGCTTGAGTATGTAGATAAAGAATTAGAAGATGATGAGATGATTTGATGGAATTTGAATTGAAATATGTACATAGATGTATAAATGATGATTTTAAGTTGTATGTTGAATATAAGATGTTAGATATTGAATAATGATGTAAAATAAGTATTGAAGTGAGTAAAATACGATAGCTCTGTTTTTTTCTAGTAAGAGCACGAGGGAACAAGGGATACCATATTCAACCATGCTCTTTATTTTTATTCATTAGAGAAGAAACACTGCTGAACACAACCGCCCTATCTAACCATGCTTCTCTCTATTTCTTTTACATACACATTCCCTAAAACAACACGGCTAGAACACAATGTGCCCTACTTCACCTTGTTTCTTTCCGATCTCTGAGCTCTTAAGAAAATTAGTGAAGCAGGGAAGAACACGGCACACCATATCCTGTTGCCCTTCTCTCTGATCTTTGAGCATTTAAAACATTAACGAAACATGATAGGAACAAGGTTTTAAGTGATGGTTTGCTTCTTCATAGGCACGTGCATGGGTGAAACTTGGTTTGTGTTTTTGCCCATGTTATTCATAAAAATTAAATAAAAATGAAATGCAATAGATAAGTGATAGTTAAATTGTTATGTTAGTTAATTTAAATAATTAAGAATGAGTTAAGTGAATTAATGAGTTTAATAAAAATTAGATTTACCATAGATTTAGGTATAAAATGAACTTAGTTAATAAATATAAGTTCAACTTGGCTAAATAACTTCAATAAGCTAAAATAAATTAGATTGATTAAATTTAATCAACTTGAATTAGTAATTTAATTAAATAATTAATTCTGATCAATTTGGTTTGAATTAAATTAAAATAGGCTTAATAACTATTAAATGGCTTAGACTAATATGTTAGAATGAACCATGAATACTAAAGGGAATGTGTTGTGTCAAATATTTGTTTGTTAAGAAATATGAGTATTTTGAAAATGAATGATATGATGATGTTTTATAATAAATAATTATAAACAAAAAGAAAAAAAAATAATTTGACAAACAATGGAGAACTATCTATATCTTAGCATGACGATCTTCGCAGCCATGGTAGGTTCTTACTTAGTTTGATCAAATATGTTTTTAAAATGAATTTAATGTAAATGGATAATTAAATTAAATGCTTATATGAGTTCAATTCTTGAACAAATATGGATTCCTAATTTATCTTCTAAGATGGTTTCTGATCTACCTCTGTTTCTATTTGAATTTCGAATCAATAAGGTACACAGTAATGAGCTTGTTGTTTGTTAAGATAGACATTCCTAATGAACTAAAACTTAAAGATAGCTTAAATAATAGATGTTGCTTATGCTTGTGTTGTTTAATCTGATCTAAGGAGCAATAATCTTATTTGAAGTCGAGCATGATAATTAGGCGCTTAGGCTGCCTCTTACCATGATACAATGGTATGACATGATGCAATCGCAATTCATAAGTGGCTCAATAGGTATCTAATGGGGTAAACAGTATTGACATCATGTTTGCTTAAGATTAGGGTGAAGTAACATGATTTAGTTTACGTTTACGAGAGCGATTGAACTAAACGATGTTATGGACTGAGATAAGTAAAGTTGTATAACGACTGTGAACCCTGGATGAGGTTATTTTCTATTTTTCAGTTAGATATAGAAAATATAAGTATAAGCTGCTTATATTAACCTTTTGAGGAGCTATTGTTACCCAGGGCCCTTAAATCTCCAAAGGCTTGTTCCAAAGTGTGAGTACTTCCATGCTGCTTATTGCATTTTAATTTAAAGATAATAACTTGTTGTTTATTACATTGCATTAGTTTAAGCATGTGTGCCATCTCATGTATGCTAGTGTTACTGTTGTACTATGCTTCGACTCATTGTTATTTTCTTTTCAAGTGATGATGATGATATGATGATTTGATGATGATGGTGATGTTGATGTTGATGATGATAATAGAATCTGGAGTATGGTTGACTTGGAGGAGTTTGTTGAAGAACAAGACAAGTTAGGATTGCTAACATTTGTTTATTTTGTTCAAAAGTTAGATTTACCTTTTTAGAACTTGTATTTTCTTTTAGGGCTGAAGCTCATGTTTATAATTTAATCTTTAAAGCTTTATTGTACCATCATGAAAGGTATAGGAGATACCTGATAGGTTAGTTTTGTTTTGTGAAAGTTGATCTACTCATGTGAGTAGAAGTTAAAAATGTTTTTATAAAGTTTTTTTACCACTATTAAATCCAGTTGTCTCCAGAATCTAATTAAATGATTTAGTGATGAAAACCGGCTAGTAAATATTTGACATAAACAAATCTTTTGAGGAAGCTTGTGCACATAATATTAAGGTGTTATACGTGGCTAGAGACTAGATATGCCATAATATTGATTCAATCGTATTGGGTCCTTATAGACTCAATATATATTTCTTCTTGTTGTTTTGAATAAAAAAAAAAAAAAGAAAAGAAAGAATAAGAATAAAAGGAATAATATCAAACCTCTTTAGGTTTACAGATAATCCTCAAGTTCAAAATTAAAAGGACATGTTTTTGAATACTTCATAAATTTAAATTTAAGTAATGTAGTTAATGGAAAATTTTATGGTAGCAATTATAATGAGATTAGTCTTGTTATATCGTTAAAGGGATCAAATTTATTCCAACCTACCTTAATATTTCTTTTTAACTAAATATTATCTATTTAATAATAATATTATTGGTGGCACCCTAGAAGTTCTTGCAGTTCATTATATACTTAAATTTACAATTAACACACGTTATTTCCCAAGTTACTGCACTTTTTTTCTTAAAGTTTTTCATATTATATCCTTGCTCCGTATCCGTCCAACTTTTGTTAGACATTTCTTGAATTATATGGTTTTTTTTTTTTTTAAACCTTACGAAGACAACAATTAAATTGGTTCAATAGAAAGACTAATTTTGCATAAGTTTCAACTCTCATCATATTGCTTTATCTATGCTTTTAAAGTAAGCAGACCTATTTTGGTATCTCTTCATTTTCTTTATTTGTTATATTAAAGTGAATGGAAATAATATAGTTTCATATATATATATATATATGTATATATATTTATTAGCAAACGTTACATCTGCATTATGGATGTTTAATTAAGGGTAATAATAAATTATATATGAGATAAATTATAAAAAAAATGTTGTTTTGTGACACATGTTTTGACAATTTCACCTATAATTTTTATCCAATTATAACTATTTTTATTTTAAAATTATACAATTAATATGTTATTTGGATAATATATATGACACCAACCCCTACCATCCATTTTAATATTTCATAAATAATATAAATATCTATATATATATATATATATATATAGAAGTTACACATGAGTACAGAGAAGTTATTGTTGGGTGTGACGAAATTGTTTAGGAAAAGAAGTTGGAGGTTTACTATTACAAAGGGAAGAATCACAATGATAGTAAGGTCATTGGTATTGCGAGAATACCAATTTCGGATTTTGCTAGTAGCTTTGTGCCTTAGAATTATGTTCATTTTTTGAGCTATAGTAGGTTGAGGGATGTAAATGGTGTACGTAATGGAATTATTAACCTTTCAATTAAAATGGTATCCTCTGAATATGTTCCGATAGTGTCGCCGGCAATGCCGGAGTTAGGAGTTCCGGTCTCCCAGGGCAAGATGAGTCCGAGTATAGTGACTAGGGTTCCGGTTTGGCATGCGCAACCATGCACATACTGATGTATCTTTTGTATTTGTTTTATTTTGATATACTAAATAGAAAAAGAGTTTGTTCATGTTTTTGCCTTATGCATATGGTGTGGAAGCAAGATTAATGAAATTTTTAATCTACATTATGAATATAAGATACTGATGGGGTAGTTTTTATTATTATGTGTATATAAAGAATTATATAAATATGTATGTATTATAAGTACATGTAACATAAAATATTTTAAAAAAAACCGTCCATACTAACCTTTTTATTTTTTCTAAATCAAAATCATTCATTATATCTTCATATTCGCAATCATATTGTAGTTAACATCAAACTTCTTAGAATTTCACCCAACCCCTGTTAGATGGTTCCATTTTAAGCTTAACCTTTCCATGTAGTGAATTCGTTTGTTTACATGCAAAATGTACCTAATATTCATATGTTTTTGTTCTAGTAATTTATATAATATTGATAGCAGGGCCAGCTGAGTTAAAAATACGTTTGTCTTTAGTAATACCAGATTACCCACAGCATGATTCCAAAAGAAAACCCATCTAGTGGAGAAAATTTAAACATATAAGCAGCTGTAAAACAACAGTTTGTTATCACCCATCGAGAGAAATTGGTGAGAGTTCGATCCAGAACTATCGATACAATAGAAAAAGCAGATACGACATTTGAAATACAATGACAATAGCGAATGGCATTTTCAATATCTTCATTCAATTCACCACATCTAGGACAACCAAACACATCTGTTTTTCCTCATTTAACCAGATTTGAGGTGGTGGGTAAAGAGTTTGTGCTTTTTCTCCATAAGAATAGTTTTATTTTTAGAGGAAAATAGGATTTCCATAGCCGTTTCGATTTACCAGATTCTTCCTTTGGATATACAAGCAAGGTATAATATATGCTTCGTAGTGATGGCTCAAGTCGAGTATCCCGCCCCAATTCAAGGAATCTTCATTAATATCATTGAGAAAAATAAGGCCAATTTTATCAACAAGAAATTGAGATATCGGAAACCCAATTTTTTCTTCATCTTAGTGTGTTTCATTTATCCAGCAATCCCATACAGAAAGATTAACAAATGATTGACTTAGAGGACCAATAACATGATTATTTCAAAGACCTTTACCTTCCCACCAATCAAACCAAAAGCTTTGTTTTTTTCATCACCTAAATTACTAAATCCTTCCATTTTCATCCATGCATGACTTTTGACAATTTCTTTACAAAGACACAAGCTTATTGCAAATGGTTTAGGTAATTTTGTATTTCTCAAACCTCTATATTTGGCATTTAGTAACTTTGCCCATTTCACTTTATTGACTTTCCATTCATGCCATCTTTCAATTTGATAGGCATGATTACGCAAGCGTAAGTTAATAAACATACCTAAACCACCTTGTTCCTTTAACTTATCTAATTTATCTTAGGCTAACAGCCAATGTGGTTTTTTTTTTTTTTTTTTCCAGAATTTCCTTTCCATATAAAGTTTTTAACAATCCCTTCAAATTTATTAATGGTATGAATAGGTAAAGAAACAGCTTGCGTGTAATAGTTTGGGATAGTCTTTTAAGACAGATTTTACAAGCACAATTCGAATACCCATACCGAGGTGCTTACTCATCCAACCATTCAATTTTGCTTGTATTTTTTCTATAAGAAAATTAAATTATTCTGTATTAGGTTTTTGTCCTTTATCAAGGGAAAGCCCAAATATTTCCTAAAGCAAGTAACATGTCTAAAAAGGATAATATTAATGCCTTTCATGTTATCCCTAGAACAAGATTTGATTCACAAATAGTCTAAATACAGCACTGAATTTATTGATGATATTCATAATAGTGGAAGCATTTTCTTTATCAGCTTTGTACCTTTTTTTTAAATACTTCTATTTAGGAATTCTACACCCATTATAAACAAGTGAGAAGATAGTGGGTCTCCTTATCGAAGGCTCTTGCTAGGAACAAATTAATGAGAGGGTCTACCAATTATTAAAATGTCCATCATCGTGGTATTAAGACATTGATTAATAAGCTTTACATACCATTCAAGGAAATATAACCCCATTCAATCTTATCATTAGCTTTCTCTGGATCCAATTTAATTGTCATTCATTTCTGAGTTAATAATTTCTTTTTAAATGAGGCTAAAATCCCATTCATCAAAATAACATTATCCATTGCTTTTCACCTAAGTATAAAACTTGACCATGCTCGATGGATCAAATGATCTAAGTATGGTTTTAGTCTTTTAACTAAAATCTTTGTTACAATTTTATATAAAGCATTACAAACACTAATAGGTCTAAATTACTTCACCATCTCTGGTCCATGTAGTTTTGGTATAAGAATGAGTTATGTGACATTAAGGTCATGAGGTAACTTTTGATTCTCAAAGATTTATTTTATTAAACTTATCATGATGTGCCTAGAAAATGCCAACACACTTTTTTTTCTTTTTTTTTTTTGGAAAAATAGGCATGCAACTATTCTTTTCCAGGTGCCTTCCCGGAACCTATAGTTGGTAAGGCTTGATGAATTTCCACATTATCAAGTTCTTTTCCCAGGACTTGAACATGTTGGTTAGATAAGCCAAACTATCATTCCCATAAACAGTAGTTTTGCTCAGGAACTTAAATTTTATCTAAAGTGAAAAGGTTTATAAAATAATTAACATCAATTTTCTGGTCTCTTCCTATTCATATACCCATTTTCCAACATTATTTTTTATTGCTAAGATTCTATTTTGTGCTCTTTTATTCAAAGTAATGAATGGTAGAATCTTGTATTTCCTTCCCCATCTTAAATCCATTTTGTTCAGTCTTTCATTTTTCAAAGCCACTCTTCCTTAACTTCATTTAAAATTCTCCTACATTCCTTTTCCTCACCTATTAAAACTAGTATAGGATGCTCTATAAATTTTTTTATTTATAGCCACTAAACATCTTTGAATTATTCTATTCTAGATAGGGATGATTCCAAAAAAAACTATTCCATTCTCTCATTTTAGTGGGGACTTTTTTTAATTGCCTTTAGATAGTTTTTGTCTACTTCATCCTAAAAATTTTTAGTTCAGGATATATAATCAGCATGACTAAATCAAAATTGGTTGAAATCTAAACATATAATTCTTACAAATTGATTCTGAATAAGGGTATGTCCTTAAGAGTAAAGGACAATGATCTAACAAACCCTTATCTAGAAAAAAAAAATTTAGCTTCAAAAAAGAATTTCTGCCATTCATCATTAAGCCATCTCCTATCTAGTCTTAATTATATTAAGGAAGTTAATTTTTGTTTATTTAACCAGATATATCAAGGTCTTACAAAGCTTAAGTCAATAAGCGTACAATCATCCATACAACACTTGTAAGCAAATGCTCAATTAGAGTTAAAGCTAGAAGTCCCCCTCATCATTTTTCTTTTTTTGATATTACATCAATAAAATCTCTCATAAGTAGTCATGGTTTATCTTGATTACCATAGCCATTTCAGGGATATTATTACATAAAATATGTTTATATACACGATTAGGAGGACCATAAATGCTAGGGAAAAGAACCAAGAATAAGGGTTTTATGACTGTCTAACTAAGACAAGAGCATGCATTTCATATGAGGTTCGTTTTAGTAGGATGACTTCCATTATCGCATTATGTCAAAGCATAAGCATATCACCACTCTGCCCTTGGATTCAACATATTGATATGAATCCATGTTTGATCTTCGCCAAAAACAACTCAACTAAAACTGAATCAATTAGTCTCCAAAAGCACCATCAATTCTGGCATAAATTTAGATAGAGCTTCCAACATAGCATCACACTTTTTGGTTGCATTTAAACCATGGTGTTCCATATTAAAACTCTTGTTGGACAAATACTGTTTGGATAATTAGAGCTATCTATTTGTTTGGAGAGAAAATGGTAGTACTTGACTTCTGTTCCCACTAAAGTTAGCTTTCAACTTGAAGTACATATTAATTAGAGCCTCCTTATTATCTAAGAGGAGACTTGACTCCTCTCTATTCTGGAAGAGGAATGATTTGGTTATATTTTTCTTCATCCATTGCACATAAAGAAACACAAATGTAAGGATGGATAAAATCCATACATGTGCAATCTGTTTTGCCACCAATTTCAATGTTTTCGCCCATCGCTTCATTAACATGTAGGGATGCATGCGATCTAAACTGAGGGCCACCGACATCAATACTACAAACTCCTTTATTGATGTTACACAAAGGTTAGTTCTTGTTAAGTATGTTATTCCCTCTAGTTTTAAGATAGCAGTGCGGATTTATGCCACTTGTTTCTTGGACATCATGTTGTCCCTCAACATTCTCATCTTCTCTAGATACACCACTACACTATATCATCTCTAGTCCACTTCCAGGAGAAACATTCCAAACCTTCGATCCATCCAAGGGATGTCGCAGGTGACAGGTAGAATATGGATGTGAAGATTAATATTATTTTTCTAATCCTTTGGCTTCTTAGAATGAGCCAAAACTTTCAAGCGAGGTTCTTTAATTGTTGAGGTACCTTAAGTAATGAAAGAGAGTGGTGAGGTAGAAAAAGTAAATTTTTCAATAGTTGTTTTTCCTTTCCCGCCTAAGTTATATTTATAGTCTTGATTAGCATGATCCACATATCCACTACTCATTGCCTTAAACTCCAGTTTAGAACTTGGTTTATCATATCTTTTCATTTGTTAGTGTCAATTTATTTGGTGGATAAGAACCATTACTCTAGCCACCTAGTGTATTAAATTTTGTGAGTTTATCCAAGTGCTAGATTTCATTAACAAGTGAAGGTTTATATTCAACATTACAAAAAGTTGATCAGGATTTTGATGTGAAATACCTCTTTGATACCTTTTTTTTTTTTTTTTTTTTGATTTGGCCAAGAGCCACTCCCCATAATGATCATCTTATTTAAGTTTTTATCATTCCTTCCTTGAATTTTCTCAAAATACATTATTACCCTTATTTATATCTTGTATATCATGAGTTACCTCATTTAAGTTTTCAAATTTTATATCAATAGCAACTTTGGTGTTAATATCCACACTTTGAGGATAGAACATGATGTATAGTTTATAGCTCCACATTGAACACACAAACTTTTAATACCTTTATATTCTAGCCTATAACTTTGTCTTTCAATGATTATAGTTTGTGTAAGAGATTCATTAAAATTTATGTATACACAAGATCTCGTAAATCTACCTCTTTCTTCATTATTAGTATAAGCATCTATCCTTAGTAGAGGACCAATTTTTTGCTCCTATTTTCCTAATAACCTTGGGTGCAAATACTCAAACAATTTGACTACTCTAGCCCATACCGTATAGAGCCTAAAATTTAGCTCCCCTTTTCTTATAGTTTAAAATTCCCCATTTAAAAACCAAGGATCATCTTTAATTACTCTGATATAATCCTCTTCAATTTGAAATACTACTATATAGAATCCAAATCTTAAACTAATTAATTGGAAAAATTCCACATCATATGCAACTTTTGGTTTAGGGTTTTGTATCCCAAAGTAACACCATAGATCCAATTTTTTTCTTCAAAATAAAAGGATAAAACTCTCATACCTTTTGGTGGAGCTTCAAAACTTTCCCTTTATCTCGAGTGATCCATGTCCTCCGTGGAATCATTAGTCTCCACTTCCTGCTCTGGTAAGAAACTGAAATTTGAAGCATATGTATTCACTATTGTATTAGCCACCATATCTCAATCAGATTTTTAACTTGAATCCCATTCACTTGATTACTCGAGACAGATGGCTAAAGATTATGGCTAGTCTACTTTAAGTGAGGTTAGACACTAAAGGGATTTTCAGTGTAGATTTAAATTCTAAATTAGGAAGAGAGTCATTAATCATATGTTTTTTTAAATGAAATTTTTAGTTTAGGAAAGCTAGGGTTTCAAACAAAAAAAAAGGGTTAAGAGCAACTTTTTCAAACAAAGACATTTTTTAAGGAAAATATTAAAATTCGCCTTCCTTACTAAATCTTACTTGTTTACATTCATCTAAAAACATATCAAATGTGACACAACGGTGATGTAAATGAAAGGCACACGCTAGCCACTCCTCAGCTTTGGAACTTAGCCTTATTTAACTATAGATGTAAATTTAAATGAAAAGAAGGGTCAAGAGAGACTTTTTCAAATAGAATCAAACTTGTTTACATTCATCTAAGAACATAGTATATGTAACACAATGGTGATGTAAATCAAAGGCACACGCTAGCCATGAAAATGTTTTTTTCATGCTTTTGATATATAAACAATATTTAGACATGTTTAATATTGCTTTCTAGACTTGTATGAATGATTGAAAACCTTTACAAAGTTTTTAGACAAATTTATGCACACTTAAGAAACATATCATGCAATTTTTTATGAAAACTTTCACAAATTTGATATAAGTGTTTTTACATGATTTTGAGTGACTCAAAAATGTTTAAAATTCCTTTTAGAACTTGCATGTTACTTCTGGTTTTCTCTTTTTATGGCATGAAGTGTTTTTTTTTTTTTTTTTTTCCTTTTTGATGATTCCAAAGGAGGAAATATATTGAATGCACAATTAACATACATGAATAATGTATATGTGTTTGTGTGGCCACTTAAGTGTAACTTACAATTCCTTGAATTAAGCATCAAGTTTTGAACCTAGTTGAGAAATTTCCTTTGAAACCAGGATGTTTAATTGAGAGGGAGTTAACATGATTATCTTCCTCAAAAAGGGAGAGATTGTTGAATGTATGTATTCAACGTGAATTTTGATGAGAAAATTAGTTGTACAATTAACCACTTGATTGTGTCAAGTTAAACTTAAATAGTCTCACAATTTATATGAACAAAATGCTTGAATACATATATGTGCTTTGTTGTGCTTTGTTTTGTTGGTTTTTCTAGCACAATTAGGCCTTGGTTTGGTTCCTTTCGAATCTCGTAAAGCTTTAAACATAAAAATTTGTAAGCTCTCTTTAAGCTTTTTGTAGTATCTTGAATCATCTCAATCGGAGTCTGGATGACAGAGATATGATCGAAATACGGAAGCATATTGAAGTTGTCAAGAGTGTACCAGCTGATCGGTCCAATCTAGAAAAGAGCTAAAAACAATCATAATTGATTAAAGGGAGACCGAGGGTGCTACTTGGACTAGCTAGCTAGAGAGGATTTGGATTAGTAAGAAAACTAGTTGTTGGAAAGTTCTAATCTAACATTTAGAAGATCTTTAAAGGGCAATGGCTAGCTTACTTAAAGAGCTTATAATTAGAAGTGTTTGGATTGTTTTTGTGCAAGAGAGTAGAGCTTAATAGTTGATATTATGTGAAAATACTCTCTCTTTTTTTTTTTTTTTTTGTTGAATGAATAGTACCATAGTGAAATAAGTAAGCTAATATTATAAGGCAATATTCACATATTTTGTTTGAGTGTTTTATTAAAATCTTCTCTTGTTTAAGGCAATAGGTGAAGTCCTCATATGTTGAGGTATTTGTATGAAGTCTTACATGAGTGTAGACATTGGTGAAATCCCTTTGATTAAGGCATTGTTGTGAAATCCTCTTTGTGAGGCATTTTTTGAAATGAATGAACGTGTGAAGTCCTCCTTGAGTAAGGTAATTATGGATCGTGGAGACTAGAGGGTAGGTCGAACTCCATATTAAATATCGATATGATCTTCTCTTTCCCTTACCTCTTTATTATTATTGTTATAATTACATGAATTTAACATAATTGACAAAAGAGATAATAGTTGATTAGTCAGTCAAATTTGGTTTACAAACTTGCCTTGCAGATTCCACATATGTGTAAAAGCCTAGTCGCCCTTAGTCTTATCAAGCCACCTTTCAGCTTTGGAACTTAGTCTTATTTAACCATACATGTAAATTTAAATGCGCTAATGGTTTCTGCTAGCTTTTTCTTTTAATGAAATTTTCTAGAAAGAAAAAGAATAAATGTTGAAAAAAATTAAAATAAAAATCCATAAAATTTCAGATATATAGAAAAAAGAAAAAGAACAGATTGAAAAAATAGTGACATTATAACTTATTCTATATCTGTCATTCCAAAATAAATAAATAAATAAAAATAAACCTTTTTCTCTCTTTAAAACAAGTTGGTATCATCAGTTTAATGTTCACAAATTGGCATTAGGTTTGCATAATTCTACTTAATATTATCTAAAAGTATACAGATTTATGAAATTATTGAAAGTTTCGTAAAATCATTCAAATGTCAACCATAATTATAAACTATTTTTCTAATGCATAACAATAAGTTGGGCATAGCTTATTTTGTTTTGATGTTTATTAAAAGTTGAACCCTACCATAATTTACAGTTTTGAGTTTTTACATACCTAACCAAAATGTTAAATAACGGTTTGTTTTAGTTCAGTTTGGATTATGGATTAAATGAATATTCTAATTTAAATAAATTATGTTCTAATCTATTTTTTATGTGTAGACATACAAATATTTTAAATTACTATGCAAAGATCAAATTGTATTCATAAACCCATCACATTCGTAATCCATAATTCTCCATAAAATTATTCACTAACAAAGTACATTCACTCACTAATATATAGTAGGTCATAATCTATAATCCTCCAAAAAACCATTAGTCAATCATCTACCAACAAAATTGACAAAAAAAAAAAAAGAACAATAAAAGCCATGCATGAATAAAAGTGATGTACTAACAAAACACATTGAATAATTAATACAAAATAAAAGTCATAACTAACTAAACAAAGTCTATACTCCTCAAAGTTAAAATGATCAATAATAATTTAGCAATAAGTCACCAACAAATGAATATATTATAATCCTAAAAACAAGCTTTAAAAGAAAATAAGTTAATATTAGCCAAAATTCATCAAATAATTAATTTCATAATGAAATCATAAGAAAATATATGGTTTTTAATCAATCATCATAAAAAAATTTATAGTTACAAGTAAAATATTATTATTTTTTAAACAATTTTGATTTAGTTTATCCCTCCAAACTAATCATAAAATTACAAATTTTAAAAGGTTATTATTATTATTATTATTATTATTATTATTATTATTATTATTATTATTATTAACGGTTTTGGTTTAGTTTATCCCTCCAAACTAATCATAAATTTATGAATTAATTCATAAATAAATTAAAAGACCACTTTTTTTGTTTTGTTTAGTTTAGTTTATAGATAACTTTTTTTTCCAACCCCTATATAACATTATTAATTGGCTTAACATAGGGTTATTTATGATAATTTATATACACTTATTTACAATGTTCATAAATTCACTTTGAATCTGTAATGATGTTCATATGTTTATTTTCAAAAATTGCATGAAAATTACATTGTAACTGCACGTAATTATTATAATTATTCTTAAAGATAGCAAATTTGCACCATTTATTTCTTTGCTCAATATTATCTAAGAATTTGACATATTCAAATAGCATCCCTATGTCGATATTACTCCTTATACACTATTTTAAAAGCCTCTACGTGACTTGTAGAACTCTAAAGTTAATCTCGCTCGCTAGAGAGCACTCTCAAGATGGTAGCCTTTTGAGAATCAACTGACATCAAGGACAAAATCATAAGGCCTCAATTAGTCAATTAAATCCAAATCCTGACATATTGTACCATCAAACAATAATAATCATCTATCAAGTGTTTACATAAACTCTAGAAAGCTAAATTAAAATCGTAACATAAATAAATACATATCAAACGTTAATCAAGAAAATATCAATTTCTTATTGTAGATATCTCTTTTTCCAATTTTTATTTTGAAATTTCAAGTAATTTACCAATCTAAGTTCTTGAAACTATCTACCTACCAGGCATCTTGCATTCTATAGCCCTATGTTCTCTTTGTCCACATTTAAAGCAGATCACTTGTGGAACCACAGCTTTCTCATTGCATAATTTATGTCTATTTCCAAGCTTCCCACAATTGAAGCGAACATCTCGGGAGACTTGCAATCCTTAACTTCATGGAGTCCTTAACATTTGAAACATTTCTTATTAGAGTTCTGATTTGCTGGTCGAAATTGTTATGTGATAGGCCTTTTTCCTTTCTCCTGGGTAAGCACAGTAGTAGCTGGCCTTTTCCCAAGATATGTCCCTTCTGTGGTTCACGGCTTTTTATTTGGTTTAATCCTTGCTCCACAGTCTTGGCTTTATTACCATAGTAGAATAGTTGGTCAAGTCCATCAAATTAACCTAATAATGGATCTTAGGCTCCAATTCAGTAATGAACCTGCTAACTTAGCCTCTTCACTCTCATTCAAGGTCAGGTAGAATCTCATCAATCTGAGAGTTCAGCCTCATACTCCTATACATTCATCTTTCCCAACTGAAGAGTGTAATACTCTTGAAGCATCTTTTGCTTAACGTTATCAAAGAAGAACTCCTTGTAGAAAGCTGCTGGAACGCTTCCCATGTAACTACTCCAACCATATGTCTTTTGGTGCTCAACAACCAATTATTTGCCTTTTCAATCAGCAAATAGGAGGCACACTCCATCTTCTTATTCTCTGGTATGTCCAATGAAGCAAATGTCTTCTCAACTTCTTCCATCCATAGTTGATCATCCAAAGGTCTTCCAAGTATAGGCTCAAACTTGTAAACTAGATCTATAAACTTATTTAGGCTCAAAACATTAGCTTGCTTAGCCTCATTGCCTCTATTCTCATTTAACCTCTGAGTTTCTTGCCTTCAGGTATCAATATTAGCTTGAACCACTTACATATCTGTAAAGACCCGTTCCTCTAAATCCCGAGACTTAGAGTACCGAATCCCCAACCACATATAACGTTTTCACATTATATGTAAGGTTGTCCTAAAACTAATAGTTTATGAAAATTGTTTGATCAAAACTACTATACTTTGTAAAGAACTTTTAAACAAAACAAGATTGTTAACAAAAGCAATCTATACATACATTTACATCACGTAAACATCGTTTAGTGCCAATACAAGACACTACAAAAAAACTTACATGCTTTCTCAAAACATGAGAATCCTAAAGGATCTTAAGGTCATTACAAAAATTGGCTTAACTAACAAGCCTTCTATACATAGCTTTTCCTTAACAAAAAGTTCCTTCCAAAGGTCCAGGGTGATCGAATCCTATTCGTCCCACTCATCCAGAAATCTCTCGAAATCAGACCCATAGCCCAAGTCATCATAAAACTCGTCTCCAATATCTGCAAAGCAGCAAAAGTGAGCCAGAGGCCCAGTACACAATAACCAATGCATAACAAGTCATCAAATTGATGTAATGCATCATAGACAAGTGGTTATCTTTATTACCCTTTCTTTCACAAATCAACAAGAGGGTATTCAAACCCCGGTCACGCTTCGGGAATTCAGGGATCCTGAGTAACAGCAGCTGCTCAGGGGGTTGATATAAGCAGTCCGAATACTTATATCTCCTATATCTATTTCATGAAGATAATAGCTTCATTTAGGGTTTAAAAGCCGTTGTCCGACTCTACTTAAACTCAGTCCATAACATGAGCCTAGTTCACAAGTTCCCATAAACTTTGAACTAAATCATGGTATTTCCC
Source organism: Combretum micranthum (assembly GCA_024138025.1). Taxonomy (NCBI): domain Eukaryota; kingdom Viridiplantae; phylum Streptophyta; class Magnoliopsida; order Myrtales; family Combretaceae; genus Combretum; species Combretum micranthum. Next base: position 292,421 of record JAMXBD010001039.1, read on the forward strand.
CTAATTTAAGCAAACGTTACTCAGATACTATTCCCCCCTATCGGCTACCACTTAACCAAAAAATCGCTATTGCATCATAGCGCGCCATTGCATCATAGTAAAGTCATTGCATCATGACTTGGTTAAGCGCCTAGCTAACATGTCATTGCATCATGACAGGTTTGCTGCTCCTCGGACCAGATTAAACAGCGTAATAGACATCCAATTCATTCAAATGTTAAACCGAATCAATTTAGGTCAAATTAGAAATGCCTGGTCCTAGCAAACATCAAACAAGTTATTGCGTACCTGAACCCGTTAGTATATAACTAAGATCTCTCGGTGATGAACTAACCGAAGAATCCTTAACTGTAATACAAATATCACAATAATCAATAAATCAACAAGTATAGATTTCATTATCACAATTATACACATATTATCTCTATATATCACAATTAATCAAAGAAATCCAAATAATTGAATACAAAGTCATAAATAAGCATTTAAAGGTCCTATTATATCACAAATCGCTTAATAAATACTTAATTGCTTGAATAATAACTTTGGAAAATTTTTTTAAAAGTTTTTAAATTTCAAAAGCACAGGGGATAGGCCGGCAGCCAAAGCCGGCGGCTTTGAGCCGGTGCTCGATGCTTTGGAAATCAACACTGCCAGCGCTGGCAGTGTTCACTGGGTACGCCATCAGCCTTTGCAACCCTACGCCGACGGCTTTGAGTCGGCGTAGAATCCAAAACCAAAATTTTCAAAACGTCCAGAGAGGTCTAAGCCGTCCGCTTACCTAGATACGCGGGCAGCTTTGACACATACGCTGGCGGCCTACATTTCCGCTGCCAGCGTACTATATGAAAGAATGAACGCCGGCTGACTTTCCCAGCGAAAGCCGGCGGCTTTCAGCCAGCCTTAAGAAATCTGAATCCAACGCTGCCTCTAAGCCGGCGGTGTTGAATTCCCAGGTTCCAGCGTATGTTTTAAAAACATACTTAAACGAAAAACTCAAATCCCTTGTTTTTCCACTTTGCAACATTCAATCCTTACACTTTAAAACCTTCCTCAACTACACTTCCCACTTCATATACTCACTCCTATCTATACTACTCAATCCTAGCAACTCAAATCAAGAATTCAACACAATTCAAACACTTCAAATTCCACTTCAATCCATTCTAAATTTCCCTACACAATTCTTCTTCACACCCTCCCAACACTTCATATTACTTCAACCATGCATGCACAAACTCACACACTCATACAACACATTCATAACTCATCCCAAGCATGAACAAACAATTTGATCAACACTAAACTCATTTCAATGAAGAATTCATGCAATCACTTCAAGAAAGAAAAACAAAACAAAACAACAATCATAACTAAATCAATTCAAATAATAATATATATACCTTGTCTTGAGAAAACTTTGATTTTTAAACTTTATATTAATCTTGACTTGAGCTTGGAATGGAATTGAAAGAGGAAGAAGAAAAGAAAGAAAGAAGAAGCAAAATACGTATAAAAGTGAGCTGCCCCCAAAAAGTAGTTCAAATTAGCTTAATTAGGCATTAAACATATTCCAAAACTACCCCTTAAAGTATATATAAATTTAGGAGGCATTTGGGGTGCATTTAGGTCTCATTTGGAATTTATTTTTTAGCATAGATGCTACTTAATTAAAGAAACAAAATTCCATCACTAATCTTGTAAAACCAAAGTTGATTTTTATAAATCTAACTTAACTTAACATTTTAATGTACAAAAGACAACATTAATAATTTCATTATACACACACATTAATACATATAAAACAAAGATATTAATTTCAATAAATACATGCAATATAATATATTTTAAAGTACTAGCAACCATCAAACATGCTCATTCAATTCAACAATTTAAAATAAATAAACACATGAAATTTAAATAGAATTTATATCTAGGTCATTTCAATATCATTCATCATGTTTTGCTGTTGTTGAGTGACTACTTCCAGAAGAGTATTAACAACCGGCCTTACGCTGCTTAAGTCACAGCAACCTATACTAGCAGCATTCGATCCAACGCCGGCGGCGTTGAAGCCAACGTTTAGCCTGTCAAAATTCATTTTAAATCAAGTCTTTGCCATGTAATCATAATACTAATATATATCTTTGAACCATAAAATTCTCTTATTTTATATCAATTGACACTTTTACCCTTCTTTATAAATTATTTATCCATATATTATACTGGGAGACGTAACCTTACTAATGGGAAACTTTTGTAATAGAGTAGAGGAATATGTTTTTTGAATCAATGTCACAGTTATTAGATATTTTGATAAGTTTTTAAGTGTTTTATTATAGGCATGTCTTTAAGACTATGTTTGAAAACCCTTGTTTTTGTGTGTGTATATATATATATATGCATGTATTTATTATAAGCTTATAAGTATTTTGAGATAGGCTTGATCCAAAGCCTATGTTTTGTAATCTTAATATATATATATATATATATATGTATTAAACTCCTTTTTCCTAATGTTGAACTGACAATGAGGCTTTGCAATATTATTTATTATGTTTCTCTTAGTGAAGTGAATTTGGAATGGTTTTCATTACAGGTTTAAACAAACAATTGATACAAACTCTTCCTTTACAGACAACCTTACTTGTAATCCTTAAGATTGCATGTGGCTGGGGACTAGATTTGCATGTTTTAATTAAGTAGCGATTCCGAGTCTTAACATTAGGTATATACATACAATTATAAGCATTTTAAAATAAAAAAACAAGTGTTTTCAAAATAAACTAGTACAAATTCTTCTACAGTAAAAATTTTTGGAAGATAATTTGCAAAATAATAATCTTAATTAAAAAGTGGTTGTCAAATGAAAAATGGAGTATTATTATTTTATTTTGTGTAAATTAACGTTATTTATAATACTTAATAGGATATATACAATATCCCTAAATATGTACCAGTAGAGGTTCTAGACTAGATGCAGGGTATGAAAACCTTATACTTGTACCCTATCATATTAGATCAAGTTTTGTAAAATCTATACCTAGACCCTACTCGGTCAAGCAAGATCTGGGTGGGTACCCTATACGTTGGGTTACCCGCTCACTCTACTATATAAGTATAATATGCCTATGGATACATGTAACTATCAATAACTTTTTGACTCATGAACAATTAATTCTTCAAATCCATTTAAAGTTGATCCCTTAACTTTCTATACAAGTTCAAACAAGTTTAAATTTCGAAATAGGAAAAAAAATCTCTTTTGCCAATAAATTGAGTAAATGAATGAAACTTTTCATATAATTTTCACATTGTCTTTCCTACTCTTCCTTCATTCAATCAAATAAAAAAGCACTTGAATTTTATTGATTCAACCATACAAAACCATTGAATTTGGCTTTTTTTTTTTTATTTCTCCATTTTAATTTGCCTGCTTAATGAGGAGTCTATAGTATTAGTTTTGGATTTCTTACTAATAGGAAGAACACAAAGTTTCATTTAATGTGCTTTTTCTTTTGCTTTTTTTTTTTTAGATAGACTATTAGTCTATAGTTTTTTTTTCATTTTTTATTTTTTTTCTTTAGTATTTCTATTATTTAGTGGGTATCTTCATTATAGCACCAATCATAAATCTATAAACCATCCAAAATTAGGTTTAATTTTTTTTTTTTGTCTAACACTACTTGAAACAATTAACCGCAAACAAATCATGTAAATCTCCAAAATTTTTGGATTTGAATTATAGTTTAAACCCTAATCGGAAGGCAATCGGATTCCCAGAGTCAACAAAACCCTAGTTTACCGTAACTACTTAAGTCCGGCATTGCCGTTTTCTCAAGCCCTAGAAAACAAAGTTGGAAAAATTAGCTATAATAGTTTGTAATAGCTATAAGTTTTATAAAAATATCAGTTTTTCAAAATTCGAGTGTCCTTTGAACCCGATCGGACACGACTCTTGAAAAACGTGTCCAGGAGCTCGGAATAGGAAAAATATTCCGGATATACTGTTAGACTCGTAAAAATATAAGATTTCCAAAAATATCAATTTCGTAATTTTTTGGTAGCTAAAAATATCATATATCGCTTTTATACGTGTATTTTCATACTACCGGCATTAAATTGTCATGTCTACTTTTACATTACACTATTTTCTACTATTCTACACTATTCACCTATCTCTACTTTTTCTTACAACCCATACACCTATTTCTTACACATTTTCATTTTCAATACAACTTCACATCTTTCATTTCTTACTTTTAATTAACAAAATAACAAAAAAAAAATCAAATTTTTGTCTTCCCCATGCGTTGAAATTGCAACCCCCCCCCCCCCCCCCCCTCTTGATGCCCTCAATTTGTTTTATTTTTTACTTATTTAATTAACACAAATTATCTCCCACATTTTCCTATAAATACCACCTCATACCTTCACTTCTTTCACACCACTTCTTCTCTAAAGTTACTATACCAAAATCTCTCTCAAAAATCCTCTCCAAGAAGTCTTCCAATAAGCTTTCTTTAGTTTCTTCTTTAGGTAAACTTTCTTCAAGAAAATCCTCCAAGCTTTCTTTATGTTCATCTACTTAGTATGAACTTAATGTGTGTTTTCTAAAACCATGAAGGTTAAGAAAGCAACAATAGGTTCATACTTTGTTTTTGTTCATCATCACAAATTCCTTTATGTTCCTTATGTTTGCTTTATGTTTATTACTATCTAATATATCTATATAGCTATATATACTATTTAGAGCATATAAGCTCATTGTCTTGTAATTTATTTATCTTTCATGCAATTTATTTACTTTATCGCAATTTATTTTATTTCAAGTTGATTTTAAGACTAGTCATTCTAGTCTTAGATTTGTCCTCATCAAGTCAAAACAATTCTTTTCTTTTCCTTTTTCGGGACTAGTCTTTTCTTAGTCCCGGGGTACCTTGATTGAGCTAAAATTCTAATACTTGATTTACTTTATTATTTACTTAAGCTTTCAAGTTATTATGTTCCTCTATATTTCTATAGTTTATGATTCATATTCATGCATGAACATAATGTTTTTGTCTCAATAAAAATAAATGGGAAGTGTTATCATAAACTAAAGGTTCTTATTAAATAAAAATAGGAAATAGATTTTCTAAAAACTCATGAACATGCTTGGAAATGGTTTTTCTTACATAGACAAAAGGTTTTATGAAAACTTATTTTTCATCAAGAAATAGAAATTCTTTTTGGAATCATTACAAAGAAACAAAAATGTCATTTTATAACTTTTTGAATCCAAGTTTACAAAATAAAACCACACTTTAGGAAATTAAAGCAATTATAAGAGATTAGATTTAGAAAAAGAATATTCATCTCCAATAACTCAAGATCTTTCAAAAATAAAATGAATATTTTAATAGAACTCAAGTTCCAAGTCTTTTAAAACCTTACTTTTCATAAGTTGAGACAACTTCATTTACTTCATACATTTGTTATGAGTCATTACATATATATATATACCTATCAAAAAGTTTACAAAATACTTGAAATATTCATCTTTTCAAATGAGCTTTATTTACAAGAAGGAAAACAAGTTTTTACAAATTCGTGGCAAATCTGGTCGCTGCTTTTTGGGAACCCAAATGATTTAGTTTTACGAAAATAATCTTAGAATTGCGTAGATCTTTTCGAGTAGGTAGAAAACGATATATTATACGCGAAATTCCGAGTTAAAATAAGCAAGTTGTGGCCATTTTAAGTTGGAATTTCCCCTTATACGATTTTACCACGATTTTAAGAAAAGTTTAGAATCTCCAAGAATAGAAGTTCATGAAATACTCATTTTAGATATTCTTCTTGATTAGATAATCTCGAGGAGGATTGTTCGTATCCCGAAGATTACTACGATTAAGTGGAAATCCTGAACGACTCATCCATCTCAAGAAAGGTGTCATCATGGCTGAGTGAGTTTATTCCCTGTTATTTTTCTCATACTCTTGATTGTGCTTGTAAAATTAGTTGCACTAGAATTTAGGAAAAATCAAAAGGAAATGTATGATATTATGTTGAAAGAATACTAAGTACATCGAAACTCGATTTGTTTGCAATAAAGTTGTATGTGCATTAATATCTCGGAGTGTTTGAAATTGGTTGATCACTTGAAAGAAGTTAAATATAACTACTAGACCTTAATTAATAAATTATTCATGCACTTCATATGTTGAGTCACATTTCATTCACTACTATACAATTGGTGGGACAAGTGTATAATAGTGGTGGTAGGCAAAACCGGTATATCATGTAAGTGGTAAGTAGGAGCCGGTAAAAACTACAAAATTGGTGGCTAGTAGGAGCCTGTAATAACTACAAGTTTTTGGTGGCGTATAGGAGTCGGCAAGATCTATAAAAGTGTTTTTAAAAGTTGTGGCTGTAATTGGCCTAAATACCCAACCCCGAATGAAGGGCATAATTCATTCAACATATGATTCCCGGAAAGTCATATGTCTTGTATGCTCACATGGTTGTTGCATTCCATATGTTTGAAAAATAAACTTGGTTGATAATTTTCTTCGAGTATGAATTATGGGATTTACTCACTAAGCCCATAAGCTTACACCCCTATAGGTATTTGTATTCTCACGAACACCTATTTTTTATGCCTGAAGCCTCCCCGTATCCGTGTAAGTTTTGTATATTGAAGCTTTTGGAGGAAATCTACTCGAAGACTTAGATTAGAATTCTTTTGAAATCTTTAATGTGGTATTTTGGATGATGTAAAGAGTATCAAAATCCTTGGGATTAGTGGGGGTATGCCCTTAAGAAATCATGTAATAGACCTTTAGTTATTGATGATATAATATGTTTTGTTTCTGGATTCTTGTATGTTCATTTTTACTTGCTTAAACTATGCTTCCCAAAAGCGTCTCCTATTATCGTGCTAGACGCCTTATATGTAATATTAGGGCTTTCGCATGACTAAGGTAGTCTTTCTTGAGCCTTGATATTATATGTGGCAGGCTGCCACGTTTAGAGTATCCTTCGGGCCGTGACAGTTTAAGTTGGTATCAGAGCGACAAGTTTATAGAAATAAAGGTAATAGGAATAAGTCTAGAATGGAAAAAGATAGATATGTTTATGGAAGGACTTAGATAAGATTAGACAAGTTTAGAAATTCTCAAAACGAAGAATTAATGACCTCCCTTGTCTTTTATAGCTTACTCTTGGAAAAGTTAGAATTAAGGTCCAATGCTTGAACTTAAGAAATAGTGAAACCCTTGTGGACTGCCGGTTAAAAGTAAGAAGCCTATGTAAGGAGTTTGCCCTGTTGGACTTTTAGAAGTTTCTTACGGTATGGAACGGCTCACGTGCCATTACAACCACACCCCTATGCTCCACAAAGCTACGTTCATTTCCTGAAACGATAGACATCCAGTTTTCCCAATTTTTGAATATGGAATTCCATAGGCCGATTATATATCCATGCCCACAATGAGCTAGCGGATTCACGAATGAGACAAGGATGATTCTAGACATCAGGAAGCTAGTCAAGATTTCGGAGGGCTGTTGAACCAACCCCAAATGGGAACTTTCCAAGTAGAAGTCGATCTCACATTCCCCTAATAAGAGACCTGACCGATAATAAAGTGATGGAAGTATCCGATGAAGAGTATGCGTCACAGATGGAGTTTGATCAACGGAAGCCAAGCATGTCTAAGAATCAACCCTCCCATAAAGGAAAAAGAATGATGGTCCGAAGCTACTTGAAGCTATTCGAAACTAAGAGGCCAAGGACGACTTCTAGACCCAACCACCATAATGCAACTCCCTCACCAAGAGAAAAGATCAAAGAAAGAAGGAAGGATCCACATGAGCAATCCCATGTGTCCAACAAGAATTTTGTAACCAGGTCGACTTAGGATATAGGATCGATCGGTAGTTTAATTTATGCTTTCGGAAAAGTGTTCAACATTTGTTGTATTTTGAATTTCTTTAGCAAACCTTGATTTCTTTATGTATGAGATTTCATTCCCTTCTATGCTTTTTAATTAAATATTTTGGTTTAAACAAATTTCATCTCTTGATTTAGTTACTTAACTTCTTTTTATGATATTTCCCTTTATATGTTTCCTTGAAAGCTTCTGCAATTTCTGTGACTTAGTATGTAAAAGACTTAATAATCTAGTATTTACATAAACGATTAAAACAGCCGACCTAGAAGGGGATGACCAAGGATGAGGCAGGCATCGAACAACCCGCTTGAAGAAGTTGGCCAACCAGAAATACCCCCTGTGGCTCCTGCCCCAAACCCGCAAGGCGATCTCCAAGCCACTCTGGGTCAATTAACACAGCTTCTTAATGTGTTAGTTCAACAACAACAGAGGAATATGCCACCACCGGCAACAGCTCAAGCACCACCCCAACAGGCACCTCAAGCATCTGTACATGGACCAGCAGCACTGATGCTCAACATCACATACAACACCCTTGCCGCCTCCGCCACCACCTCGACCATACGAACTTCACTCCTAGATTTTATCAAAAGCAACCGTTACTTTGACGGAGCTTTTGGGAAACCAGATGAAGCTGAGGATTGGCTTGCGCAGATAGAATGATCTTTTGCTACCTATGAAGTTCCTCATCATCTTCGAATAAGCTATGGTACCTATATGTTGAGGTTTAATGCCCGCGTTTGGTGGGAGTCCAAGAGTAGGGAATTGCCGCCACCTATCACCTAGGGATATGTTTCGGAATGAGTTTCTGGAAAATTATTTCCCTGGAAGTTTAAGAGTAAGGTATAGTGCGGATTTCTTGCACATATCCCAGAAAGGAAAATCATAGAACAATATGAGATGGAATTCAGCCGACTCCTGCAGTATGCTCCGGATTCTTATAAGTATAGTGAGGAGCTGAAACGACAAGTGTTCCTGAATGGGTTAGATGAGGACTTAAGGATGCGGTTAGAAGGGTTTGACATCCGTACCTTCAGAGAATTGGTTGAAAGAGCAAGAATTGTTGAAGGGGCCAAGAAAAGGAAAGCTGGGACTTTTGAGAAGAAAGTGCATGTGTTTGGAAGGAAATTTCAACTAGGAACAAGCTCCAATTTTCCTTCTAAGAGGTTTAAACCGATTAGCCACTTTAAGGGAAATTTCAGTGGACAAAAGGATAATTCCAACACAGCAGTAAGTTGTTGGAAATGCAAAGGGGCGCACTATCCGAAGAAATGTCCCCTTCTCCAGAACAAGTGTTATTTCTATGGTGACCCGAGCCATAAGATTTCGGATTACCCAAAGAAAGCTTCTACGACTTGTTTCGTATGCAAGCAAACGGGACATTTTGCCAACGAGTATTGGATCTTCAGGAGGACTTGCCCCTACAAGGAGTGGGAATGGAAGTGGAAGTCGCTCGGCATCATCTATGCATGGGTTGAGAATTTACAACCTTGAAGGGCAATGGGTCTGCGAGGAGGATGCCGAAGAAGGAGTAGAGTTGGCTGCCTTGGACCATGGAGAAGAGTATGACTATAGCTTGGTTATAGGTTAGCCTCAACCTTTAAAATATCTGTCTGTTTTTTGAGTATAAAGTTATGATGTATGTTGGAAATAATAGACGTCTAGGGAACCTTATAAAGACAATAAGAATAGTAACACACACGTCTTGAACGCAGGAACCATACAAATAGGGGACCTAACCGCTTATACCCTCTTCGATACCGGTGCAACACATTCCTTTATTGCCGCTAGTATAGCCTTAAAGACCGGTTTACCTATCACCACAACCACAACAAGTTTTCGTATTAAAACCCCCACCGGTAGTGTGGTGACTACCAAAGAAGTAATAAGAAATTGCCCCATGAAGATACAAGGCCATGAAGCAACTACCGATCTTATAGTAATAGAAATCAACAAGTACGAAGTGATTCTCGGAATGAGTTGGTTGACCATGGTGGAAGCAAAGGTAGATTGTAGAAATAAAAAGGTGGAATTCATGGGACAAGACAGGAAGAAAGCTACGTTTTTGGAGAATCCGCAACTTCTAAAAGTTTGGAGTTAAGTTCGTTCGAGGTAATTGAAGAAGTTGAGGAAGGAGTTGAAAGTTATGTGGGAAGTACGGAGGAGGATAAGGAAAGACCCAACATTGACGACATCCCCATCGTTAATGAATTCTCTGATGTTTTTCCAGAAGAATTGCCTGGGTTACCCCCAAAACGAGAAATCGATTTTGAGATCGATTTGATGCCAAAAACAGAACCTATATCCAAGGCACCATACCGAATGGCACCTGTTGAGCTCAAGGAACTTAAGAAGCAATTACAAGAATTGCTTGACCAAGGATTTGTTAGACCAAGTGTCTCGCCTTGGGGAGCTCCGGTATTATTCGTAAAGAAGAAAGATGGATCGATGAGGTTGTGTATTGACTATCGAGAACTCAATAAGGTCACTATAAAGAATAAGTATCCATTGCCAAGGATTGACGATCTCTTTGACCAACTACAAGGAGCAAGTGTATTCTCACGCATTGATTTGAGATCTGGATACCACCAGCTGAGGATAAAACCAGAGGATGTGTCAAAGACCGCTTTTAGAACTCGGTATGGACACTATGAGTTCATGGTCATGCCATTTGGATTGACTAATGCACCAGCTGCTTTCATGGACTTGATGAATCGGGTATAAGCCGCTCTTGGATAAATGCGTGATTGTCTTCATTGATGATATTTTGGTCTATTCTAAAACACGGGAGCAACACAAAGAACTAGAATGGCATTACAAACCTTAAGGGAGCACAAGTTATATGCCAAATTATCCAAGTGTGACTTTTGGTTGGACCAAATATCTTTTCTAGGACATGTTATCTCAGGGAAAGGAATATCAGTAGATCCTGAAAAGATTAAGGCCGTAATGGAATGGAAACAACCAAGGACGGTGACTGAGATTAGAAGTTTTCTTGGATTAGCTGGCTATTACAGGAAGTTTGTGCAAGATTTCTCAAAAATAGCTAAGCCACTAACTCAGTTGACCCAGAAGAATGAAAGATTCATTTGGAATGAGAAGAGGGAACAAAGTTTCCAAGAGTTAAAGCAACGGTTGGTATCTGCTCCAATTTTAACCTTACCTGATCCGAAAAGCCATATACCGTCCATAGTGATGCGTCAAGAAATGGCTTAGGATGCGTGCTTATGCAAGAAGGGAAGTAATTGCTTATGCTTCACGGCAGTTGAGGCCGCATGAACAAAATTACCCGACGCATGATCTTGAGTTAGCCGCAGTTGTCTTCGCTCTCAAGCTTTGGAGGCACTACCTATATGGACAGAGATGCGAGATTTATACGGACCATAAGAGCCTCAAGTATTTATTTACACAAAAGGAATTGAATATGAGGCAAAGGAGATGGTTGGAGTTGATCAAAGACTATGATCTTGGAATAAATTATTGCCCTGGAAGAGTGAATGCGGTAGCAGACGCTTTGAGTCGGAAGAACCATGGAGAAGTTGCAGCCATGCTCACAACTCAAAAAGAACTTATAAAGGAATTCGAGAGATTGAGCATCGAATTTGTGGGGCAAAGTGCGGAAATAGAAATTTCCCATTTGGTAATGGAGCCAACTCTGATAGAAAGAATCAAAGAATCTCAGATATGATGAAGTCATACAAAAGTTGAAAAGTGAGATACAAGGAGGAAGGTAATGATTTTGAGATAGATGAGGAGGATGTAGTAAGAATGAAAGGAAGATTATGTGTACCGAATGATGAGGAGATGAAAAAGGAAATAATGATGAGGCCATAACTCGGATATACCATGCACCCCGGTGGTACCAAGATGTACCAAGACCTTAAAGTCGCTTTTGGTGGAATGGTATGAAAAAGGACGTAGCTGAATTCGTAATGAAGTGTCCCATATGTCAACAAGTAAAGATTGAACACCAAAGGCCAGGAGGACTTTTGAAACCATTGGCCATACCAGAATGGAAATGGGACCAAATTACCATGGATTTCGTATGTGGATTGCCCCGAACATCAGCCGGATATGATGCTATATGGGTAATTGTGGATCGACTTACCAAGTCAGCACACTTCATCCCCATCAACATGACCTACTCGATGGAAAAGTTGGCCCGGCTATATGTAAGGGAGATTGTGAGACTGCATGGAGTTCCAGCAGGGATTGTATCGGATCGAGATCCCGATTCGTGTCAAAATTCTGGATGAGCCTTCAGAAGTGTATGGGAACCAAGTTACATTTCAGTACGCTTACATCCACAAACTGATGGACAATCAGAGCGAACTATCCAGACCTTGGAAGACATGTTAAGCTTGTGTTATGGAATTCAAAGGAAGCTGGGAAGTACACCTACCTTTGGTAGAGTTTGCTTACAACAACAGCTATCATTCAACAATTAAGATGCCACCGTACGAAGCTTTGTATGGAAGAAGGTAGATCGCCTCTATTTTGGGATGATGTGGAAAAGTTAACAATTGGACCAGATCTCATCCAAGACGCCTCAGATAAAGTCAGGATTATTCAGCAAAGGATGAAAGAGGCCCAAGATAGACAGAAAAGTTGGGCAGATCAAAAACGACGAATCCTTGAGTTTAACGTTGGTGATCATGTGTATCTGAAAGTGAATCCGATAAAGAGTATTCATCGTGTACGGGCTCGAGGAAAGCTAAGCCCAAGGTATATCGGACCTTTCGAAATCCTCGAACGAGTAGGAGATTTGGCTTATCGCTTGGCATTACCACCAAACCTGTCGGGAGTACATAATGTCTTCCATGTCTCAGTACTAAGAAAGCATATCCCCGACCCTGATCGGATTGTGGAACTTGAACCAGTCAGGCTGAAAGAGAACTTGACTTATGAGGAGCACCCAGTTCAAATTCTGGATCAAAAGGTTCAAAAGCTGAGAACAAGGAAATCCGATATGTCAAGGTGTTATGGAGGAATCATTCGCGAGAAGAGGCTACTTGGGAAGCCGAGGATGAGATCCGAAAGAAATATCCAAATCTCTTTGAAGAATCAGGTACGAATTTCAAGTTACAATTTCAAGTTTTGAGGACAAAACTTTCTTTAAGGGGGGTAGGTTGTAAATCCCCGAAATTTTTGGATTGAATTATAGTTTAAACCCTAATCGGAAGTCAACCGTTTCCAGAGTCAACCAAACCCTAGTTTACCGTAACCGCTTAAGTCCGGCATTGCCGTTTTCTCAAGCCCTAGAAAACGAAGTTGGAAAAATTAGCTATAATAGTTCGTAATAGCTATAGGTTTTATAAAAATATCAGTTTTTCAAAATTCGAGTGTCCTTTGAACCCGATCGGACAGACTCTTGAAAAACGTGTCCGGAGCCGGAATAGGAAAAATATTCCGAATATACCGTTAGACTCGTAAAAATATAAGATTTCCAAAAATATCAATTTCGTAATTTTTCGGTAGCTAAAAATCAGATATCGCTTTTATACGCGTATTTTCTTACTACCGGTATTTAATTGTCATGTCTACTTTTACATTACACTATTTTCTACTATTCTACACTATTCACTATCTCTACTTTTTCTTACAACCTATCTTACAACCATACACCTATTTCTTACACATTTTCATTTCCAATACAATTCACATCTTTCATTTCTTACTTTTAATTAAAAAATACAAAAAATAAATTTTTCTTCCCATGCCTGAAATTGCGCCCCCCCCTCTGATGCCCAATTTTTATTTTTCAATTATTTAATTAACACAAATTATCTCCCACATTTTCCTATAAATACCCTCATACCTTCACTTCTTTCACACCACTTCTTCTCTAAAGTTACTATACCAAAATCTCTCTCAAAAATCCTCTCCAAGAAGTCTTCCAAGAAGCTTTCTTTAGTTTCTTCTTTAGGTAAACTTTCTTCAAGAAAATCCTCCAAGCTTTCTTTATGTTCATCTACTTAGTCTGAACTTAATGTGTGTTTTCTAAAACCATGAAAGTTAAGAAAGCAACAATAGGTTCATACTTTGTTTTTGTTCATCATCACAAATTCCTTTATGTTTCTTATGTTTCCTTTATGTTTATTACTATCTAATATATCTATATAACTATATATACTATTTAGAGCATATAAGCTCATTGTCTTGTAATTTATTTATCTTTCATGCAATTTATTTATTTATCGCAATTTATTTTATTTCAAGTTGATTTTAAGACTAGTCATTCTAGTCTTAGACTTGTCCTCATCAAGTTAAAACAATTCTTTTTCTTTTCCTTTTTCAGGACTAGTCTTTTCTTAGTCCCAGGGTACCTTGATGAAGCTAAGGTCCCAATACTTGATTTACTTTATTATTTACTTAAGCTTTCAAGTTATTATGTTCCTCTTATTTCTATAGTTTATGATTCATATTCATGCATGAACATAATGTTTTTTGTCTCAATAAAAATAATGGGAAGTGTTATCATAAACTAAAGGTTCTTATTAAATAAAAATAGGAAATAGATTTTCTAAAAACTCATGAACATGCTTGGAAATGGTTTTTCTTACATAGACAAAAAGTTTTATAAAAACTTATTTTTCATCAAGAACTAGAAATTCTTTTGGAATCATTACAAGAAACAAAATGTCATTTTGTTACTTTTTGAATCCAAGTTTAGAAAATAAAACCACACTTTAGGAAATTAAAGCAATTACAAGAGATTAAATTTAGAAAAAGAATATTCATCTCCAATAACTCAAGATCTTTCAAAAATAAAATGAATATTTCAATAGAATCTCAAGTTCTAAGTCTTTTAAAACCTTACTTTTCATAAGTTGAGACAACTTCATTTACTTCATACATTTGTTATGAGTCATTACATATATGTATATACCTTTCAAAAATTTATAAAATACTTGAAATATTCATCTTTTCAAATGAGCTTTATTTACAAGAAGGAAAACAAGTTTTTACAAATTCGTAGCAAATCTGGTCGCTGCTTTTTCGGAACCCAAACGATTTAGTTTTACGAAAATAAGCTTAGAAATGCGTAGATCTTTTCGAGTAGGTAGAAAACGATATATTATACACGAAATTCCGAGTTATAATGAGGAAGTTATGGCCATTTTAAGTTGGAATTTCCCCTTATACGATTTTACCGCGATTTTAAGAAAAGTTTAAAATCTCCAAGAATAGAAGTTCATGAAATACTCATTTTGGGTATTCTTCTTGATTAGATAATCTCGAGGAGGATTGTTCGTATCCCAAAGATTACTACGATTAAGTGGAAATCCCGAACGACTCATCCATCTCAAGAAAGGTGTCATCATGGCTGAGTGAGTTTATTCCCCATTATTTTTCTCATACTCTTGATTGTGCTTGTAAAATTAGTTGCACTAGAATTTAGGCAAAATCAAAAGGAAATGTATGATAATATGTTGAAAGAATACTAAGTATATCGAAACTCGATTTGTTTGAAATAAAGTTGTATGGGCATTAATATCTCGGAGTGTTTGAAATTGGTTGATCACTTGAAAGAAGTTAAATGTAACTACTAGACCTTAATTAATAAATTATTCATGCACTTCATATGTTGAGTCACATTTCATTCACTACCATACAATTGGTGGCACAAGTGTATAATAGTGGTGGTAGGCAGAACCGGTATATCATGTAAGTGGCGAGTAGGTGCCGGTAAAAACTACAAAATTAGTGGCTAGTAGGAGCCTGTAATAACTACAAGTTTTTGGTAGCGTATAGGAGCCGGTAAGATCTATAAAAGTGTTTTTAAAAGTTGTGGCTGTAATTGGCCTGAATACCCAACCCCGAATGAAGGGCGTAATTCATTCAACATATGATTCCCGGAAAGTCATATATCTTGTATGCTCACGTGGTTGTTGCATTCCATATGTTTGAATAATAAACTTGGTTGATAATGTTCTTCGAGTATGAATTATGGGATTTACTCACTAAGCTCATAAGCTTACACCCCTATAGGTATTTGTATTCTCAAGAACACCTATTTTTTGTGCCCGAAGCCTCCCCGTATCCGTGTAAGTTTTGTATATTGAAGCTTTTGGAGGAAATCTACTCGAAGACTTAGATTAGAATTCCTTTGAAATATTTAATGTGGTATTTTGGATGATAAAGAGTATCACGATCCTTGGGATTAGCGGGGGTATGCCCCTAAGAAATCATGTAATAGACCTTTAGTTATTAATGATATAATATGTTTTATTTCTGGATTCTTGTATGTTCATTTTTACTTGCTTAAACTATGCTTCCCAAAAGCATCTCCTATTACCGTGCTAGACGCCTTACATGTAATACTAAGGCTTTCGCATGACTAAGGTAGTCATTCTTGAGCCTTGATATTATATGTGACAGGCTGCCACGTTTAGGGTACCCTTCGGGGCGTGACAAATCAATTAGGCTCCATCCATAAATTATACGGCTTCTCTATAGAATTTAAAGACAAAATAACAATATTAAATATCCATTTTAATAATCATGTGCAATTCTTAAAAATACCTTTTTATTCTTTGGCAATTGCAAGTGCGATCCTTCTAATATGCATGTATATATTTGTTTCTAAATAATTAGATAATTAGAAACTATAGGTGTAGGATGATGGCCTTATAATTTAATAGTATTAGCATTGATTTTCAAGTCAGAATAACTAGATTCCAATTCTAATTTTCTATAGAATATTATTTAAGTGAAAGGATGGAGTCCTATTGTTACATGTACCATCGTTGCATTTAAAGCATTAAAAAAAAATTAGACATAATGAGAAATTTTTATACCTTCGAGATATAATTATTTAATATTTTACGCATAAGAATGGCAAATGCTACCACAACTATTATTATTATTATTATTATTATTATATGGCCAACACCACTAGTATTATTCAAGAAGAAGGGTATAAAATTACCAAATCAATGTCTTCTTTTTAAAAAGGAAATAGTGGATAATAAAGTACTATTAGGATCTAGAGTATGCCTGCAATGGGGAGAAATCCAATGGGTTTCGTGAAGGATTATACAAATGAACTTTTGACCCCATCTATAATTAAAAACCTTAAGGCAATGGGTTAATGAGTCTTTCCTTCTTATAAAATTTTCACACAAGATCCATATTTTTCATGTGAGATTCTCACACTTATACCCTAACAATCTCCCCCTCAAGTATGAGTCTCCACAATAGCGTAAGCCATACTTTCCCTCAAGAGCTTATCAAATTGACTCTACTAAACCCGCTTTTTTTGAGTGGCCTACTCACAGTGGGTTTCATAAACAAGTCACATCACAAAGCTTTTCTTTCCATATTTGGGCTAACCATGGGAGTTTCCCAACCAAACTAGGCTCTAATACCAATTGTTAGAATCTAGAGTATGCCTTTAATGGGGAGAAATCCAATGGGCTTTGTGAAAGATTACACAAATGGACTTTTGACACCATCTATAACCTAAAATCCTAAGGCAATGGGTTAACAAGCCTTTCCTTCTAATAAACTCTTCGCATAAGACCCATATTTCCCATATAGGATTCTCACACTTATACCCTAACAAGTACTTATACATGAATTGCAATTTGAATAATATTTATAATTTATATTTGAATTTTTCTAGGTAATTACTATCTAAATAATTAACCTTTTGTTACATTATCAATTACTTATATATTTTCAGATCCATCTATTTTACGTTCTTGTATATATATGTATATGTAAATTTCATTTTATTAAAACATACATAAATAGCTTGGTACTAATATTAAATAGGATATTACATGTCATCTTATAATAGAATTGTTTCTATATTACTTGATACTGGTGTTATATCATAAAATTAAGATTTACTTGGTTTAAGAAAATATCATTAATACATCCCCACATATTCTAAAGTTTTTAAAAATATATGTTATAATTCTATAGCTTTAATTTTATTCTATTGAATGAAGAAAGAATAAGAAAGAAAGAGGAAAGAAAAGGTGGAAATGTGGGTAAAAGAAATTTCGAAAGTTTCCTAAATTTACTAAATTTATTAGAGGAAGAAAATATACATATATATATGTGTGTGTGTGTGTATTTTTTTCCATATTGAAATCTAAACCTGTTTAGAAAATTAAGAGGTCAACTTTATATGGATTTGAAAAATTAATTGTTCATGTGTCAAGAAGTTTGTTTTTTTTTTTTTTTTTTGGCTGATGTGTCAAAAAGTTATTAATAGTTACATGTTATAAGACAATTTTAGTAGCATATCATACTCAATATATTTTTTATCTAGATTATAAGTGAAAACTCTTATCACTTGGTTTACAGTAAATAGGGATTCTAAACACATGAGTTGAAATAAATCTGACTTTATAGATTTTTAGTACAAATAACATGGATTATTGTGATGCATTGATGTCCGCAGAGAGGAATTTTCTATGCAAGTGGATAGTGTTAATCGAACATCTAGTACTTCATTTGGAGAAATTCCTTTCTATATGTTATGGTCCCCTTATTGACATACATGAGGACAGTCAACTGGAAACTTTACAACAAATTGTTTATCTAACACTAGCGAGCTACACCTTCTTTATGAGTGCTACAAATTATCAAATAATTAAGAGATAAGTGAATTACTCAAGGGATTATTCGAAGATACTTTTTTTGTAGTAATTATATTATTGTTACAAATAATAATTAAACACATGTTTTTAGAAGCATTCCAATTTCTTTATTACTTTATATTATATACCAATTTGTTGGAGTTTGTGACTCGATTTTTGTAATCGACTCCCATAGTTAAATGTATAACGAATGAATAATAACTGTATAGTCAAATATTCATTCATTAATATTAAACTATGGGAGTCGGTTACAGAAATCGGGTCACAAACTCCAACAATCTCCACCTTGACATGAATTATGGAGTAAAAAACACAAAATCCAATCTTCGACATAAAAAACAAAATACTCTCTACCTCTTTCACAAAACTCCTAAAGGGCATCAATCAGCAACGAACATTAACCAAGTCCAAGCAATGCTCAAACTTGGCTATAGGAAGGGCTTTTGTCAACATATTTGTTGGATCATCTTTAGTACCGATTTTGCTCATAGTAATATCACCACGAGCTATAATATCACGAACAAAGTGATATCTAACATCAATATGCGTCGTCCTCTCATGAAACATTTGATCCTTGGTGAGGTAGTTCGCACTCTGACTGTCATAATTGACTTTAATCATCTTCAGATCATCACTAAGTTCTCCAAATAATCCCTGCAACCAAATAGCTTCCTTAAAAGCTTTTGTGACGGCCATGTATTCGACTTTAGTAGTGGATAGTGCTACTGTAGCTTGCAAAGTGGCTTTCCAACTGATAGCACAGTCACCAAAGGTAAATATATACCCAGTGAGAGATTTTCGCTTGTCTAAATCTCCAGCGAATCGGAATCCACAAAACTAACTAGTATATCTCTAGCTTGACCAAACTGTAGACAAACGTTAGTAGTACCTCTCAAATACCTGAAAAATTCATTGAGCTGCTTTCTAATGATCCTTACCAGGATTTTCCATGTATCTGCTAACCATACTTACAACATGAAATAAATCTGGGTGTGTACAGACCATGGTATATATGAGAGATCCTACAACACTAGAATATAGCACTTTTGACATATAATCAATTTCTTCATCTGACTTTGGAGATAAAGCAGAAGAAAGTTTGAAATAAGCTACTAAAGGTGTACCCACAGGCTTAGAATTCCTCATGTTAAACCTGGAAAGAATCTTCTCAAAATACACCTTTTGCTATCAGCATGTCATCAACGTACAAGAGTAAATAAACAAAAGATCCATCTTCACATTTCTTGAAATAGACACAACTATCGAAATTACTTCTCCTAAAATCATGAGAAGTCATGAATGAATCAAACCTCTTATACCATTGCCTTAGCGATTGCTTTAAGCCATATAAAGATTTCTTCAACATGCACACATGGTTCTCCTTTCCTGAGACCACAAAGCCTTTAGTGTAAGCCCCCGAATTTTTCGAATTTGGTTTTGGAACATCAAATCGAAAACCCTAAAATTTTATCCCAGTTGAAACCGAACTTTAAACAATTTCGATCACAGGATTTTATAAGAGAATTTTCAAAAACAAAAATAGAAAGTTCAATGATCATTCGATTTGAAAACCTGGACATGAGAAGATCCACCTATCCGATTCCGGATATAAAACCCTCAATTTTTAGGGTAAAATTGGATTAAACCCTAACCGTAGTCAAACAGGAGTTCCAAAAGTCAACAAAGGTCAAGACAATTAAACAATTTCAACTCTGGCAATCCCGCATTCTCAAACCCTAGAAAACGAAATTAAGATAGTGGCTTAAAATAGTTCGTAATAATATAGGGTAACATAAAAATATCAGATTCGCGAATTTCGAGTGTCCTTCGGACTCAAACGGGATTAGTTCTCGAAAAACGTGTCCCGAAGCTTGGAATATTAAAAATATTCCGATAACACCAAAAGACTCGTAATTAAACAAGGATTTCAAAAATATCAATTTTAGAATTTTTTTTCGGTAACTAAAAATAACAGATATAGCTCGTTTACGCGTATTTTTATTACTACCGGTATTTTATATGTCTAGTCTACTATTCATAGTACTTTTCTACTATTCATTACTATTCACCTATCTCTACTTTTTCTTACACCTATTTTTTGCTACCTACATACCTATTTTTCTTACTTTTTACTTTTCCAATACAATTTTATTTCACATCTACCTTACACATTACATATTTCATTTATCAAAAATCAAAAAAATAAAATCATCTCCCCCTACACTACAAGAACTGGCGCCCCCTCTCCCCTCTTCTATCCCATTTTATTTTCTTTTCCAATTTATTTTATTACATCTAATTTCCACTTCAAAAATCTATAAATGTAAACCCTCAAATTTTTGGAATCGGTTTAGCTTAAAACCCTAAACCAGAAGTCAATCGGATTTCCAAAGTCAACAAAACCCTAGTTTACCGAAACCGCTTAAGTCCGGCATTGCCGTTTTCTTTAGCCCTAGAAAACGAAGTTGGAACAATTAGCCAGAATAGTTCGCAATAGCTATAGGTTATATAAAAATATCAGTTTTGCGAATTTCGGGTGCCCTTTGAACACGATCAGCACAGTTCTTGAAAAACGTATCCCGGAGCCCGGAATAGTAAAAATATTCTGAATATACCGTTAGACTCGTAAAAATATAAGATTTTCAAAACTATCAATTTCGTAATTTTTCGGTAACTAAAAATAATAGATATAGCTATTATACGTGTATTTTCTTACTACCAGTACTTTATTAGTCATATCTACTTTACATTACACTATTCATTACTATTATACACTATTCTTTTATCTCTACTTTTTCTTACACCTACTCTTACAAACACCGTAACCTATAACCTTTACTTTTTACCTTTCCCATAACTTTATTTCGCATCTACCTTACATATTACATCTTTTATTTAACAAAAAGTAAAAAAAAAAAAAAAAAAAATCACTTCCCCCCTCTCCATCAAGTGGCCGGCGCTACCCCCTCCCCTCTCTCCTCAATTTTGCTTCAATTTTTATTTATTTTAATCACACAAAATTCACTCCACATTTTCCTATAAATACCCCCCCTCCTCTTTCACTTCTTTCACATATTCACTATCCACAAATTCTCTACAAAAAAACTCTCCCAAAATCTCCTCTCAAAACTCTCTCAAAATACCATCTCAAAACTCTCTCAAAATAATTCCACAACAACTTCTACCAACAAACTAAAACTCATAACCACATAACAATACCCAAGTTTTTTTAGGTAACCACTTCATATTATTTTCTTCTTCTTCATGTCATGTAACTTTACATGACCATAGTGTGAGTTTCCAAAGACTACAAGTTATGGAAGCTACATTATGTTCATGTATTGTCCTTGTTCAAGAAAAATCTATTTATGTTCATATCATTGGTACTATATCTAAATATTATTATCTATATATATATACATATTCTTTAGAGCATATAAGCTCACTTGCAATTTATTTACCTTTATGCAATGCAATGCAATTTATTTATTTATTCCTTGTTATTTTAAGACTAGTCTCTAGTCTTAGACTTGTCCTCATCAAGTCAAAACAAGTTTTTCTTTCTTTCATTTTATTTTATTTTGGGACTAGTCTACTTCTTAGTCCCGGGAGTCTTGAAAAAGCTAAGGCTCCAATACTTGACTTTATTACTTATATTATTTTGCTTGCTATTATTTTTCTCATAAATCATGTTCATTTAAATTGTTGTCCAAAGTTTCAAGTTCTAAAAAAATGAATTGACAAAAAGGGAGATTTTGACATTTAGGAACAATTTTATATAAAGTAGAAATCTATGGTTTAAAAACAAAAATAAAGTTATCTCTTTTCAAGTTACAAGAAGAAACCACTAAGATTTTAAAAACAACTTAAAAAAGTTCCTTAAGTCACATATTGTCACACTTTGTTTTTATAAAGAAAATAAAATTTTTATGATGATTTTTATGAAACACATAAAAACATGAGGAAAGAATGAGAAATTTTCAAATAAAGATTTTTGCAAATAAATAAATAAAGGAATTTGTATAATAAAATAAATAGGAAGAATAGTGTATTTTCTAAAAACTCCAAAATAGTATTACTATAAAAAACTTAGAAGGAAGAAAATTTATTTTTAAAAAAGTTACTTGGATATATATATAAGCCAACATAAAATATGTTTGTAAAATAAAAGAAATAAAATAATCATTTCAAGGAGTTTACAAAATTCTTGTAATCTATATTTTTCTAAACAACTCCAAAACCGACATAATTTTTCTTGAGTAAAATAAATGGACAACAAACACTTGAGCATGAATGAATATGAGCTAAGTAGCCACAAAAAGAGAAATTTTCAACTATATAGATAACTAAATATTTATCAAGCAAGTTTTGAATGGATGAACCTAAGTTGTTTAACCTTTGGAAAATTCGTGGTGAATTTTGTCGCCACTATTTCGGAGCCTATATGGCTTTGTTTGTTGAAAACAATTTTGGAAATGGGTAGATCTTTTCAAGTAGGTAGAAATCGGTATATTATATGTGCGATTCCGAGTTAAAATGACCAAGTTATGGCCATTTTAAGTTGGAGCATTCCTTTACACGAACTTTAACGTTCTTTTGACATTGTTTTGTCAAAATTTAAGAAAAACATCAAGGAATGCTCATTGTGGGTATTTTCTTTGGCTAGGTGACCCCGAGAAAGGATTCGTTTACCCCGAAGATTATTTCGATTATGTAGAGTGTGTGAACGACTCATCCACATAGAGGAATAGTCGGCATGGTATCGTAAGTTTATTTCCGTTAAATGCTATACTTGTTGTGCTTGTAAATTAGTCGCATTAGAGTTAGGAAAAAGAAAATGGATATGCATGTTAATTAATTCTTTGAAAGAATCCTAAGAATATCGAAGCCGGAATTGATTTAAAATGCTTGTTTTAGTATAAACTTGCTTTGTATGAAATGCCTTGATCACCTTAAACTTGATAATAATAATATTATGACATTATAAATAAATGGATTCATGCATACCACGAAGTGAATCACATTGCATTTTGAGTTATTATCCTTAGGTGAGAAGGATAGTAAGCTCATGTCGAAAGCAACATTTGGCAGAAGATCCGAAAGCGATTGCTTGGCGGCTTAAGGGAAATTCTTGGTGAAAAATCCGAAAGCAAGGTCAACTCAAGTAGATTCGGAATGCTTGGCGATGAGTGCTCACGAGCATAAAACTTTTTAATTAAAACTACTTGATTTGAGGTTAAGTATCACCAAATCCCGAATGGAGGGCGCAAATCCATTCAACATATAGTTCTCAGAAAACTATATGCTTGTTTGCCCACGTGTATGTTGCATCCCATTTGTTTGCTTAATTAACTTGTTTGAAATCTTGTTACAATAAGTTATTTATGGAAATAGTTCTCACTAAGCCTATTAGCTTATACCCCAATAGATATCTTTTGCAGTTTTCCTACTTATGGTTAAGGCCACGAGGACTCTGCGGGCTGGTAATTTCTTTTAGATAAAGGAATTCTAAGATGAAGTTTAGTATTAGAGATAATGTACAAATATCTTGTAATAGAATAGCGATCATGGGAAATGTCCCTAAGCTTGTAAAACCATTGCTATGAATAAATGTTTATTATGAATCCTCTTTTCTTAATATGTTTTTATATCTTATTAAGCTTCATAATTCTATATATGGTCCTCTAAAGTTGTGAAAGTACGCCTTATACTTAATATAAAAGCTTTCGGGAATAGCTAAGATTGTCATACTTGAGCTTTAATATTGAGTGTGGCGGACTGTCACGTTTAGGGTATCTTTTGGGGCGTGACAATAAATACCCCCTTCCTCCTTCATTCTTTCACATACTCATTTTACATAACAAAACTCTACCAAAATACTCTCTCAAAACCTCTCTCCAACAAATGTCTCACAAAATACTCTCTACCCATTTCTACTCTTCAAGAAAAATATCAAACACAAAACCCATTCATCTCTTTTAAAACCTTCCATTAAACCTTAGGTAAAATCCTACTTAAATTTCTTCATCATGTTCATACAACTTAGATGAGCTTAGTGCATGTTTCTTAGGCTCATATGAGTTAAAGAAGCAACAATATGTTCATGTTTTGTTTTTTTTCATGTTCCTATTTTACATTATTATGTTGTCGTTATTATTGTTATTATTTTTGCTCTTATATAATATTATGTATACTATGTATATATATTTATTTAGAGCATATAAGCTTATTTATTATTTATTTATTTCCAAGTCTTGCAATTTATTTATTTATTTGTTTTATGCAATTTATTAAGACTAGTCTTTCTAGTCTTAGACTTGTCCATATCAAGTCAAAACAAATTTCTTTTCTTTTCTTTTCTTTTCTTTTGGGACTAGTCCATTCTTAATCCCGGGTTGCCTTGATGAAGCTAAGGCTCCCAATACATGATTGGGATATCTTGATGAAGCTAAGGTTCCCAATGCTTGATTATTATTTATGTTTATTTACGTACAAGTATTTCTTTCTATCTTACTATGTTTTATCTTTACTTTTACATTACTACATATTCATGCATGATTATAAAGTTGTTGTCTTAAATAAATATAAAAAATTGGTTCTTTCAAAAGTAAACTAGATTTCTTAACAAAAGGAATTTTTTCAAAAGATCTAAGTTTTGTTTTTCCAAATGATAAGCTAATAATAATTTCTAGGAGAAATAGTAATGTAGATTTCTTCAAAATAATATAAAAAATTCTTTTCTTAATACGCCATAAAGATAAAACTTTTAGTCTTGAATTTAAGATTTTAACTCAACCTTATTTTTTATAAGACTTAAATAGATTCATTATAAACTTTGAAAATCACATACTATGAAAACATCTTCAAACTTTAATTTTATAATTGTTATTCTCTTTTCAAAATTAGAATGAAATTTTGCTAAGTTCTAATGTTAACAATTCCTTATTAAGAAAGATTTTCTTATAAACTTGTCTAAAAGAATTGTTCTACCACTTGACAAATATTAAGGATAAAATAAGTTTTTCAAATCGAGATAAAATCAACTCATTATTTTAAACCAACTTAAAAAAATAAAATTTACCAAGCAAGTAAAGTTTAAAAATAAACTTATTTCTAAAGAAGGAAAATGATATAACAATGAGAGGAAAACATACAACACAACTTCAAATATTTAAAACTTAAAGGATATTTGAAAAGTTTTTTTTTCAATCACTAGAAATAAAGATGGTGGATAACTTAAAGAACCAAAATTATTTAAAATGAATTTACTTTTGAAAAGTAAGAAAATGAAATAATAATAAAACATTTACTCATAACAACTCAATTATATTTTTGTTTTCCTTCTAACAATTCAAAAAAGAGAAAATTTCAAAAGTCTTGTCTCTTTAGTCCTTAAAGACAAATTGTTTATGAAATATCAATATTGAGACAACACTACAAAGATCATGCATACAATATGAGTATAAATATATGTTCAAAAGATTTTTCAACTATAAATATATACATATATTTTGCTTAAGGATTTTTGAGTAAAGAGAAGTTTAGAAAAATCATATTTTGAAAATTATAAATTCGTAACTATTCTATACCATGGTATTTTCCAACCCAAATGGCTTTTTATGACAAAAATAACCGTAGAAATGGATAGATCTTTTCGAGTAAGTAGAAAACGATATATTATAAGCGCAATTTCGAGTTAAAATGACCAAGTTATGTCCATTTTAAGTTGGAATTACCTCCGACGCGAATTTTAACGATTTTATAACATAGTTTTTGATAAGTACCATAGAATCAACAAGAAATACTCATTATGGGTATTCTTCTTGATTAGGTGAACCCGAGGAGGAGTATTCATACCTGGATGATTATTTTGATTAGTGGAATTACCGATCGACTCATCCGTAAGAAAGATAGATCCTCATGGCCAAGTGAGTTTATTTCCTACCTTTTTCGTACTTGATTGTGCTTGTAGCTAGAAGCACTAGAAGTAGGAAAAGATGAAATGAATTATGTATGATAATATTGGTTGAAAGAATGTTAAGCATACCGAGGCATGAATCGTTGTTAATTAACTTATGTTTTACTATTATTCTGTTGGAGTGTGTGCAAAACTCTGTGATCACCTTTAAATTACTTTAAACATATACTATGAATTATATTAATTGATTCATGCATGTCACATAGTTAATTTCATTGCATGAGCTGCTATTCTCGATGGGACAAGAGCTTAGTAGCCGCGTGTGCAGTAGCCAGAAATCTGCAAGATAGGAGATAGATGCCTGAAAGAACTATTGTAAGATGGGCGATAGGAGCCTGAAAGAACTATGTTGTGATGGGCTAGTAGGAGCCTGAAATAAACTACATGGGTTGGATTTTTAAGTTGGGTTTTAAAGAGCTTGGAACACTTAACCCTGAATGGAGGGGTAAATCCATTCAAATATATGATTTCCGGTAGAGATATGTATTGCTTGATCATGTGTTGATGCATTCATATGCTTGTTAATAACTTGTTTGAAATTATTTATACCAGTACGATGATTCAGGAATATTCTCACCAAGCTAGTTATGCTTATACTTCGATAGACCTTTGTTGTATCAGGTCCAATATCTTTTATGTTTGAAGATTACATATACTTGAGTGGGATTATGTGTTGGAAAAGCTTCTGGAAATCTTTTGAAGATCATAGGTTAATTATCCTTAACAATTCTTGGTGTTAGTATTATTGGTTGTGAGAAAGATTAAGTTGTTATTATGATTGTTTGGAGAATTATAGGGGAAAAACCCTAAGATGATGTAAGAATTATATTCTATTAATGATAAATTGGATGATTATTTAGATTCTTGTATGCTGTATTTACTATCTCGAACTATACATTCTACCGGTGTCTCCTATTGTTGTGATAGACACCTCACATATGGTGTTGCAAACTTTCGCGTGACTTTTGAAAGTCATTCTTAAGTTTTAATACCGTATGTGGCGGACTGCCACGTTTAGGGTACCCTTCGGGGCATGACATTTAGGTTATTGCATATAAATTATTTCATCAAGCTCTCCATGCAGGAAAGCAGTCTTGACATCTAACTGTTCCAACTCAAGATCTTGTAAAGCTACAATACCCAACAATGCTTTGATTGAACTGTGTTTCACAACAAGAGAAAACACATTTGTGAAATGAATACCTAGTATTTGACTGTAGCCCTTTGCGACAAGTCTTGCCTTGTACCTGGGTTCTTTAACACTTGGTGTTCCATCTTTCTTCTTATAAACACATTTGCAGTGAACAATCTTCTTTCCTTTAGGAAGCTTCACTAAATCCCAAGTGCCATTTCTTTGAAGGGATTCTATTTTCTCCTGCATTACAATCATCCACTTACCAGAATCATCACAATTCACAGCTTCTGTATAAGTAAATGGCTCAGAATTTGAATCAATATCTTCTGCAACATTAGGAGCATAGGCAACAAGATATGCCTCTGCATATCTTTGAAGAGGCCTCACTTCTCTCCTAGGTCTGTCTCTAGCAATGAAATACTATTCTTGTGGTTGTGTAAGAGAGAGATAACCTTGTGTCTGAAGTCTAGTATGAGAAGTAGTCTCTGAAGTAGTTCTTGAATCAATCTGAAACTCCATCTGTGTAGATGATTTATGCTGGACTTCATCAGACGATGATATAGAAGACAAGTCATGTAACATGGATACTTCGTCAAAAATAACATCCCTACTCAAAATGACTTTCTTTAGTTCAAGACACCATAACTTATATCCCTTAACACCAGATTTAAAACCAAGGAATATGTACTTTAGAGACCTAGGCTTAAGCTTTCCCTTATCAACACGGGCATATGCAGGACAACAAAAAATTCTCAACTCTGAATAGTTAGCAGGAGTACTTAACCATAACTCAAGTGTAGTCTTCTTCTCAATGGCTGTTGATGGTGACCTATTAATCAAATAACATGCTGTCGAGGTAGCTTCTGCCCAAAATGACTTTGGTAACTTTGCATTTGAAAGCATACACCTAACCTTCTCCATGATAGTTCTGTTCATCGGTTTTGCTGCCCCGTTTTGTTGAGGTATTCCAGGGACTGTTAAATGTCTCAAAATTCCCTCTGACTTACACAAAACATTAAAATCATTATAACAAAACTCAAGACCATTATCAGTGCAAAGATACTGTACCTGTTTACCAGTTTGTTTTTTCAATCATTGTCTTCCACTCCTTAAAAGTGGGTAACGCATCAGACTTTTGCTTCAAGAAAAATACCCAAACTTTTCTGGAGAAGTCATCTATAATATCATCATATAAATAGCACCTCCACTAGATAGAACTCTAAACGGTCCCTAAAGATCATAATGAATGTACTCTAAAATACCTTTTGTATTATGAGTACCAGTGGTGAATCTGACTCTTTTCTACTTTCCAAACACGCAGTGTTCACAAAATTTCATGTTACTGATGCTTTGCCCATCAAGAAGGCCTCTCCTAGACAATTCAGCTATCCCGGCTTCACTCATATGCCCTAAACACATATACCAAATTCTAATAGAATCTTCATCTGATAAAGATGAAGAAGTGATGGCCAATCTCCTATAACAACTGAACCCTTCAAAGACTATCCCTGACCTTTCATCACCACCAAAGATCCTCTACTGATCTTCAAAACTCCACCTTCACCTATTATTTGTTGCCCTTAGAATCAAGTATTGAGAGAAATCAAATTCTCTTCAAGTCAGGAACATGTCTCACATCTCCTAATGTCCTGACAACACCATTAAACATTTTTATCTTAATTGTGACAATGCCTGCAACCCTGCAAGAAGCATTATTTCCTAATAGAACAACACCCTTAGAAACCTTATCATATGTTGAAAACCAATCCCTATTGTGACACATATGAAAGGTAAAACCAGAATCTAAGATCCACTCTTGGCTGATCTGTGGATCATCAGAAGCAACAAAAAGATCTCCATTGCTGTGGTCTTCAACAACATCAGCTTCACCTGACCTTTCCGGTTTTTTCCCCTTTTGATTATCAGCATCTCTCTTATTCTTGTTCTGTAGTTTGTAACACTCAAACTTTATGTGGCCTTTCTTCTTGCCATAGTTATAGGTTTTATTTCTATTTGTTGACTTTGATCTGCCTCTAGAATTTCCATAAAATTGCGATCCTGACTCCTACCACGAGTAACTAAACCTTCAGCTTTGGGCTCAGATGCTATAACTAGATATTTCATCTTCTCAAAAAAAGCCAATGTATCATAAACCTCCATGGTAAAAGTATCATAGCTATACAAGATTGTATCCCTAAGATTTGAATATGATAGAGGTAATGAACACAACAAAATTAAAGCCAAATCTTCCTCATCATACTTTATCTCCATAGATTCCAGATCTGATACAATCTCCTTAAACGTGGTCAAATGATCCTCTAATGACCCGCCTTCCATCAAACGATGTGAGTATAGCTATTGCTTTAGATGCAATTTATTGGTTAAACTTTTCGCCATACACAACTGCTCCAATTTCAACCACAATCCCGTAGCAGTTTTCTCCTTCAACACATCCTGTAAAATCTAATTGGATAGATGCAAATGAATTTGTGAAAGAGCTTTACGATCCTTATGTTGTTTTTTATCCGGTGACTAAGACGCAGGCATTTTATCAAACCCTAGCAAAGCATCATCCAAATCCATCTGTGCGAAAACCACTCGCATCTTAACCTGCCACAACAAAAATCTTATGCTCTGATCCAATAAAGTAAAATATCATACTTGATGGTTGCCATTGTAGAGCAAACAAAAAAAATCAAAACTTGGCTCTAATACCACTTGTTAGTAAGACGAACAATAGCAAAAATGAAAAATAATAGAGAAAAATGATAAAGCACACACAAGATTTATGTGGAAAACCCAAGTTGGGAAAAACCACGGGCAGATGAGAGAGAGTTCATTATATGTCGATAATAAAGTACAAATGAGAGAGAGTAACAAAATATAAAATGATCACAATTTATGCATTTATTATTCATTTATTACATATTTAAGGGTCATAATTTAGATCGTTATGTTGGTTATCTTTACACACACACACACACACACACACATACACACACATATATATATATGTGTGTGTGTGAGTGTTTTGTTTGGGTTTTTACAACACATCAGACACACGAAATTCTTTTGAGTATTTTTCAGAGTCTTGAGTTGTATTCTCTCAATTTTGTACTCCAACTTCAATCATAGTGGATTTCTCCTCCTCTGCCTGTGGTTTTTTCCCGATTTAGGTTTTCCACGTAAAATTCTTGTATGTTCTTTATTTTACTGCTTGATTGTTTACTATTGTTTTCCGCATATCGAATCATAATAAGTGGTATTAGAGCCAAGGTTTTGGTTTTGTTTTTTGCTACAATGGCAACTGTTAAGTTTGATATTCCGTTCTTGGATCGTAGCACCAGATTTTCTTGAGAGAGATGGAGAATGTTCTGTGTCAATTGAGCCCTTTTAGGTTTTGTGGAAGAGGTGAAGAATGTTTTATTTTCATGTCGAAGCTCCTGAATCCGTGTCAAGGTGGAGATTGATAAGTTTGTGACCCGTTTTCAGTAGCCGTTTTTTGTAGTTAAATGTATAATGAATGAATATTTGACTATACATTTATTATTCATTTATTATACATTTAAGAGTAATAATTTTTGTATTTGTATAATGAATGAATATTTGACTATACATTTATTATTTATTCATTATACATTTAAGAAACATAATTTTGGCCTTTATTCTCGACTAGCTATGTATACATGTAAATATGTATTTTGCTAGGTTTGTATGAGAGTGAGAAAATGAAAGAGTTTTTATTTGTATTTTGTTACTCTCTCTCTCTTTTGTACTTCATTATCGACATATAGTGAATTCTCTCTCCTCTACCTGTGGTTTTTCCCAATTTGGATTTTCCACATAAATCTTGTGTGTGCTTTATCATTTTTCTATATCATTTTTCATTTTTGCCATTGTTCGTCTTACTAACACAATTTATTCTCTGTATATTATTACTTTTATGTTTTTATTATATATAAGATATCAAATTTCTTTCCATCTACTTTAATATTGTAGATGTATGTGTTAGATTTTAAATTTTCTATTTATATATATATTTTTTTTTCTTCGATTTCCATCATCTTTTCACCATATTTTGGAAGTATTGGGTGTAATTACAATTAAAAAAAAATTAAAACCTTAAAATTTTATTACTTAACTGGCTAACCTATAAGCTCGATGAAATCCACTAGGATTAACTTATACAGATAGTTGATTTAATAATATAGTGGTATTATTAAAATTTTTCATTCAAAACATATATTCCTTATATCTTTCTTCGTTCTTTCTTGTTAATATGTAATATTCCTTTTAACTTAAAACACATCCACAGATGGTTGGGCCCAAAAAAAAAAAAAAGAGCAAATGTACAGATGATGACATAAGTAGATAGGGACAACGGCAAAAAAAAAAAGTAGACAGGGACCAATTCCTGCACACTTGACAAACTAATTAGTACGACGTAACACATACGTAATATATAAATATCACATAACGAAAAATATCGTTAAATTTGGGCAAAAAAGAAATAAGAAAAATATTATTAAGGATATGTTTGTTTCGTCTATACGTAGATGGTACACAGATATTTTAAACAGATTATTTATAAAAAATATATACAAATAAAAATTAAATAATTTTACTTATAAAAATATCAAAAAGACCGGATCTCAGGATGAATTTAGGGGAAGCTAAGAGGGCCCTAGCTCTCCAGACCTAAGAAAAATTAATTTTTAAAAGTTTTTAAAAAATATATATGTTATATTTATCTTATAATGAGTGAATCATGATATAAAATTAAGTGTGGTGTAGTGATTAAATATCTAATCTTATCTACATATCCCAAGGGAGTATTTTTTTTTACTTTTTTTCAACATATATTTATTATTTATTACACAAACCACTTCTCTCTCTCTCTATATATATGTGTGTGTGTTTATTTTTAACTTTTTGCTTTCACAATAATTAATAATATTAAATTCTTTCATTATAAAATTATAAAACTAAATAAATTCTTATTAATAATTATTTTATGTTCAAAGTATACCATAAGGTGATAATTATTATTATATATTGCAATTGAATATTATATCACACTAATCATATAAGTTGATTTTGTAACTTTTTTTCTTTATTTAATGTTATTTAAGTGTTCATGAATTATTGAAATTATCCTATCAACTATGATCTATTTGTACTAAAAGTAATCACATTAACACATTAATTAAATAATTTGATTTAGTAAAATTTTTTCTACATGTAATGCTAGAAAAATAAACACAAAGTATTGAATAAATATCCTATCTAGATATATTTTATGATTTATTTTTATTAAATGCAAAATTTTATATAGATATCAACTCTATTTTTATTAATAATTAATTTTCAAGTGACATATATATCATCTCTTATGAAATACATTAAATATTTTTAATTATTATTTGGATGATTTTTTTTTTCATGAAGTTTTAGAAAATATAATATTGAAATCAATTTAAAATTCTCATAAATATATAAAATATAATATAATTGTAATAGTGATTGAATATTAATAAATAATTCTTAAATTAACTTAATTAACGTCCGGTTCCTCGATCGTATGATCCTATATCTATCTCTATAAGATATAGATCAAATACAAATAAAATATAGATATTAATCAAGATATATGTGAAATATACACCACCCAAACATACTGATATTACAACCCATTATTCATCATTCGTGAAAAATTATACATAAAATCAACGTTTCATTTTTATTCCCTTAGATTGAAGCCTCTTTCATATGCATGACTTGACTCTTTATACCAATTAACAGGGACTTCGGTCACAATCCCTAAAGCCATCTTGGAGGGATGAACCGGAATTCCAAGCTCCGGCATCGCCGATGAGGACACCACCACCTTCGGAACATATCCCGACGATGTCACTTTAATCTCAAGGTTTTATAACTCCATTGCGCACACCATCTGCATCCCTTAACCTATAACTCAAATAATGTACATGGTTTTCAGGCATAAAACTATCTACAAAATCCAAAACTGGTATTCTTGCAGCACCAATAAATTTGCTACTTTTCTGGAGAAGTCATCTATAATAGTCATCATATAAATAGCACCTCCGCTAGATAGAACTCTAAACGGTCCCTAAAGATCAGAATGAATGTACTCTAAAATACCTTTTGTATTGTGAGTATCAGTGGTGAATCTGACTCTTTTCTGCTTTCTAAACATGCAGTTTTCACAAAATTTCATGTTACTGATGCTTTGCCCATCAAGAAGGTCTCTCCTAGACAATTCAGCCATCTTGGCTTCACTCATATGCCCTAAACGCATATACCAAATTCTAGTAGAATCTTCATTTGATAAAGATGAACAAGTGACGGCAACATCTCTTGTAATAACTGAACCCTGCAAAACATACAAATTAGCAGACTGTCCCTGACCTTTCATCACCACCAAAGATCCTCTGCTGATCTTCAAAACTCCACCTTCACCTATGTATTTGTAACCCTTAGAATCAAGAGTATTGAGAGAAATCAAATTTCTCTTCAAGTTAGGAACATGTCTCACATCTCCTAATGTCCTGACAACACCATTAAACATTTTTATCTTAATTGTGACAATGCCTGCAACCCTGCAAGAAGCATTATTTCCTAATAGAACAACACCCTTAGAAACCTTATCATATGTTGAAAACCAGTCCCTATTGTGACACATATAAAAGGTACAACCAGAATCTAAGATCCACTCCTGGCTGATCTGTGGATCATTAGAAGCAACAAAAAGATCTCCATTGCTGTGGTCTTCAACAACATCAGATTCACCTGACTTTTCCGGTTTTTTCCCCTTTTGATTCTCAGCATCTCTCTTATTTTTGTTCTGTAGTTTGTAACACTCAAACTTTATGTTGTCTTTCTTCTTGCCATAGTTATAGGTTTTATTTCTATTTGTTGACTTTGATCTGCCTCTAGAATTTCCACAAGAATTGCGATCCTGACTCCTACCACGAGTAACTAAACCCTCAGCTTTGGGCTTAGATGCTATAACTAGATGTTTCATCTTCTCGAAAAAAGCCAATGCATCATAAACCTCCATGGTAAAAGTATCATAGCTATACAAGATTATATCCCTAAGATTTGAATATGATAAAGGTAATGAACACAACAAAATTAAAGCCAAATCTTCCTCATCATACTTTATCTCCATAGATTCCAGATCTGATACATTCTCCTTAAACGTGGTCAAATGATCCTCTAATGACCCCCTTCCATCAAACGATGTGAGTATAGCTATTGCTTTAGATGCAATTTATTGGTTAAACTTTTCGCCATACACAACTGCTCCAATTTCAACCACAATCCCGTAGCAGTTTTCTCCTTCAACACATCCTGTAAAATCTAATTGGATAGATGCAAATGAATTTGTGAAAGAGCTTTACGATCCTTATGTTGTTTTTTATCCGGTGACTAAGACGCAGGCATTTTATCAAACCCTAGCAAAGCATCATCCAAATCCATCTGTGCGAAACCACTCGCATCTTAACCTGCCACAACAAAATCTTATGCTCTGATCCAATAAAGTAAAATATCATACTTGATGGTTGCCATTGTAGAGCAAACAAAAAAAATCAAAACTTGGCTCTAATACCACTTGTTAGTAAGACGAACAATAGCAAAAATGAAAAATAATAGAGAAAAATGATAAAGCACACACAAGATTTATGTGGAAAACCCAAGTTGGGAAAAACCACGGGCAGATGAGAGAGAGTTCATTATATGTCGATAATAAAGTACAAATGAGAGAGAGTAACAAATATAAATGATCACAATTTATGCATTTATTATTCATTTATTACATATTTAAGGATCATAATTTAGGCCGTTATGTTGGTTATCTTTATACACACTCACACACATATATATGTGTGTTTTGTTTGGGTTTTTACAACACATCAAATACACGAAATTCTTTTGAGAGTTTTTGGAGTCTTAAGTTGTATTCTCTTAGTTTTGTACTCCAACTTCAATCACAGTGGATTTCTCCTCCTCTGCTGGTGGTCTTTTTCCTGATTTAAGTTTTCCACGTAAAATTCTTGTGTGTTCTTTATTTTACTTCTTGATTGTTTACTATTGTTTTCCGCATATCGAATCATAATAAGTGGTATTAGAGCCAAGGTTTTCGTTTTGTTTTTTTGCTACAATGGCAACTGTTAAGTTTGATATTCCATTCTTGGATCGTAGCACCATATTTTCTTGGGAGAGGTGGCGAATGTTATGTTTTGATTGAGCCCTTTTATAGGTTTTGTGGAAGAGATGAAGAATGTTTTATTTTCATGTCGAAGCTCCTGAATCCGTGTCAAGGTGGAAATTGATGAGTTTGTGACCCATTTTCAATAGCCGTTTTTCGTAGTTAAATATATAATGAATGAATACTTGACTATACATTTATTGTTCATTCATTATACATTTAAGAGTAATAATTATTGTATTTGTATAATGAATGAATATTTGATTATATATTTATTATTTATTCATTATACATTTAAGAAACATAATTTTGGCCTTTATTCTCGACTAGCTATATACACATACAAATATGTATTTTGCTAGGTTTGTATAAGAGTGAGAAAATGAAAGAGTTTTTATTTGTATTTGTTACTCTCTCTCTTTTGTACTTCATTATCGACATATAGTGAATTCTCTCTCCTCTACCCGTGGTTTTTCTCAATTTGGGTTTTCCGCGTAAATCTTGTGTGTGCTATATCATTTTTTGTTTTTGCCATTATTCGTCTTACTAACACAATTTATTCTCTGTTTATTATTATTTTTATGTTTTTATTATATAAAGATATCAAATTTCTTTCCATCTACTTTAATATTGTAGATGTATGCGTTAGATTTTAAATTTTCTATTTATATATATATATAATATTTTTTTTTCTTTCGATTTCCATCATCTTTTCACCATATTTTGGAAGTATTGGGTGTAATTACAATTAAAAAAAATTAAAACCTTAAAATTTTATTACTTAAGACTGGCTAACCTATAAGCTCGATGAAATCCACTAGGATTAACTTATACAGATAGTTGATTTAATAATAGTGGTATTATTAAAATTTTTCATTCAAAACATATATTCCTTATATCTTTCTTCGTTCTTTCTTGTTAATATGTAATATTCCTTTTAACTTAAAACACATCCACAGATGGTTGGGCCCAAAAAAAAAAGAAGCAAATGGACAGATGATGACATAAGTAGATTGGGATAACGGCAAAAAAAAAAAGTAGATAGGGACCAATTCCTGCACCACTCGACAAAACTAATTAGTACGACGTAACACATACGTAATATATAAATATCACATAACGAAAAATATCATTAAATTTGGGCAGAAAAGAAATAAGAAAAATATTATTAAGGATGTGTTTGTTTCGTCTACACGTAGATGGTACACAGATATTTTTAAACAGATTATTTATAAAATATATATATAAATAAAAAATAAATAATTTTACTTATAAAAATATCAAACAAACCGGATCTCAGGACGAATTTAGGGGGAAGCCAAGAGAGCCCTAGCTCTCTAGACATAAGAAAAATTAATTTTTAAAGGTTTTAAATATATATATATATATATATATGTTATATGTATATTAAATGAGTGAATCATGATATAAAATTAAGTGTGGTGTAGTGATTAAATATCTAATCTTATCTACATATCCCAAGGGATATTTTTTTTACTTTTTTTCAACATATTTATTATTTATTACACAAACTACTTCTCTCTCTCTATATATATATGTGTGTGTTTTATTTTTAACTTTTTGCTTCCACAATAATAAATAATTTTAAATTCTTTCATTATAAAATTATAAAACTAAATAGATTCTTATTAATAACTATTTTATGTTCAAAGTATACCATAAGGTAATATTATTATATATATTGCAATTGAATATTATATCACACTAATCGTATAAGTTGATTTCGTAACTTTTTTTCTTCATTTAATGTTATTTAAGTGTACATGAATCCTATCGACATATATTTTATGATCTATTTGTGTTAGAAGTAATCACATTACACATTAATTAAATAATTTGATTTAGTAAAATTTTTTCTACATGTAATGCTAAAAAAATGAACACAAAGTATTGAATAAATATCTTATCTAGATATATTTTATGATCTATTTTTATTAAATGCAAAATTTTATATAGATATCAACTCTATTTTTATTAATAATTAATTTTCAAGTTACATATATATCATCTCTTATGAAATACATTAAATATTTTTAATTATTATTTGGATGATTTTTTTTTCATGAAGTTTTAGAAAATATAATATTGAAATCAATTTAAAATTCTCATAAATATATAAAATATAATATAATTGTAATAGTGATTGAATATTAATAAATAATTCTTAAATTAACTTAATTAACGTCCGGTTCCTCGATCGTATGATTCTATAAGATATAGATCAAATACAAATAAAATATAGATATTAATCAAGATATATGTGAAATATACACCACCCAAACATACTGATATTACAACCCATTATTCATCATTCGTGAAAAATTATACATAAAATCAACGTTTCATTTTTATTCCCTTAGATTGAAGCCTCTTTCATATGCATGACTTGACTCTTTATACCAATTAACAGGGACTTCGGTCACAATCCCTAAAGCTATCTTGGAGGGATGAACCGGAATTCCAAGCTCCGGCATCGCCGATGAGGACACCACCACCTTCGGAACATATCCCGACGATGTCACTTTAAATCTCAAGGTTTTATAACTCCATTGCGCACACCATCTGCATCCCTTAACCTATAACTCAAATAATGTACATGGTTTTCAGGCATAAAACTATCTACAAAATCCGAAACTGGTATTCTTGCAGCACCAATAAATGTTGTTACAATCCGTTCTGAGGATAACGAAAAGGTTGTTGGTTATGGCTTTTTTCTTAATCCTTAATCAGCGGTTGACATCACTTTCAATTGTAACGATCTCCGCATTTTGTATAGGTGTTATATTGTTTGAAATTGCACCATATGGAGGCACGAGCGCGCACACACACACATATATATGAGAAAGGAGAGGGAGAGATGGACGGTATCGTGGAAAGAGAAGAGAAAGGAGAGAGAAAGAGATGTTGCTTGTCGTGGGGTTTACGGGCGAAGTTGACACGACCAGCTCATTTACGTGTACTTTAGCGGGATGACGACCTGTTAATTAATTAATTTATTTTTCTTGAATTGTGTGGAGAAATTTATATTTATTGTCCCAATGTTTGATCAGAGTGTGATCCAGAAATTTCTTGTCTCCTTTCTCTGGGCCATTGCTTAGTTACTCCAGACATATCGACCATGAGAAGCAAACGTCTTGCTAGAAGTTTCGTGCTATATCCTTTTGAATGGGTCAAGAAGTCAATCAACATATCCATATGCCGATGTCTACATCACAGAGTAGAGGATATTTTAATATAACAAAATTTCGCACAAAATTCACACCAATCAGCTATGTGCATACCGGATAAATTCCTTAATTGGTATTTTTGTTGTGTTCCACCAACTATGTGTCATAAGTAAATTATATAACTTGATATTAATATTATTTATTAAAATTATAATAAATTTAATCACAATTAATTGAAATAATATTAAAACAATAAAATAGGATAGCAAATATTTATTCGTGCATTTTAAAGAAAAATTAAATGAAAGATGCATGCATGAAGTATTAAGTAAGAACTGTGGTTAGACTGTAAATAATAGCACAATCGCCATTTATTTATTTATAATTTTTAACAGTCTTATAGTAATCTTTACCAAATGGCGATGTCAAAATCAATGTGCTGGAAGATAAGGATTCCAGCATCTCGTGCTCAGATGCTCAGAGCTCAAACCACAGGCTCACAACTCACAAGAAAGACCGGCCGAAAACAAGAAACGATAAACAAAGCAGCCTGGTCTTGGTCTGTCAAAATAGTGAGATGCATTCTCGTTTAAATGTGTAAGAAATTTATTTTTTTCATGCTTGAATAATTGACATTATCGAATTCCTACTCATAATTAAATGATTTT
Source organism: Combretum micranthum (assembly GCA_024138025.1). NCBI lineage: Eukaryota > Viridiplantae > Streptophyta > Magnoliopsida > Myrtales > Combretaceae > Combretum > Combretum micranthum. The sequence goes on from JAMXBD010001039.1 coordinate 332,173, forward strand.
TTAAAGTATTTATAAAAATTTCCTTCCATCAAATAGCATTATATTTTTACGATACAGGAGTATGACTAAAATTAACCTTCTGTTTTCCTCCGACAAAACACGAATGACGGGCCGTTTTCGAAGTACAAGCAGAGCTTAGCGGAACCAGGAGCGAAAGCGCAGTAGACCTATTCGTATCACTATGACAACGTTTGGACATCCATAAAGCCTAACATGTGATAGGACTTAGTGTTGGATTTTTGAAAAATGAAGGAACGGACACAAAAGTTGGAGATATTGCCAAATGCAACATCAGGGATAGTCATGGGCGCAAATGCATCAGGAGGGAGTCAATGTATCATTCCGAAAAAAAGACGAATAGAGTAAAATAATATTAAAAAATGAAGAGAATATTAGAATTTTTAACGAAGCAGAGAATAGATTTTTTTTCATTCTTCATCTTATTTTGTGACACAAAAAAACGCCCAGGCTTATAGATAATTACAAAAGCAAAAAATCAGCTAACTATTTGTTATTAATTTTGACTAGAAACAGAACAGAAATATCTCATAATCATTTGCTAACTGCACTACTGAATTTATAAAATTGTTGTGACATTCCTTGCAACAGATTTTGAATCATATCTCCAACACTTAGGAGGACTATATATATAATTGTAAGAGATCTTCACATATATACTATCAACTTATTCACTACAACAAATTTGAGGTATTGGGACAGCATATTGTGTCCCTATAGAAGTGTTTTGAGGACACAAAACCTTTTAGGACCCAAAATACTCGTGTCCCGTAAGTAGCCTCAGCAATAGGTTAATGTGACACGATATGTGTCCTAATATATTAGCACCTATTGAGATGGAATAAAGGGTCCCAATAAGTATGATATACAATAACAAATCGTGTCTCTTTATTTTATTCAATTGTTTTTTATAGACAATATTAAGACAATAAATTGTGTCCCAAAATATTATCATGATACAATATTTCGCCCCTATGTGATTTATAGGGACCACATATATGTGTTGCAAAATATTTAGATCCATTCTTTGTATGACATATTTTGACGTGCCTTTGTGTCCTAATACGTTAATAGGACACAACAAATTACCACTATATTAATTTTATCAATGCTAGATTGTGTCCTAATAGTGAAACAATTGATTTGCAATTAATTAGTAAGACAACTTTTGGCGTCCTAATGGTCAAGCATACTATACGTGTTTTTTTTCACTTTAAACATCATTTGCATTTTTTAATCAAAATTGATTAAATTAAAAGACATTTGAAATCATACAGTATTTATTCAATATACGATTGCATAAAAATTAAAATATAATCAAATGATTCACAAAATAAAGGAATATCAACACTGATTCTCATACAAAGCATTATGTATGAGTAATTTGATTCGGTACATCATAACAATATCATAAGTTGTCCATAAAAAGCAAAACCTAAGCACTAGTACAAACAAAATGATGTTTGTTATATACAGTTAACCAAGATAAAAATCCACATATTTTAAATCTACCTAAACAATCTTCAAATGAGATTTTGCTTTAGTCTTCTTCCTCATTCAATGAAACCTACAAATAATGAGTTTATGTAAGTATACACAATTACAATAATTTAATATGCATCAAAAGAAATCTAATTAATTGAAAGTACCCTATTTGAAGGCCAAGCAATGATTACACCGGGGGCATCTCCAATAAACTTTAAGATGCTGTAAGGCCTTATCAAGCGCTCATCTCTTTTTATAGGGATTCGAACATTTATTGCATACCAATTTGGTCCCAATTCTTCTCCTCCTACCATTGTTGATGAGTCCATACTAATAATTATTCCAATAGCAACTTTTTCTTCCTCATTGAACAAGGCTTTTAAAAAAACAGAATCTCCAATCTACAAAATAATACAAAAAGATAAAATAACTTATTGGTGTGTTATAATTTTTGTCATGTTATGTCGGGTACAAGGCTTCAAACGGTGATGTAAATGTGAAATTCCTTTGTATTCATATCTAGTTCTCCATGAGCTAAGCAATTTTAAGTCTTTAGATGAACATGATCAACCAACTTTTATGTGGATCTCGCTAATCTAATGATTGAAAATGCACCATTGTGAGTATATATAATATATATATATATCCAACATAATCTTCTAGATAATTGCATCGATGAATATTACTTTTCTACCAATGACATATTTAATACTTGACAAATATTTTGCAGTAATAGATAAACTAAGCATTGCACATCATTTTTCACTAATAACAACATGTTTTGAACAAGTATTCCTATACACTGGAAATTTAAATATATCAACACAATAGCAAAGGATCAATTTTTCTAACATTTTGAAAATACTCATCAAAGCGAAGAAAAATTGAGAAAACAAAATAACGCAATATACATACCTTAAGAGGCCTAGGTATAGAATTAAAGTCTGGAATATGATGCTCGATGGAAGGCATAGAGGACCTTTCACCAACAGTTGGTATAGAATTTGGAGATGGCAAGTTGCAGTTAATGATGATTGACCACTTGAGTTGTTACCTTGCATGATAAGAGCTGTTAATTGGTCAACCCGTTGTTCTAGTAGTGCAACTTTGCTTTTTTTCTTCATCAACTCGTTGTTCTAAAACGTAACTTTGCTTTTTTTCTTGCATGGCAATCCTATAGCTTGCGCTCGACTAGGTATTACACCTTTAACATCCGTAATATTAACGTTCAAACCATATAAACGTGCACCCATATTTATCTTTCCCCATAACCTTTGAGTAGGCATCTTTTCCATATCCTTTTCATTTTCTTCAGGTGCATCATTAATTATGACCATCATCTTATCCTATTATATAATAATGGATAGTTAGAAAAAGTAACATAATCACATAAAAAGAAAAAAGTCATTGCATATATACATTATATAACATACAATTGCTTCCCTTGCAGCTTCATTATAGGAGCACCATTTGATTTTGTATAACAAGCATTAAAAAGAATTAATAGCCAAAATGAAAAAATATATATATCATCACCCTTTTGTTTTGAAAAACTTACAACCACAAACACGCAGCATGACCCATCATAACTAAGATGTACAAGAATCATTCTGTGGACGGGTTTTTTTATGAACCAAATCGGGCCAATAAGGTAACAAAAACCTATTCCTACATATATAGATACAAACAAAAATCATATCCTTAATCTAAGAAGCATAGAGATAAAAGGCAATTAAATTATTATACCCCAATAATAATTGATCAACCTTTGAATACCAAATGTATGTATATACATCTTTCTTCCATGCGCATTCAAAGACACAGAAAAAAGAAACAAATTTATTAAGGATAAGGAGCTTTAGCAATAGCAATTCCTCGACAATATAGCAAAGATAAACATATCTGATGCATTTTGCACTTACAGGTGATGGGAGAACCAGAGAATTATTCTTGTGTGACATTCCATGTCCAAATAAAAAATTTTCTACAATAAAGCCTAAACAGCTCTAGTAACAACCACAGGAAATGCACCCGAAAAAGAACCTAAATGAGAAGGCCACCACTAGCACCTTTGTTTCACTCTTGAGAAGAGAAGTTTTCATTAATCTACCTTACAAAGGTCAAGAAGTGTATAATACATAAGCTTGAATGGAGGATGTGGCAGCAAAAGTAACTGCAGAAAAAGATCAGCTCAATTTAGCTTCATTATACTCCTTATATGAAAAGGCATATAACGCATTTATCCCCAAATTATGCAAAGAAATTCAATTAACCCATACACCTTATTATTGTGTCATTAGAACTGTTTAGGGTGTGCAAAATATATCTCACTAATAGTGAAATCACTATTCATAATAAATAAATCAATATACTAGTAGTACTGTGTTATTTTAATGAGTAAAACATACCAATCAAATGACATAACATCTCAACAATTACTTAAGGAAAATGTTAATTAATTACTCTAACAGTTATACTAAAATGCCAAATAAAGAATCTTGTCCTTTTTCGTGATAAAATATATAATTGATGATTTACAATGAAATGAAATAAAATATATATTACAAGAGATAGAGGGGTGATTAACTTGATGCATTAGACACAAAAACATTATTCCATTTCTTGTCTATGCCATGTGGATATCACTACTTCCCATACAAAACCTATCTTTACCTATGGTTGAAAAATAGGCCATCCAAACATGGAATAACCTTAAGTTGTTTCTAGTTTTAGTAATATTGGTGCTTCCACTTATGCAAGTTTGCCTGAGCTAATACCTACAAAAATACATTAGCAATTCGTAAGAATTTAGCTATGCATCTCTTAATTCTTCGAAAATGGAAAATGTGCATGATGGTGGAGAAGAGCCAACCTCATAAGCTCCCATTGTGGTCCATCTATCAAATATTCCTGCTAAATTTTACATTGCTTTTAGGCTCAGCCACAGTTATTCAATCCCCTCAAGTTTTGTGGTTTTTGAAGCTCCTCTCTTTGTTGATTAAACTATGGAAGAGAAGGAACATCAATGACTAAAAGATAAAAGGGTTTTTATCATTGAGACTCTCTTACAGTGGCTAAGAATAGGAACCTTCCTAGTTAGGAGGTCTGTAGACATCAATCTCTTGTTTGTCAGCTTACACCTAAGGATGTCAAATATTAATGGGGTGAAATGAGTACTATTTAAATGATCAAGGCAGCCCTTCATGAATTTAGTTCATTGTTAGACTTGGTTGCGAACAACTCCAAGCGTCAGGTTTTTTCTAGTGACATTAATCAATATAGCAAATGATAGTTTTCATAATTTAGGGTCCTCTTTGATACACTACCAATCAAATATCCAGGACTCCTTTTCATTGTGTCAAAGCTTTTTAAACACAACTAAATTAATATAGTCAACCATGTATTTATGAAAATTCAGAATTGAACTAAAGAGTTCCTATGTTATGCTGGTCGCTTTCAAGAAAGTGTCAAGTTAATTATGCTATCAAGCATGAAAAATAAATTAATAATGCCAACTTGTTTACCATGATTAGTATTTTATAATATAGAAAATAAAGAAGAAATTCTTGTCTCGTATAATACATAGAAAATTATCCCAATCTCAATGAGAATCAATTGATTCACTTGATCATTCATGATGAAAATAGTACTTTCTGCACTATTTGCTTGCTGTTTCACTGAAAATGTTCCAGAGAAAGGACAAGTTTCCAAAAACTCCACTTTCTTAAATCTTAGAAGAAAAGGGAAAACCACAAAAGAGCCATAGGCTAACATGCTCCAACATAAGTAGTTTCTGCCGAAAAAGTTCACATTATACAATCCTCTTTTGATTCCCTTGACCAACAATGTTAATTTCCCAAATTAATTGAGAGCAAGATCAACGATCCAAAATAGCAATATTGACAAGCATTCTATCTAAGGAGGAAAAGGCATTAAAGAAATTGGACAAGAACCAACACTTGTCAAAAGTAGAAGGACAAAATAACATTACCACTTTGAAGCTTCCACCCATTGCTAGAGAGAATTTGTATGCAATCCCACAAGTCTTCTAGGAAATCCTTAAGGTAACAATAAGATAAATCAAGACATGAGACTTACCTTCATTGCAAAAAGGCAATAAAACTGTCCTTGTGTCATTTGAGTATAATAATCATTAACCACATGCTAGGCTCGAAATAAGTATTAGCCCAATGCTATTATCCAGGTGGTTATTCAGTTGATAACAATGCATGCACAATATTTGAATTTTCCCTATATCTAAAGGTTCAGCATACATGATATACAATATTTCTTTGAAGCGAATAATGATTAAGTCAATCAATTACATGATGAAAACAAATATCCACACCTTTTCTTTAACTTGTTCCTCATTTTCTTTGTCACCATCGAAAAAGCATAATCCACCTCAGCCACATGCTTCTTGATACTCATATAGGCTTCTATGCCAACCAGGACCCTCTCAATCTCCTCAGGAACTTGTTGCATATACCAAAGTAGGTAATCAACACAATACTTGGATTTCATATTTCATTTTCACCCATGTACACTATTCTGCAATTTTTTGACTTCGATTTCCAAAATGACTCATATTGAGAGATAGATGAAAAAACTGCCAGTTCTACTATCCCATGAAATTAGATAAATGTATAAAGACGAATAAAGTTTCAGCTGGTCTGAACATCATGACGTTCTTGTAAAATCTAACGACATTCTTTCTCTGTATTTTATGACCATAAAAAGATAATGCATCAAAATATTGTGGGAACATACTCTACTACTAAACTCAAAGTTACCTCAGTTAATTCTGGCCCTCCCCGTGGAAGAGATGACAAGATATAAGTTATGTAAAAGTCAACCTGTGCTTGCCAAGATACAATGTTATCCCATTTTATTTTGTATTTTTTGCAAAAAAAAAAAGGGTTACTTAAAAGTTTACGGTAATGGTTTTGGGTACATATCATTCCTATATATTTCAAGAGTATTGAAAAAAGGAAAAAAATTCTTAGTTTATTTTATTTTGACAATGGTATGAACAAGCAACTAGCATGTCCCTATCCAGTCAGACATGTGTTCATAGAAAGTTTGTCAAGCAACATCATCAGACACACATCTTTCGATAGGAAAATTAGTACAGACGACATGGGCCACATTTAGCAATGCATTTCATAATTAAGGTGTTTAGAAAATTATAGGAAAAGTAAGCCATCATGAAGAAGCAAAGAGCCATCATTAGGAATAAGTTGTGACAAAACGGAGAAGATTCCCCCTTATTTTAGATACAAACAGCTAAGCCTACCTACTCAACCAGAAGCAAACATTTGCTTGCTTGTTTTAAAACAGATGTCCCAAGCATTACATGCTTTACATGATATGCTAAAGAATGTTCTTATTTCTTTCACGCAAGAGTTAACCATTATGCTTTGAAATTGGGGATGATTACAAAATAATCAGTTAACAGGTCTTTGAGCATTTATTGAGATTGAGTAACAAAGAATAAAATAATCTATTTACTGCTTGCAGTAACAACAGAACATATAGGAAGCATCCACTCGGTGAACATATTGAATGCATTGAGAAGAGAGCACCAACAAAATAGCTTTTATCAAAGAAGAGATAAAGATTACATAGTTTATAACTTTAATGACTTGCATCACTAAGTAAATCAACTTAAAAAAGAATAAGATCTCAGGATTGCATCCTCCTAAAACAACCTCAGTAGGTTCATTAATCAAAGCCAAGAAGTAAAACCACAGATGCCCATTAGCAATAAAAAGCAAAGCATCAAAACAGCAAATCTTCATAGAAGGAAGAACACTATCATATAACAAAATATAGCTATCATATCTATACTAGTCATATTGCTGTAAAAACAAAACAAAGAGGCAAGAAACAGGAAGGGCTAGATTAAACAAAAAACAAAAGAAAGAGAATCAAAAAGAAAAAGGACCTACATCCAAAAAGTGTGAATTCTTGTCATCTGTGTCATGAGTTACTACCTATCCACGGGATATAAACCAAAATCCCAACATCAAAAGCAACAGTCGTGATAAAAACCACACCTCGATCTATTCTACACATCAGGGGAAAGCATTCTTTTGGCTTTTTTCCTCTTCTCCCAAACTGTGTTTGCAAAAGCCTCCACTATCCACTGTTGCGAGTCCAAAATCATCTTTGTCCTCTTTCTCCTCATCTATTATAGTGGCAACAGAGGATAATAATGTCTCGTTAACCACTACCAGCGAACTTGGTTGTAGAACTTTATTGTACATCTACATTACGAACATATTAACCAGTTAATAAATTCCCTTCATATAGAAATGGAAAAATTATTTTCCAATTAAGTATGAAAAGTGCTTCAATAATGATGACAACAACAACCCAAATAGTATATATATATATATATATATATTGGATAAATAAATAATAAGCAATACATTTTTTTCTTTTTCAAGTAGACTAAACAAGGCTAATCCTTTTAATGCCTTCAACTCTATAAAAGAGAGGAAGAAGTTTTACTCAAGGAAGGAAAGGATTTACATTTTTTCCTTAAATTTCTCATGTTTAATCATATGATCATCTAATTTGTTACTGCAAGAAATAGACTTGCCTGATTTCCTTTTACATAATCTAAATACCTTAGTAAATTTTCTCTCTATCTTTTCAATGATGCAAGATAATAAATATTTTTAGTTGAATCAATTCAATACATTTACTGATATATCAAGAGCCAAATGGCATGCCAACATAAGTAATAAGCAAAATTTCTAACCTATGGACAGCAATAGCACTCATAAGAACCAGTTCATTGTTTGGGACTCATTTCCCCCTAGAGGAAACAATTTGCTCTTAGTCATATTAATATCCTGGCCTAAAAGCACCTCAATAGCATCATTTGAGAAAATAGTAGACTCAACTTTAGATAACAAATCACAACAAGCATCCACCTCTTCTATGCTTTGCAATGAAACTTGACCAAAAACATTCGACTCCACTCAAGAAGCATGCATGGCAAGGGGAAGGTTTGGACTCTAGAGTCCACTGACAAGGGCAAAGAAGAGTGCCAAAGTGTATCCACCTGTCCTCCTTCATAACCTAACCTAAACTAAAGTTTAAGAGCTAGAAATTTTACAAAATCATTAGCAATAACACGAAACTTATCTCAAACAATTCTCTCCATCATCATAATGACGAAGACACATATCTTCAAAGAATCTTTCAAATAATAATGAAACACATGGTCTCTTGCTCTTATGAGACAAACAGAAAAGGAAAAAAAAATCATGGATCTTATCTAGACATATCAACTTGATGTATGTATAAAGATTCAAGAAAATGGACAGATGCTTCAACTTTTTTATTGCAAAAATAAACAAAAAGTGAAAAACTTACAACAATCGTCTCCCAATTACAACTAAGAAGAAGGGGACAGTTTCTTATTAGTGTTGAAGAGAGAGAGAGAGAGATATAGGTCACCAATGGTTTAGAGCAACAAGAATCGCAGATGGAGGAAATCACCGGTAGTCCATAATCTTCATGCTCTTGAAACACAATTTCTCTAAACAACGTATTAATTTTTTGGTTTTAATTTCTCTAACAAAACCCTAATTTCTATATCAATCTTCCAAAGCTTTGGAATTTATGTTCCATTTAAGTGTGTTTAAGGGGTATGATATTGATAGAGAGAATGGGGAGGTCAGATGCATGAAGAGATTGAGAGGATAGGTTAATAATGGTAATGGGTGATCTTGCGTGAAGAAGTGTGAATAGGGATTGAATGGAGGGAGATGCTCTGTTTTTTTTTTTCCTATTCTTTTATATTAAGGTAAAGGGGATTTTTTTTATTAAAATCTAGTTTCCCTCCCAGATGAAAAAAATAGCGCTTGAAAAAATAGTCCGCTAATAGTAATTTTTAGAATGCCCCTATTAAATGAAATTTGATGCAGTGTTATTTGCTATAATTGGTTACGTTTATAATTAAAAAAAAAAGTTACAAATCAAACCAGAATTTCATATAATCTAAAATTGCTTGTAAACGTTACCAATTACATATTTTAGTTGACGTTTAATAAACGCGACTAAACCATAACAAAAAGGTAACGTCTGTATAATATGCAGACGCTCTATGTCAAAATTCTTGTAGTGATAACTCCCGTCAACAAGCCTTCTTTTCCTTTAACTGGATTATTGATCTTGAACTTGATGGGCTCAATTGATGATGCTATATGGTTCACATCATTCCCCCTTTCCTCAAGAAGATTCGTCCTCGAATCTAAAGGATAAAGAATCTGCAAGCTATGATCTATATCAAGTAATAACTTTGGTATCTTCAAATGAATGAACACCTGCAAAAACAAGTTAGAGATAAAAAGACAATAAATTCCCTCACAAGTGTGTTTATATCCTTTCAATACTCTCGTGTATCGCTCACACTCATGTTTAACATGTGTATCTCTCTTCACATAAGGATTATCATATGGAGCACAAAACACCCATCTCTTAACATAGTTCCAGTGAACACCATACAAGTAAGTCACATCCATCACATAATCACAAGATGCTTCACTCTTCATAGCAATTCCTGAATCATTCACACTTGAAAACAACCGCCTCACCTCCCACTTGTAGGCCATCTCCTGCACAACTATAGTACCACCAACCAAAAGAACACTCCTCCAATACATGAATCCTTCATAAATACTCCAATGAATCCCAACGCAGATAACATATGATCTCATAGGCATAATACAATCATGGTAATCAACTCCTCCTCCCAATCCCAACAAATTAGAATACAACAAATTAAATGATGGAATAAGGATATAGAAATACCGGTGTCTGTCATTAGCTCCTAGAGTTCGGGGAAGTGGCTCTAATGCTAGAATACAAGAATCAACACACGACTCCTCCACAAGAAAACTATGGCTATTCTCAGCAACAACCATCTCCTCCTTATCAACATCACCTATACTCTCCTCTACAAGGCTACTATTCTTACCATGTGTACCATTTGCTTGCTTCTTTTGATCACTCATTGGAATCTTTGCACGGATATCATTACTAGCTCTTTCAATCTCATAACCCTGATGAGTGTGAGTCACTACTGAAGAAGTTATTACTGTATCCCCAATTGATAGAGATATCTCAGCCCACAAAGCAGCTTGGATAGTTTCCTTTAAGGTCATGTAGCTATTACACCCAATACGTTTGACAATATCAGAATTTAATCCCTCTTGAACCTAAGATAAGGTGCCTAGGTGATTCATCCAACTCACAACGTCTGACGATTGTTTCAAACTCTTGTGCATATTCCTTAACTTTCATACTCCCCTGCGTTAACAATAACAATTTTTCATATTGTTGATCTTGATAATATGGTGGCACGAGTTTTTCTCGCAAAACCCCTTTCATGTAATCCCATGAAACTCTATCACCATACCCATTTATCTTCATCCTCATTAGATGAGCTTTCCAGAAAATGCCGACCTGACCAACTAACTTCTTACCAATGATTGCCCCCAAACGAAGGCTAGAATATGGAAAATCATCAATAATATAATTCACATCCAATTCCCAATCTATATAATCCCCTGGCAGATCACTATCAAACTCAGGCAAGTCACACTCAATTTCATCCAGTGCACAGTCTATCAAATAAGCTTCATGATTATATCTATAACCCAAATTCAAGACTAAGATGATAGTGATACAATTGGAAATTTTCTCTCTCCCTCTTTTTTTTTTTATAATTTCTAAATTTTTTTTTTCAACTCAATTCACAAACTTGAAGATTTCAAAACCCTAACTTGTGTTTCCCTATAGATCTGAATAGATCACACCCAAAAAGAGATCAAAGAACAAATTTTTATGATGTAATATGGATAAAGGTGCAAACTTTTTGTTCTCACAAGAATCAAGATGTGAGCTTTATGATCTAAAAGAAATAAAAATGTAATCTTTTTTATTGATTTTTTTTTTTCAACTCGAATCACAAGACTTGAAGATTTGAAAACCCTAACTTGTGTTTCCCTATAGATCTGGACCAATGACACTCAAAAGATCAAAAGGACGAATCTTTTATGTATAAAAGATAAAGGTATGAACTTTTTGTTCTCACAAGAATCAAGATGTGAGCTTTATGATCTAAAGGAATAAAGATGCAATCTTTTTGATTGATTTTCGAATTTAAATTCAAAGAAAACAAAAGATAGATGAAAAGAAAGATATAACCTGATCTAGAGCCAAAGCTCTTATACCAAATGATGCGAGATCCTTCGCAATCACGCGTGAGAACCCCTTTGAATATTATGAACCCCCAGCACAGTAATACGAAAACCCACGAATTCTATCGATAATCAATCCCTAAGATGGATTAGAAATAGGTTTATCTTAGTGTTTCATCTAAATAGATAGAACAAGGTCAGCCCTATCTCCGAAACACTCCACAAAGAAGGCGATCAAAACTCCTTTGAATGTTCCTATAGCATGTATTCTAAATCAAGAACACAAAGAATTCAAGCAAAAGCTTTGGTTTTTCATTCAACAATAATCTATCTTGTACAAGGACTCAAATAGGGTTTATATAACTCAACAATGAAAACAAAACGTCAAAACAATGAATTCAATACGTCCTAAATGTTGGCTGGCGGCCAATCAAGATGGTAGGCGGCCATGAGCATTTTGGAGCAAAATTGAAAGTTCGAAAAATTGGCCAGTGGAGTCATGGCCGCGGCCATGGGAGAATGGCTGGCGGCCATTCTTGCTTCTCTGCACAAATCAGCTTTCCTTGGCTCTATTTGATGATTACTTGAAAAATATTGAAGTATACTTGCTCCATCCTTGTTCCAAAGCCTTGATAACCTTGTGATTCATCCTTGGCATGCCCTAATAAGCCTTGGAAGTGATTATTGTAGGCTTGTTGAATTTTCTTAGCTCTAGCTCTTGTGATTGGTCCTTGAGAAAACTTATTGGACTTGAATTTCTTTGAGTTTCCATGGTTGCCACTGGACTCTTATCTGATTCAAACTTTGGACCGTTGGCTCTTCTGTAACACTAAAACCTTTAATCTCTTGTATCCCAAACTTTAACTTGTGATTTAATGATCATAACTCCCGTCAACAAGCCTTCTTTTCCTTTAACTGGATTATTGATCTTGAACTTGATGGGCTCAATTGATGATGCTATATGGATCACATCAAAGTGCCACGGCTCACACCACCACCACTAGTTTCTATAATATTTGTTCATAATAAATAACAAAGAACTGAAAAAAAAAAAAAAAAAAAAGATTTTGGGATGGACAAAGTATGGCACAAAAAATTTATACTATCATCTTATCATTATGATGCAATGTCTGTTCTCTTTGTATTGTATCGTTCTTAAAACCATTAAAAAAACTATGCGTATATATTTACACTATGTTTGGCACTTTTATAGAAAGGAGGCATATAGACAAAAATGAAAAGAAAGGAAAAGAGTGGAAAGAAAATGAAATGAAAAATTGTGTTTATATTTTGTTTGGATTTATAAGATGGAAATAGAAGGAAATTGGGTGAAATTATTGCTTTGAATATTGTTTGCTTGGGATGATAAAGGAAATGAAGATAAATGAAATATTTAACAAACTAAATTACACCTTATTTTATCTTTCCTTAACTTGCCTTAAGGGGTATTTTCGTCATTTCAGTTAATTTCTCCTTCTACTTGCATTCCAAAATGAAACGGTCAAAAAAAGAAAAAAAGAAAAACGAGCTTTATCTTTTTCCTACTTCCATAGAAATGATTCCATTTTTGCACCAACTAAAATAAGCAAACACAAAAATTCATTTTATTTCTCTTACCTCCCTTTGGTTTAATCCGAGTTTCTCTATACCAAACACAGTGTTAAGTATGCAAATATATACAAGTAATAAGAGTATATTACATTTCAACTAGGAAGCAGCATTGATTGAGTTATTTGTTCACGCACTGGGCCTGGTGATAGATAAAATACAACAAGAGTTTAATTGCCAGATGAATGTGAGCTCCTTGAGTTTCTAGTTATGCAAGTAAAGACCTTTAATTAATTTATAAAGTTTAGCATTTTCATTTAATTATCTTACGTGCTTTTAAAATTGTAGGTTACATGCTCGACCGATAGATAAATCAATGAGATTTATGATACCCAAAGTGGAGTTTTCTCTCCTCAAAAGTATCCATATATGATGGATTATTATGACTATAACAATCTTTCAATCTTGCCGAGGGTGACCAAAACAAATTGACAGGTCCGTTCATCATGTCCAGGACGTCTAAACGCGATATTCATCTCCGACAGCATACTGCTGGTTTTCTTTGACATGTTTATTCCATGATGTGGAATGAATCACTTGCATGAGCAATTTCCGCTGCCTTGCTACAACTACTTAAGCTATTAATTAGTCATAATTTTGCATTTTCATTGTCTAATCCGTATTCATGCGTAAATATACTACAAATAGCATATCTCCAGATATATGTCGCTAAGACACGTTGACCGATAATTAATAATCATTAATAAACTCATGTTTAGTTATATAACCTTATACTTTATTAGGATTCGGATCCAAACCAGGAAATGACTCAATCCACCAATAGCGGTTTCTAAACCGAGAACCAATTTAGGGATGGTGGGTCCAAATCGGTTAAAGACAAATAATTGAACTATTTTCACATGAATAGTTAAAATTTATTTATTTATTTTTTATTATTATTATTATAAGTAATAAATATTTTTAAAATCATGTGTTGTTAAGTAGAGATGAATGGGTAAACTTGTTGTATAAGATACTCATGCGGACTTTACTCAAGCGGGTAGATTCCGGGTGGGTATTAAAAGTTGATGGATAGGCTTTCAGTGTAAAATTTTTGAAACCTACTCCCACAGAATATGATACGAGTATGAACTTTTTATATATGTACCTATCATAGAACTTGTACTTTAGTAAACATAGGGTATATGTTTTTGAATACCTTACATCAACCCTATAATAGTTGGATAAAATAATATTAAGTTATTAACAATAAAATAGTATTATTTATTTCTACTAATATTTTTTGAATATAAATATTATTTAAGGCAGTAATACTTCTTCAGTGTCTTCACTATTTAGTTTTTAATAATGCTAGCTTTCTCTAATTACCATAAGGGCTTAAACTGAAAAATATTTTATGTATTATTTCATAGATAATGAAATTAAAATACAAACCTTTTAGTGAAGTTTTGTTAAGTGTATTTGTTTTTTTACAGTTTTGTTATTTTCCCTTTTTTTTCCCTTCAAAAAGCTACCTTCTTATATGGAAAAGATTTGGTATTTACATAATGGCCACTATTTTTATACTTCTTAATTATTATGTTATTGTTCTAACGTCCACAAGATTTAAAGTTACCTAATATTTTTTATATTCTTGTACATCAAAATGTTTATTATTAATATAAATCAGAGCAAGGATAGTATGAAACTATGGCTAAAAAAAAGTACATCAAAATTCTTCGATTGATATGTAAGAGAAATTAGTAATCACATCGGTAATTAATATTTTGGTCCTTTATTGTTCTTTTTATATAATTTTTAAAAGATAAATTGTAGCCAATAGCCATATTTACCAATTGGCAATATTCAAATTTGCTAAAGAGTGTAAAAGTGGAGTTTTCTAAAGATATGCTACGGTAATCTTAAAATTAAAAAGAAAAAAGAAAAATAAAATTATAAGTGTCTTATGTTACCCATGTACCTTATAGGTTTTATAGGTTATAGAGTGGATAAAAATAGCACAATGTAGGTTTTGGGTACAAGATTTGGTATCATGTATCTTACAGGGTATGATGTGGATAACGCTTTATATTCTACCCACACCTATACCCACTCACACCTATAATGTTGAGCTTATATAGATTTTTAACCAAGTGGATTTTCTTAATAATGCAAGACTTCTTTTTGGATTTGTAGGACTTCTTTGCATCTTGAATACTTTAGACCTATATTTCCAACATGACAACTAAAGTGTAAATAATTGTGTATAAATAAATGCACAACCACAAAGTTTCTTTTAATTAATGGCTATAAATAATTATTGTTAGGCTTAATTTTATTTTAATTAAATTTTTTTCTCAGTAAAATTAAGTAAGGTTATTTGATTGATTTTTTTTTTCCAATTTTAAAGTTCTCAATTCCCGAGGAATTAGAGCCAAACTGTAGGAATCGGTAATTCCCAAGAGCCAGAAACTAGAGTGGCTCCCACAAGTTTGGTTTTTGTTCTTCCATTTTAGAACTACGAACTAAAGGGTTCGATTTGGTTCCTAAATTGAACCAAACCTTGGTGATGCCTATATACCCTTAAATCGTTTATCTTTATAATTAGTTGAATTTAAAGGCTTGTTATTTTAGCAAGTTGCTTCCAAAACCATAAACGTTATTTTATCAAGTGATTAGTAAAATAAAAAGGTACTTAGACAATAAAATAGAAAACAAAGAGAAATCCAATTTTTATCTTCACATTTTATTATTTAGTCATTTTTAATATTATTTTATTTGATCACTATATTAAATTCAAAATGGTGACATTGAATATCTAAAATCACATCTTTTAATATTAAAAATCCAAAGGTTGTTAATGGTCATATAGCATAATAGCATCAAATTTACTCTCTTAAATAAAAAGAATCAGGTTTGAATCCTCCTCCAATTGTAATCATCGGAAAAAAAGAAAAAAGAAAACCTAAAGCTCGGTTTAAATATACTAAAATGCTATGAACACCCTGGAGTTTATATGAATTTTACACAAAGACAAATCATCCAGCTCGCGTCTTTTCGGACTTCATCTAGTGCACAAGTCTTGAAATATATGTTAAATTTCTCTCTCGACTCCACTCCTCTGTTATATGTGGAGTCTGTATTGTCAACTACGATGAAACATAGCTGATGAAATCATATGCTTGTCCTAATAGACTATTTAAATTTATTTTTAAAATCTATATATATTCCACCTTCAATACAAAATACAGCTAATTTTTCATTTTTAAGATTGATTCTTCTTGTCTTTGTCAAAAGAAACTTATTTATATTTTGAGGATTTGGAAGCATTGTTCTCTTATATGTTGAAATATATTACAAAAGGTTTTCTTAAACATGGAATAAAAAATTTTGAAAAATTTCCACTGAATTTTTAAGAGATACAATCTACTTTAGATGCAGACATAAAGGTAAGGTTTGCTTGCACTTGGCTTACTGAAATATTGGATGAAACGATTATTTCATATATTGATAAGCCATCTTAAGATTTTTTTTTTTTTTTTTTTTTGCGTGCTCTACTAAGAAGGGATGATTCTAATCTAACTTATCTCACTTACAATTTCAATAATAATGATATTAGACTATAAGATCATTGGCAAACTTGAGATTAATATTCAAATTTCAACATCATAAAGAATATTGAAGAAATCATATGAGTTGAGTAAAATCATAAAGCCTATAATTATATAGATAAATGTAATAAAACATTCTTATCACTACCACATTAATTATGGCTATGAGCAGCACCATTATGTGACGAAGATCCCTCCATCATGATAGATAATTTCTTTCTTTAATTCAACATTATTAAGCGTGATTTTAGCCACTTAGCTAGAGTATTTGCCAAAAGGGAGAGTTATGCCTGGTGGTTGACCTGGAATGGAGTGGTGAGCCACGCCATATATCATTTTGCAAAGGATCATCATTTATATATATATATATATATATATATATTGTAGGAGCATTTTCTTGAGAAAAACAAGAAAGTATCACAGGTAGGCTACAATCTTTTATCTTTAATTTTATGTGTGACCCTATTTGAGGTTATCTATGTTGATTATGATTGTGTACTGTAAGTTATATATATATATATATATACACACACACACACACATATATATAATGTAATATGTATATTATACTTCAATTTCCAATCAATGCATATTATTCGGCTATTTATTATTTTACAATTCATCTCAAATTGTATATATTATAATAAAAGCGAAATTTAAGTTAAAAAAAAGGAAAAAAAATATCGGTTTATGAAAGAAAAAATTATAAAACCAGCTTATACATGCATGGCAATTGAAATAATAAGTTCTATTAAAATAAAAATTTTCAAAAAGTTTTAAAATGTTTTTCTTGAACAAAAGCAATCACAAAATAAAAAATCAAGCATTATTTTCTAATTATTTTAATGTTATTTCATTCTTTTTAGTGTGAATGGTATGATGGGTTGTAAAAACTATATCCTTCATATATTAAAGTTTTAAGATAAATACAAAGTACAAAGATTTAATACTTGTACACTACTTCATGATTGCAAGTTTCAAGAAATCTATATATGTACACTATCCTATGATCCTCAAGGGATGTTCGTACGCTATTTTATATAGTTTGGTTATTCACTTATCCTTAATTAAAATAACTTTTTGTAAAATTTGGGATCTTTATAAAAGATTTAAAAAGGTGCTCCATTGTTTTAATTTTTTACAAATGTTGAAATAACTAATAGTAAATGAATAGATATTATTTAAAATATTTAATAGGACAACATGGGAACCCTAAAATGAAGCACATCAGATCATGGTGCTCAAACTTGCATTTTAATGGTTAGTAAAAAAAACCTTGCACTTTAACTATTCATCAAAATGTACAAATTCTGTAAAATTAGAGAAAACCACAAAGGATTAGTAAAATCATAATGTAATGCCCTAAATTGAGTGCGTTATCAACCCGCCACGTGTCCTCACAAAAGATGGACACACTAAGGCTCGAATTCTACTTAACCATAATTTAAAACAAAATATAACTCTAAAAATTCACATTAAAGGATAACTAATAAAACACTGATGTCATTACTAAAAACTTATGAATAACTGGGTTGGCATAATCCAAGTGCCAACTTAAACTAAACTTAAAACATTATATGGAAAGTCGCATAACATCAACAAACCATAATGTAAAGAATTTTGACTTCAGAATTCTACAACTCTAGATATCTCGAATTTGTTCATCTAAAAATCAGGTAGAAAATCAGCTCCATTATCGTAGTCTCCATAGTCCATGAATACATCAAAACTGGTTAAATAAAAAACTTCTGGATCATCACCTGTTCCTAAAAAAATAAAAGGAATGAGTGCAAAACCCAATAGTCAAATCACAACCACATGTGCATAACAAACATCATACAAATCCACGTACGACATGGTAGCATATCTAGCAACCATAGTTTATTATCTTTAGTTAACCAAACAACCATCATAGTTTAGAACTATATGAAACCAGCCCCAAATCCGAAGTAACTCATAACTTTATGAAAAAGCAAGTATATATATACATATATATTAGTGTGGGGTACTCCCCATACACCTTAGGTACCGTACTCGTACCACTTCTAGACTACCAGAATCCTCCTTATGTGCAACTCTACTTAGAACAATGCCACACACAGATCATCGAAGTGTCTTCTTAATAACACCAATACTCCCAGCCCACTAAACCTAGCTAAACATAAGCAACAAATAATTTAAAACCAGATAGTGTTAAGTCCATTTGCAGTTTCTAAGCTTACATTCACAAGCAACAACCAAGGTAAGGACGTACTTATATGACACTTGAAATAGCTAAATCAACAAAACCAAGATAACTCCATCACATATAGCAAAAACTAGTTCAAAACTTGTTTTCAAAAGAAAAACATTACTTATAAGATCATATAATCTCCTAAGCTATTAAGAACTATAGCTACTTTAGGTTTAGAAATGACTTACTACTTGAATTTAGGAGTACTGAATATTAAAATAAGGATTTAGGTGTTTAAGAAGGTTAAAACAAGGGTTAAAAGAAGGTAACAACATCCTCCTATTGATTATGCCCGTGGTGGAGGGCATGATAAGCTTTCGGAAAAAAAAAAGCATGTTAAAACTCCCTTGTCACGCTTGTTTCAGGAGACATGATCACCATCATGGCCTCTATCACAGCCATGATGGCGGTGGTGATGGCCATCATGGCCTCTATCACAGCTGTGATTGGATGGAATTCGCCACACTTAAGGGGATCACGGCCGTGACTCTTGTTCATACCTCTGTTCGCTCTAAAGCACGATAAAAGCTCATAAACTTCTTTTTCTTGATCTTAAATGATACAAAACTCCAAAAACAAAATGGAAAATATTTGAACACTTTCATATTTCGTATTACCTACAAACAAACGATCTGTACTTCTTCTTTCATAAACAATAACCCACCACCAAAACAAAGATTAGGGTTTTTTCTTGTTTTCTCTTCGAAACCTGAATACCGTGATTTCAAAAGCACATGTTAAGAAAGAAATCCTCAAGACTATAAAAAGAACGAGAAAGAGAGCAATTTACCTTAGTTTTATAGCCTCTTATTGATCCTTCAAGGAGATTCTAGCAAAAAAGATTTTCTAGAGCTTAAGGATTGTATAGAATGTCTATGGATGAAAAGATACATAGATTATGAATGGGCAGTTATTATTGTATATCTCTTTATAATGAAGGACTATTTTACCCTCTTATCTAACAATATATAACATCCATGCCCTTCATTATAATTTATTTTATTTTTATGTTACACATAAATATGAAAATATTATATACTTAAATTTATAATTCCACTTAATGTTTACTCTAAATAATTTTGTATCCATACCTAGACTACAATAAAATAAAAATATTTTCAAGGAAAAAATGTTCGCTTAAGGAATTGATTCTAAGATTCCCAAATTCCTAGATCACTTGTTTGCAGCTTGGACCCTATGTAGGATAGTGATTTTTTACAACTTACGATTTTTTATTTGTGTACTT
Source organism: Combretum micranthum (assembly GCA_024138025.1). Classification (NCBI taxonomy): domain Eukaryota; kingdom Viridiplantae; phylum Streptophyta; class Magnoliopsida; order Myrtales; family Combretaceae; genus Combretum; species Combretum micranthum. Next base: position 352,534 of record JAMXBD010001039.1, read on the forward strand.
TTCCAAAATGGCAAATTTTCAAGTGAAATGACATCATCAAAGGTTAACCGTTGCATCAACACCTTACCAATGTTATGAAGCTTTGAATAGTTTTACAGACTTCACCATTATTTTACATACTAGAAAACCTTTACGAAACTTAAGTAAAACTGTGAAGTCTAACAACAATTTATGAATGTTGAATCGAAGTGATATTATATATGATTGAAGACAGAAATAAAAACTCGTTTGTGTTTCTGTGGAGGAAAGCGAGAAAATATGTCTTTGTGTTTTCTTTATTCATCTCCTTTTCCTATTTTCCTTGAGTTTTTTTTTTTTTTTTGTCTTTTTGTCCTTTTCTCAAAGCGTTTATTCTATCTTTTTGTTCTATTTTTCCCTTCATAAATTAAAAGGTAAAAGTTCGGTTGTAGGGTCTAATTGTTTTATCCTATTTTTGGTCATTTTGTTTGTATATTTTTATCATTTTCAAAATAGATATATACCACTAAAAAATTAACAATTTTAATCATAAACAAATCAAATAAATATAATATATATGAATAAATATAATATAAATACTGAAAAATATAGATAAATAAATAAATACAAATCACACAATCATATCATATGCTGAAGAAAAGAAGCTAAAATAATTATGCGAGTTCTCACATGCATGACGTTTCTCACTGACAGACAAACGCAAACAGTCATCGGAGAACTAAAAAAGTTGATTTTCTAACACGTTTGCAAATGGCAAGTCATGAAGTAACTCATATATTGAACATACCAAAATACTGTACACGTTCAAGGACATAGTTGGGCATACCAAACCGGCACACCAGTCACTAAAATCGGACTCATCTTGCTATGGCCGACAGGAACTTCGAACTCGGGCAACACAGCCGACACCATCGGAACATATTTGGATGATGCCATTTTGAATTGAAAGGTTAACAATGCCATTACGTACACCATTTACATCCCGTAACCTATAGTTTAAAAAAATGCACAGAAGTATGAGGTATAAAGCTATAAAGAAAATCATAAATTGGTATTGTCACAACACGAATTAGTTTACTATTATCATGATTATTTGTAAAGATCCGGACTCAACTCTATATTTAAAATAGGTGAATCTAGATCTCCAATCATATATAACCTACAGTGTTATATGTAAGGTTGATTATCAAGATCAGTTTAGATATTTATTTACCTAATTCTCTTATAAAAACAAATTTGTAAACTATTAATTCTAAAAACTTTTTAGAAAAGCAGGACATTTACATATAAAATATAGATTTACTATAGACATATATACATATAGATATTATAGATAATGCTTAAATAAGCCATTTACAAAATACATAAGTTTAGCAAAACTATCATAACTATTACATATATCTTCCAAACTATACTATTACAAAAGATCCACCAAGGTCATGGTCACCTCTAATCCTTCTAATCATCTAGGAAATCCTCAAAATCCATTCCATACTCTATACTTGTGTAGAATTCATCACTAGCATCAACACCTAAAATATTAAATAATAATCCAAAGGCCTAGTACGCAAGTAACAAAAACAAATACAAATGGCACATAAGCTTAAACTATATGCAAATGCAACAAACATCAAGTGATTAGGAAATCTTTAATTAGTCAAACAACATTGGAGTATTTAAACTACGAACAACAAGGATATTTGGGAGTCCTAAGTAACGATCTCGACTCTCAAGGATTTGATATAAGTTGTTCGGGGACTTATATCTCCTAGATGATATATTCGTAAAAAAAAAAAGTAGCTACCTCTAGGGTTTTCAGGCGTTTCACAACTTTATTTAACTTAATCCATAATATCACCTAATTCAAATGTTCCCATAAACAATTAAATTAAATTAAATTAAATTAAATTATATTATTTCTCTTTAAGAATAAGCAAATGTTATACCGATACCAATAACCCTATCAACTACCCACCTTGCCACTTATAAAAGTCTTATCATAAAGACAGGGGTAGCCTAAGTGCCTAAACTATTGTGCCCCCAGTCTGAGTAAGATGTCACTCCACGAACCAGATTCAATGGTATAATAGACAATCAATTCAAATAACTTAAGTTTTTCTTAAATTAAGGTAAATTTAACCATGCTTATCCTAGGCAAGGAATCAAGCATATTACTACGTACTTGAAATAGATCGAGGATCAAAAGTGGTGACAACTAAGGATCTATCACTGTTACAAGAAATTTCAACTCATATCAATACTACTAATCCTAAACTAAATATAAACACAAATAACTTTAGGCTTTGGGGTCAAGAAACTCAAATACATTCTATACAAGATTATAACATAATATTTATACATCAAACAAACTCATAAAACATCACAAGACAAATTAATAAGCTAAAGCAATGGTTTGAAGAAGTTTTGCAAATAGAAAATTATAGGAGATACGCCGACAGCGTTAAGACAGTGTAGTATGGATAAAAAATTCTACACTTGCCATCACTAGTAGCGCTAAGCCAAACGCCGGTAGTATTGTGGTCTATGTCGATGAGTAGGGATGTAAGCGGGCAAGTTTTTATAAGGTACCCGACCTGCCCAACTCAATAAACACTCTATACGATAATATCCTATAAGATTTGGGATGGGTTTTGGGATCAATAATAAAACCCTAAAGGTTTTGGGATAGGTTTTAGGACAAGTATAAAACCCATTAAACCCAAACCCAATTAAATATAAAAATATATAAATATATCGTGTTTAGCTTCAGTCTTTGAAATTAACCAGCTGTGCTCAATTAATTGCAAAGCTATTTTTTATTAAATCATTTAGAAAAAGTAAAAAACCTAGGACAGTAGACTAATACTCTATGTCTCCACTTTCAGTCTTGGTATTGGCTCACTCTCTCAAATTCAAGCCTCCCACTCCCATTATTGCACTGTTTCATTCAATGATTTTCTTTCATGAAAATGGTTGGGATTTTATAAAGAATTGCATGAGTAATGATAAGAGTTTTTTTTCTTGGCCTATAAAGTGGGAACGGATCGGAAATAGAAAAAGATGATAAAAAATTTATAATGACGTTTTTAAATATTCTATTGTGTAATGATTCTAATTTTATATCAGGTTTTAGGTTTGAATTCAGGTACCCTATAGGATTTGTCTAACGAGTTTTGGGTTCATAGACAAAAACCCTATAGGGTTTGGGATGGGTTTTGGGAATCCTATTGTGTATCGGGTTCGAGTTTTAGTATACCCATCCCGAACCCATTCCGGTTGCATTCCTAGATGGCGTTGAGCCGGTGTAGACCGCAATTCAATTTTATCCAAAAATCTAGTAGTTCCACGGGGTTGGTCCACGCCCGTGAATACCCCCAACACCAGCAGTGTTGCTGTGTACGATAGCAGTGCTGCTGTGTACGCCGGTAGTGCTAACCTCTATGCTGGCGACGATAAGGTAATGTACACTGTAGCACAGATTTTGAAAAATTGCAGACCTCTTCTGTTTCGAAAATACAACTTTTTATCACATTTTCATTTCCGAACTTCCTTTAAACACATTTCCAACACCAAACTTCAACTTATATGTATTCTAATTTTTTTTAACATACATAATCTTTACTTTCAACGCATCAAATATCTTTATTTATCATTTCAAACACAAATCCTCATGCAACCTAGCCAATCCATTCTTCTCTAAACTATCTTAACCTTACTCATTCCTAACCCCATTCACTCCATTACTTTTTGTCTCTTTCTTAGCACAAATAACAACTTATAAACTATCAAGATATCATTCAATACATAACTAACACTTGTAATATCAAAACTCATTTGGCCTAATTCATGGCAAGAACTCCACTTCACAAGAAAACTCAAACTAACAAACATACTCTTATCATAACAAACACATACCTTAGGAAGCTTTAAGCCTTGTTAAAAATCACAAAGGCTTTAGGTCTTGAGCTTATCATGAGCTTAGAGTGCAAAGTTTTGGGGAAAAAGAGAGAAGTCAAAATGTAAGGATATAAGAAAATTCGTATGAATTTTTGGGTTTGTTTTTTGGAGTGTGTTTTTAGTAAAAAAAAGGTTTATACTCATCCAAATATTGACTTTAGGGGCTGCCATAGTAAGAGGCTTTAATTTGCATGGGTTTGGGCTTGATTTTGGCAAAAATAAATGAGTTTGGACTTGTTTATCTCCAAATCTTTTTGCTATGTTTGGGGATATATATATATTGAGCATATTTAACTTATTTCAAACAAATTTTCATACACTTTATTATACTTACAAATTCATAGACACAATATTTATTTACACTAAGATATTTCAATATTCATATATATTAATACAACATATATCATATACTAAAACAAATACATATATCATGCTCAAAATCATGCACAATTATTCTAACACTCATGTCTAAAATATAAATTTGAGAATTATGGCTATTTCATTATTCTTTCATTTGTACTAATAAACCTCCAGTGAAATAAAATGAATGTGCATTGGCAACTCCACTTCAACCATGCCGTGTTTCACATGACACGTATTTAGTCTTGTCTCAATCTTTTTTGATGTGTAATTGAATCTTGAATTGGTTTTCCCAATAGCAAAAGTATTTTTCGCACTAGTAAAAATTTTCTCTTAATAGGTGAGACAAAGGGGTAAATATCACCCCTTTTAAAAACTAACACCAAACTCGCCCCAATTATTTCAAGCATTAATGAGTTTTTGTTGTTGATGTGGCAATTGAGGCGGGTTTCGCCTCAATATAATGAATCGAGCGAATTTGAAAATTAGAATGAGGCGAATTTTGCCTTTGATAGACATTTAAGGAAAAATTCATCTCAATCTAAAAAAAATTAAATAAATAAATAAAACGCATGCCTGAGAAAAGGATGTATGGAATTTAAATATTGATTGAGGCTAGTTTTATCTCAGACACCCAACAGAGGTGAAACTACCCTCAATTTAGGAAATGTAGAGGCGATTTGTCTCTAAGTATTAAATTGAGGTGAAATTCGCCTTTATATCTCCCTATATATTCCTTCACCTACCTTGCCTTATTCATTTTTGTGAACAAAGCTCTTTCATTTAAAAAAAAAAAATTCTCTCTTTCATTTGAAAAAAAAAATTTCTCCTAGCCAAACAGTGTTTTTGATTGCTCAATATTTTTTTTATCTTTTGCATCATTTGTGTTTATGATGTATGTCAATATTCTTTTTTCTATTGTTTTTCAGGTATTGATAACATATGATCAATATATATGACTATGTCTTAATGGTAATAACATATTATTTTATACTAATCTTATTTTTTATGTTATTTGTATGATAAATCATTTCTATTACTAATATTATTTAATGTTATTATTAAGTTTGGAATTAAAACATATAACTAATACATGTTTATGTGTGTTGATGATCATTAATTATTTGATAACAATTTTTTTATTTCAATGTAAAAATTTGATTATTTCATACAAATTAAAAATATATTAACCATTGGAATTTGATATGTGTAATTTTTAATAAAATAACCAAAAAAATTCAACAAAAACGCAATTGAAAAAATATATTAAAATTGGGAAAAAATGAAAAACTAAAAAAAATTAAAGGCGAAATTTAGTGATTTTTAAAATAATAAATTCAATTTTAGGGAAATTTCACCTAAAAAAAGAAACTAATAAAAAAAAGAAAAACATAATATTGACGCGATTTTCGCCTCAATAAAGAAATTCATAAAAAAAAAATTCATGTTGAGCCCATTTTCGCCTCAATTCCCCATTTCAAAAAATAAACGAAAAAAATAATTTAAAATGCTTGAAATTCATCTGGAAGGCAAAACTCTTCTCTAGTCAATTATGGGTCTGTTTGGATGATTTGTTTTTTATTGTATTTGTATCTTTTTCAAAATGATATGTATAAATATCTGATTTGCATATATTTCTATACATATTTGATCTATTTGATTTTTTATGAGAACTGTTAACTTTTTTTTTATCTATATCTATTTCTTGATAAATATTTTGTTAGAAAAAAAGTTTGAAAAAAGTATTTGTATCTATCTAAAAAAGCCAAACAAATAGACCTTATATGAGCCGAGTATCACCTTTGTTTTTAAACTATTACAAAGATTTTCAAGCAAAATGATTGAGATGAAATAATCGTCTCAATAGTCTAATTCTGGAGAAGTTTTTGTTTGATAAGGCTGGTAAATGCATTTCAGAAGATCATATCCATACCAATATAGTTATGGGAGTTTTATTAACCGTTAAATCCTCAGAGAACATCCATTTATCTTGCATTTATCCATGCATTGGTTTATCTAGATAACTGCACTTCATTGATGAATTTGGTTAAGGAAAAAGAAGGGACAAGAATTTTATTTAAACAAGAGGGGTTCGAGCATTTAATGGATATCTTTTGATCTAGATGTGCGTGTATATGTCTTGGGTTTTATAGAAAACTGAGAATGGAGAGAGAAGATGCCACCATGTTGGACTTTATAGGTGTTACGGGAAACAGGAAAGAAAAAGGGGAGAAAGATGTATGGTGCTTCTTTTCAGTAAACATCTTTGACGTGCTGGCCAACGATATACATTTTACCATCCGCAAAAATATTTGCTGGTTCGGGATAGCATCCCATTATATTCTAACAAATAAATAATCGTGGAGAATAAATTTGAAAAATAAAAATATTTTTAAAATAAAGTAAGTAGTTTCTATCACTCTTGATCTAAGTTTTTTCCCTCTATATATACATACATGGTAATTATTTATTTGCTGAAACCAAATTTTCATCCTCAATTTTATCTCTTGAAACTGGCGAACCAATAATCTCGATGAAATCAGCTACAGACAGTAGACGCAATAACATAGCGGTATTTTTAAAAATCATTGATTCAACGAAACTTATATTCCTTTTATCTTTCGTTATTCTTTCTTGTAAATATGTGACATTCCTCAACTTCAAACACATACACAAAAGGTTGGCCAAGAAAAAAACAAAGGATGACATAATAAGGACCAACTCCTTCACAACTTGACAAAATTAATACGACGTAACACATAAACGAAAGAAAAATATATCATTAAATATTAAACACCATCATTATTCATCCTTCATGAAAAATCATATTTCATTTATTCTCTTAGAGTGAAGCCTCTTTCATATACATGACTTCTTATACCAGTTAACAGGGACTCCGGTCACAATACCTGGAGCCATCTTCCAGGGATGAACTGGAATTCCAATCTCCGGCATCGCCGATGAGGACACCACCACCTTCGGAACATATCCCGACGATGCCACTTTAATCTCAAGGTTAATAACACCATTGCGCACACCATCTGCATCCCTTAACCTATAACTCAAATAATGTACATGATTTTCAGGCATAAAACTAGATAGAAAATCCGAAACTGGTATTCTTGCAGCACCAATAAATTTCCTACTATTCTCATAATTATTCTTCCCCTTGGAATAGTAAACCTCAACCGAAATAAAACCTACGTGCATGGGCAACTCCACTTCAAGTGTATTACTGTCGTGTTTGCACTCATGATGACCACCTGTCTTAGGCTCAGTTTCCAGTTTTTTCGACTCGCAAATGTTGTTACAATCAGTCCGGAGGATAGCAAAAAGGTTGTTTGTTATGGTTTTTTTCTTAATCCTTAAATCTGCTGTTGATATCACTTTCAATTGTAACAATCTCCGCATTTCGTTTTTGTAAAGGTGTGATTGTGTTTGAATTTGGAGGGAAAAAAATGAACAGTATAGGTTTAGATTGGCAATCGAGGGTCGGTATGTTGTATTATCGTGTGTATTATATGTAGGCACGGGTTTATATATATATATGTATGTATAGGTTTGAGGAAAGAGAAGAGAAAGAAGGGGGAAGATGGTGTTGACAGTGGAGGAAAGAAAAGAGAAAGGAGAGAGAAAGATAGTGGTGCTTCTCGTGGGGTTCACGGACGAAGTTGACACGGTCAGATTCTTTATATGTGTTTTAGTGGGATGACCTTTTCAATGAATTTATTTATTTTTCTTGAATTGTGCAGTGAGTTATCTGCGTTTTGTATTGAAACTCCGTTCTTCTTAGTATCATATTATTAAATAAATATTTGTTAAAAGTATATATTGATAAAAAATTAATAATTTTTATATAAATAGATAAAATAAATATGATATAAATATAATAATGGCTAAAAAAATATAGTAAAAAAAATTATAAATACAAATTTAATAAAAATAAAAAAATAAATTATTGATACAAATACGAGGGAATCGAAACGGAACCTGACTCAGATGTGATCCAGAAATTTCATGGTTCCTTTACGTGGGTCATTCAGTCATTGCTTAATTATTCCGGTCATATCGATCATGAAAAGTAAATGTCTTGGTCTTGCTACTTTACTTTTGAATGGGTCATGAAGTCAATCGATAAGTCCATAGAACGATGTCTACATCATAGAGTAGAGAATATTTTAATATTACAAATTTTAGCCAAAATTCACCCGAATCAGCCATGTGTATGTGTATTATGAAAAAAAAAAAAAAAAAGATGCTTGTATAAAATATTAAGTAAGAAATGTGGTTAGATTGTAAACAATAGCACAATCGCTATCTACTTTTTAATTTTTTAATATTCATATGGTAATCTTACCAAATAGATGTCAAAATCAATATGCTGGAAATAAGGATTCCATTTCCGAACGACCGGCCGAACGCATATATATTTTTGGTAGGTGGCCAAAAACAAATAGTAGCCTAAACTAAAGCAAAGAAAGCAACATAGGAGTGCGAATGTCTCATGACTCCAAGGTAATACGATGGGTCCAATACTACAAAGCGATATCAGGGATTGACAAAAATAACTAAACTCTTAAAAAAATATAGTCTCGTTTAAGATACATGATTGTTAATGATGTTATTACCATCATTATCTCCATCATTATTACTATCATCCACTATTGTTATCAATAGTAATATAACACAAGTACTAAATTACTATTATCATCACATACTATAATTATCAGTTCACGCCACCACCACTCACTTCCCTGTAATTATAAAGAATTATCTTCTATTTCATTTTAATGTTATTTTATATTTCTCAATATAATTGGTAGGATGTACTATAAAACTGTCAGTTCTATATATTAAAGTATGAGTTATAAGATAAATACAAAGTATGAAGATTTTACTTACACTTAATTAAACTAATCTTCCTGTAAAATTTGGGATCCTTCATAAATGATTTAAAAAGTTGCTCCATTTTTCTAATTTGTTAACAAATGTTAAAATAAACTAATAGTAAATATATAGATATTATTTAAAATATTAATGGGATGATATAGAAACCCTAAAATGAAGGACATCAAATCGTGGTTCTCAAATGCCTGCATTTTGATGGTATTTTAACTATTCATTAGAATGTCCAATTCAGTAAAATTAAAGAAAATCATAAAGAACTTGTAAAATCATGAATATGAAACAATCACATACTTAAATTTATAATTCTGCTTATCTTCTACATTTAAATAATTTTGTATCCATAAATATGCTTCAAATAAAATAAATATATTTTCAAGAAAAAAGAGTTTCCTAAGAACAGATTCTAAGGTTCCCCAAATTCTTATAGCTCTTCGTTGACAACTTGGATACTATGTAATATAGTGATTTTTTACAACTTACGATTTTTTAATGCGTACCTTTATTTACTTTTCCAAAATGGAAAATTCTCAAGTGAAATGACACTTATCAAATGTTAACTGTTGCCTCAACACCATACTAATGTTACAAAGCTTTGAATAATTTTAGAGACTTCACCGTTATTTCATATACTAGGAAACTTCTATGAACCTTAAGCAAAACTATGAAGTGTAAGAACAATTTATGAATATCGAATCAAAGTGATGCTATATATTGAAGACAGAAATAAAAACCCATTTGTGACAGACATCGGCACCGCTTGGGAACTAAAACCACTAAATCTAGTTCGGAACTAAAAACTCATTTCTAACAAATTATTTATGAAGATTAGATATAGATAAAAAAAGAAGTTGATAATTCTCATTAAAAGATCAAACAGATCAAATATAGATAAAATATAAAAATAAATTAAACATATTTATACACATTATTTTGAAAAAGATATAAATATAGATATATGGAGAGAGATTTAGAGCACAATTAATGGGAGTTGGGATGGCTTTAAAAAAAACTAGTTTCTCTGTCCTAAGGTCGAATGTTTGACAGGTTAGACATGTTTTGTATATATTGTGCAAGCTTTACAAAAGTTTTTATGTGATAACATTTACTTAATCTTCGGCCACAGAAAATGTAAGGAAAAAAAAATGAAAAATTATGCTACTTCTTGATCATGTAGGTTAACGAATATTAGAACATTTATTTATATGCTTAAAATGTTGCCGCGCGTGCATAGAAGTTTGGGCTCTCGCATCTCTGAGGTAAATGCTTTTACTTATTTTGATGGTTCACATTCCTTATAGTAATTGTTCTCATTAAAAATTTTGCATATGCGCAACTTGATAGAATGAGAAAATTGAAAATCACAATAAGATATGCACATTCAATTGTTTAGCTTATAATTTTTTTTTAATAAGCGCATTTATTTCCATTTTGGTCTCTCAAAACTTTACCAAAGTTTTGATCAAAGTGTCTTTGTTATAACAATTGTGTTAAAGATAGTTATATTTATACGGATATATGAGATCTTATTAACAAATTTAATTGATTTGTAATTACTTTTATTGTTTTTTTTTTTTTCTGTTTTTCTACAAGAAGGAGATATTGAAGACAACTTGAATGGGATTGAAATAGCCAATATTCCTATTACATATATATATGTGTGTGTGTTAATGAAATTTGCATGTTAGAATAAGAATTTAACGTATAGTATATAAGTTTGTGTTAATATAAATATATGTTAATGTTTGTGTTAATGTAATTTGATATTGATATTAATATAATTTGTTAGTGAGTTTTGATATTAGAATCTATTATTGTTTTAATGCATGTTAAATTTGAGTTTTTAAAGCAAAACCAAATACCAAACCCAAACCCAACATAATAGAAATTTAAGCCTTAAAACAAGCCAAATAAAGCCCCAAGCCCATGCATTTTTCTTCTCTTAGCAGCTGCCCCAAAGTCAACAATTAAAGGGATAATTATCAACTTTATTTGTCAAATCTCAAAGCCAAAAATGTACATTCAAAACATACCCTAACCTACGGTGCCTTTGCTTCACTCCATTCATCTTTTGTGTCCAAATTTTCTTGCTCAAATTTTCCAAGAATTTCTTTTCCAAGACTCAATTCTCAAGTTGAAGCTTCTTAAGGTTAGTTTGCATGCTTTTATAGTTGTTATATCTTTATTTCTATCATAAGAATGATTTCTTGCTTTAATAGTTTCATAGTAAATTGAATGTGGTTTTTATGATTCATGTTAACAAATGGGGTTATGATGAAGTGCATGTTTTATTTATGAATGAAGTAAAAATTATGGTGTATTGTGAGTTTTGTAGTGTGTGGAAGTAGTATATGAAGTATAAAAGTGATTATGAGTAGATAGTTTTATGGTATAAGTGTTTTGGATGTGTGTTTGAATGGATGAAGTTGAAGAATGAATTGTTGGTTTGGTTAGTTTTTGGAGTGTTTTTGAGTTGGTGAATGATGTGTTAATGTGATGAAAATGATGTATATGCATGTTAAAAGTTGTTAGAATGCATGTAGGATGAAGTTTGAAGTTGGTAATAGTGTTTTAATGGATGTTAGAAGTGTAAAAAGTTTGTAAAAAATGGTTTTAAAACAGGGAATTTTGTAAAACAAGGAAAACCTATGAATCACCGGTGTGTAATAGCCCTCAGAGGACTTGGTTAGCTTATTTTTGTGAATTACAAGCATGATCTTGCTCTTACAAGCCTCAAGTTGTTCAAAAATGTAAAAAGCTATAACTACAGCATGACTCTCCCCTTAGAAGCGTATGGTGTTGGATTTTTAGGGATCTACAGCTGTGACTCCTCCCTTAGTAGCCTCGGGTTAAAATTTCTTTGATGCGATGTTGTTTCATATTTTTCTTATAGCTTATTTATTTGATTTCAGATTGAGGTGATTCAAGTTGCTATAAAAATCTTTAAAAAAAAATCTACAATTTTTATGTTTTAAGTTTTTTCAAATTCTAAAAGTATTAATGCTCAAATTTTATTTCTTTTCAGTTGCTTTAGATTTAAATAAAGTTGAAACTTATGTTTTATTTGTTAAGTGTTTGTAGTCAAGTATAAAATGGATCTTTTTAAGCTAAAATGAAATAGATAAATAATAGTTAATGTCTTATATTAGTCAATTGATATAATTAAGCATGATTTAAATGGGTTTGTAAATTTAATAAATATTTGGATTAAATATGGAAGTTAGAGTTAAGATGAACTTATTATGTTTTATGTTACATATATGTGAGAATACATGTTATATTAGTGTGAACTTTGTTTAGAATTGAACTTTGTGCAAGTGTGAATTCTTGTTTTGAATTAGTGTTAAAATTTTATTAATTTAATCTCTTTTATCAGATTCCCTGACACCTTTAGGACTAGTTGCACCTTCTTTGTTAGAATATATTAGGTACGTATCTTTCCTTAACTATAATTCAAGATAACTTAAGCTTTGTTTGAATTAGTTATGCTTTATGGCGTTGAATCAAGTTTAGGGAGCGGCACTCTATTATGAGATTAATATGATAGTTTAGGTACTTAGGCTACCCCTATAATTGAGATATGACTTTCATAAGTGGTATAGCGGGTAGTCGATGGGGTTATTGGTATCGTATAATGTTTGCTTATTCTTAAGATGAAATAATATAATATAGTTCAATGTTTATAGGAACTCTTAAGCTAGGTGAGATTATGAATTAAGTTAAGTGAAGATGAGAAACGGCTGAGAACCCTAGATGAGGCTATTTCTCTTTTATGGATATATCATCTAGGAGATATAAATATCCGAGCTACTTATATCAACTCCCTAAGCATCGATATCGTTACTCAGGAACCCAGATTCCTTATTGTTCCAAAGTTTGAATACTCCTATGTTGTTTGGCTAATTAAAGATCATATAATAACTCGATGATTGTTGCATTTGTATGTAGTTTAAGCTTGTGTGCTATTCGTATTTTTTTTCATTACTTATGTATTAGGCCTTTGGCTTATACTTTATCTATTTCAAGTGTAGATGACAATGATAAGTTCTATACCAGCATGGGATATGGCACAGATTTTAAAGTCTTTTTGGATAGTTGAGGATTAGAGACTGACTTTGGCTTTTGATGGATCTTTTTGTAATAGTATAGGATAGAGTTTTGGGAAACATATATAATGGATATTATAGCTTTTGTTTAACTTTTATATCTTTGTAATTGGCTCTTTATGAGCCTTTGTTTGTAATATCTCCTTAAATATGTGTGTAGTTAAGTTTTAAACTTCAGTGAAGTTTGAAGTTATTGTTATGATTTTCTATGAAGTTCTAAGGATAAGAAGTTCTAGAATTTGTCCTTATAGAAGATTTAGATAAACAATTACTCAAACTTTTCTTTATAGACAACTTATATATAATACTGCATGTTATATGTGGTTAAAGAACTAGATTCACTTGTTTTAACTATAGTAGTAAGTCTGGGTCCTTATAGGGATGCATTAAAGCCTGTGCAGGACAGCACATTTCATATACCATAAGATTTATTGTAGTTTCTTAAATATTTTTTTAAAAATCTAGGTTATATTGTAACTACGTTATTTCACTTATTTGTATAATATGAGAACCTTCTTACTAATAAATTTATGAATGTTAATGCATTTAATTCATAATTTGTCAATACTATTTTGTTGAGATTTCTCTTAAGATACAATCATTTATTATGTTTTTTATATATATATATATCTTTTTATTTTATTATTATTATTATTTAGTTTTTTGGCCATTGTTTATAGATCTTTATTGCCAAAGTTTTAAATATTATATATCAAGAATAATGGTTACGTATAGTTTGGTATTAAGCCATTGCCTTTCTATATGATTTATTACTACTTTATTCATACTGTTACTTTTAATTACAATCCATTGCCTTTTACCGTATCATACCATTTACTTTTATAATTTTAAATATTGTCAAGTATTTTGGCAAAACTGTTGCACAAGCTTCCATAACTAATGTCTTTTCTAAACATTAAATTGTTGCCAATTTGCATAAATATTATTGCAATAGATTCCCACAAACCGTTACTTCTTTATTTTAGAATTGTTGCTCAATTTAGACTTAAAACCATTGCATTAAACTGATAAAGCAATGTTGTTCCTTACTGTTGTAATTTGGTATAATAACTGTTCTATTATATCAAAAGAAATAGTAGTCAAATGTAGCGAATGCAGAATTGTTATATGAGACTAAGGGCAATGATTTTAAGGTCTGGAGTGGGTAACAATTTTATACTATTGTGGAAACGATAAAACGTTGTACTTTTACTGATATATAAATAAATAAAGACATTATTTTCATTCTAAATTTTTATTAAGGCAAGTTTATATATTATTGTATAATATTTTGTTGTATTAAATAAACTACGTCTTTTTTTCGTAATCGACCATAATTTTGGGTGAATAATTGGTCCCTTCGTGAATCAATAAAACCTTGAATTGAATGTATTTTACGTTACGTGCACTCATTGTGTGGATTCTAATATTATTTTGCACATAACACGGATACATAACTGCTTACACATTTTTAAGTGAAACAAGTTTTAGTATAAATAATACCAAAACCTGATGAATACATATCTTAAAAACCAGAAGGAAAAGGAACCGTCAATCTTAAAAATAAGAAAGGGAATTAATTGTATACACGATTGAAGTGAAAAACATATAAATTTTTGAAATGCATGCATGAAAATAGCATAATATCGGATATGTGTTTGCTGTCTCGAGTTTTTCATATCAGAACAAGCAAGAATTCTTAATAATCTCACCTACGAACCCAGTAAGAAGAACGTCGGATTCCAACAGATAAGCTCGCAGGATGGTAAACCCAAATGGATGGGATATTTATGATCAACAAGTAGCCATTATATTATGGAGTCGATTGACAAAATAAATGATATTATGTTTTTCAGATCTTTATTGGTCATTTCATCCTAGATTAAAACAATAAAATATAGATTTAATATTAAGTTAATTATAATAAAATAATCATGAACTGAAAACTGAAAATGGAAGTTCACATTTTCTCTGATGTTATATAATTTTTCAATTTGGTGAGTTTTTGTTATTTTTATGTTGATATAATTGTCACTTTGAAATATAAAATAGGACGTTTTTAAACAATAGGGTGCAAGGTTTCCACTTTTAAAAAACAAAAGAATATACACATATATTCATATCTATGTACATTTTAACGTAAGGATAATGTTAAAAATACTAAAGTAGTACCGAATAAAGTTTTCGTAGATTTTTTTTATACCTGAAGTTTAGTTTTGATAATTTGTGGTACCTAAAAATTTTTGTGGATTTTTTTCAAACTTGAAACAAATCCAACCTGCTATAAAAAAGAGTCTGTAAAAACTTTATTTAGATATAAAAATTATCAAAATCGAATTTTAAGTATTAAAAAAAACTTAAAAAAACTTTATTTATATACCAAATTATTCAAAATAAAATTTTAGATACCTAATCAAATATTTTATAAAAGTTTAAATTTCATTTTTGTTATTAACCATTTTAACCTATAATTATTTTAATAGAAATAATTATTGCCTTATTTGTCCATGCCATATACCTTCTTGGATGTCCACTCTGTGATATGTTTGCACGTGAATTCCGCCAAGAAGTTGAAGTTGGAAAATACTATTTTAAGTAGTTGTTTCAATTAAATGGAAATTGCAACACATGCAGTACTGCTCACGTTCCTTGCCGTGTAGCAAACTTTTCCAAAAGCATCCACATATCTGATTCTTTAGACCCGTTTTGGGGGAAAGGATTTCAATTTTTTGGATGTTGTCGTGTGGATGTTCCTTCAATTTTTCAGTTTTTTCTATATAAGTAAGTTATTGTATAAAAATAATCGAGACTCACAAAAATAAATAATAAAAGCTCATATGAGGAATCTTCCTTATAGATAAAATTACGAAGATTTCGAGAAAAAAAGTCTCTTAATATATTGATGTGACGTGTTGAGAATTTTAGAAAGAAATTTATAGGAGACGATTAAAAAAAAAAAAAGAGAACACGTCAAGTGCTGTCGGAGGGGAAGAATATGACACCCAGAGGTAACATGGATAAATATCCGTCCAGGATAAGATAATTTCATTTTTCAATGATTTGACTACGTCTCTATAAAGTAACATACATGAAGTTTCAATCTTCATGCAATTGACGAGTTCTCTTTCTAATTTCCGTAGCAGCTTGTAGGGTCATTTATTTACGTATTCAGACCGCCAACCAGCAGTTTTAGCAAGTAAATATTCATAAAAAATGACACTGCAGGTGTCACGAGTTATAATAGAAGTGATATATGATTTGAATAAAAATTTAATAATTATACTATGCACAAAATATCAACAGTAATTAATTTATGAAATACCATTTTTGCTATTATACGTTTGAAAGACAGGAGATAGTTTTACACTTAAGGGTAAAATTCAAAAGTTTTTTATACCATTAAATCTATAAGATTCCATTTATGAGCGTTGATATGGGATTTTATATTATAAGCTAAAACATTATCCTATTACATAAATTAATATAATGAAATATAATCCTATTTTTAGTGTATCAAAATACTAGGGGAAGATGAAAATAAAAATGAAAAGGAATGTTGACCTTTTGTAGGGATATAGTGGATGATTTAACTTTTTCGAATAATTAATAATTAATAATAATAAATCAGGAGTAAAACATTTTTTCTTTAGAAGTTTTGGTGTTTAAATACTCAATTAAAATTAAGTATATAAATAAAGGAGCTAAGCATATGGAACGACACAAGCTAGCGTTATTTTGCAATTTACCCTTTATATGTCGATAAACACTTTCCACATGGTATAAACACTACATACAATATGTCACATAAGGATGGGGATATAAATAAATTAAATTAACTTGGAATCTATATTTGAGTCTAAGTCAATGAATATTTATCATGGTTATGCTAAAACTAAGGCTGCAAACTAGGCAAGTCGAGTCAAATTTTAAGGTTCAAACTTAACTCATTCAAAAGTTATCGAGCTCGAACTATTCTTTTATCAAGCTTAAAACTTATACCGAACTTGATCATACAACAAAATGAGCTTTTATTTCGAGTTTAAACTCATTCTAATTTATAAATCAAGCTCAAACTGACCTGAACTTTTTATATAGCCTAACCAAACTTTTGTTGAGTTTAAAATTTAAGTTTGAACTGACTTTCTTAGATAGCTCATTTTCCAATTTTTTGTAATCCAAAAATAATCTATAACAGCCACTAAATAATATACATATTGTCACTTCCCCATAAGTGCCTTAATAGTATTGATGCACCCTGTACAAGATAAAATCACAAACATTCATGATAAGCCAGCAAGGCTTTCAAAAACAAGTGTGTATCAAACTAGTAGAGCACTCTCCATGGCGGGGACAATTATAACAAGATCGTGAGTTGTTCAGATAAGAAATTTTACATACAAGTAGGTCTTTTACATCCAACTTATGGTAAGTCCTCAACTATTACCTTAAAGACATACAAGAAACATACTTAAATTAACCCAATACAAAACTACTAACTCCTTCTCTTGCTCGATCCTTGGTTCCTTATGTAGTTACTACTTTCATTACTTCAAGCATAGGTCAACCCTGGAGATCCCTGAAAACATTCAAATATGTAGAAGTGTAAGCAAACTGTAGCTCCATGAATGACTAGATCTCAACACATATCAAGCAAAGCCAAACAAGTTTGATTAACAAGGGATTGCTTTGTGGCAATCAACCATATGATACACATATAGTTTGGATGATTATAATCTAAACCTATGGAGATTTATGCCTCTCTTGTGGGTTAAGGACCAGTTCAATTAATTTACGAACAAGAGAATTTGAGAACTAAGAAAGGAGAAATTTTCAAACTCATTTACAATATATACACACACATAAGCAATATAGTCTCAACTTCCCTTAGAACCTTAGGGACTCCACTAAATGTTAGCCTCTCCATGTCAACTCCATCTTAGGCGATGTTTACCTACTTAGTTCTTGTAGGGTTGACAACCTAATGGTAACCTGTAATAGAGCCAGATTTACTAGAATAATACAACATTAGCACATAATCGAATGATCAACATGTGCCGTGAACACTATGCGAATGCAAGTGATGCAGTTGTGCAGTGCATGTCCATTTAACATATTAGTTGCATATGATTAAAGTTTATTATTTAGTGATCACCTATATTTTAGACATTCATTATTTACATGCAGTACAACACACATTTCACAGTTCACTTCACACTAGTGATCATCATTCGGAAGCCTAAAGCTTTGTCATTCATTTAATCACCACACAATAGACATTATTCCCAATCCCCATGCAAATTATCCAATTCAGGTGCTTTATAGAATAACTACACTATATTAGAAGCATAACCAATGCGAAAGATCAGAATCACTCACCTGTGTATCTTTCTTAAAGTTCATAGTAGTTTATTAAACTCTGGATCTTGGTTTATGGTTTCTATAGAACAACACACATACATTACTATGCATGTAACTGAGTAAGAACTCTTATTAGTACTTAAGTGTCCTAGATTCATTTTATAATTTATTAATTTATTTGTATCTCTATCACTTACTACTAAGATTGAAATGTAGGTAACACAGGTTAAACCATAATGGCAATCGTAGGCATAGTCCATGTCATGTTTCAGCAAGAAGAAAAATCATGATCATTCATGCCATCCACACTCTTAAATCAGGGGCTAATTGAGTGCACGATTGAGGCTGTCACGACCTACACAAAGGCCTGGTAGGATTATTTGGAAATTATCATATTACGTGTGCACCCATAACATGAGAACTGCCTTAAAGTAAGATATTACAAGACTCGCTTATTTATCTACGACACATGATTTAATCATACATATATGTAATATTCTTATTTAAACATACTAAGTAAACCTATGTCCCACAGTTCACTAAAACTGTAGAGAATCGGTATCCCCTACTAAATAGTAAAATTGGAGTTTTTAACTTACATACTATAAAGCCTCAAAAGATTATGCCATTTGCCTAATTTATTTTCTAAGTTCGTTTTGCATGTAATCTTTTCTTCTATCTTCATAAAGTCTAACGATAAAGCATCTCCACACAATCCTAGCCTAGCCCCAACATGTACTATTCTTGCACAATAACTATAAGGGTATGAGGAAAACCACGGCTCAGTGAGTTTGTTCCTCACTACTACGGGTTACACAAGTTATCAAGCATTAAATTAACATTCATGCAAATCTATTACACACAATATGAATCACACATGATGAATGCAAGCAACACATCTATGGAGGTCCAAAGCCCTAGACGATGTAGATTTACTCTATCTACATATCAATTATCTCTCAAAATTACCCGCATAAGATACCCAATCTTACCCAAACGGAGCTGCCTAGTGGCAGTGTCTACCTAAATGAACCCAATGCTTACCCATCATCAGTAAAAAGTAAATATTCCCCAACATGTGTTTTACGTTGGTTAATATTTAAAATTACCTTAACGTATCTATCATCCAATATTGATGAATATAATCAGTAGACCCTAACTCAGGCAACATCTACCATCACCACATCACAAGTGGAGCCTGACTCAAGCAACATCCACTGTGAAAACATTACTAAAAAATGTCCCAATTTCATTTCATAAACCATTTTAGTAAAACTCAACAATTTCAAAGATAAAAAGAGCTACATGAGATACTCCAAGTCATATTTCTTTAGAGATACATTTTGAAAATACTTTCAATTACAAATTTAGGACATTTCCTACAGGAGTTCAATCACATGTGATGAATATGTCCAATTAATTTGGTCGAATATTTAAAGTTATCAATTTATTCTAGCGATCATGTAGCTGATGATATTGATAATAACCAGTCATTCAACAGGCAATCAGTATAACCAACATAACAAGAAGCAATATAAAGCACAAGAAAATGGTAGATAATTAGAACTCCCTCACCTAAGCATTATTGTTCACTTGATACAATCTTTGGAAATACTTGGGGTTTGAGAACTTTGACTCAATACCTTGTATGAAATGAAATAATAATTACTCATCACTATACATATACCTTTGTAATAAATCCTATTAGTGCTTAAACGTCCTGTATTCGGATTTTAATGTTTCTAATTCCATTTTCACATTCTTGATCTGGTTTTATCATATGGATAATCATTTTAAAGCTTGTAAGGCTTCTTTACTTAAGTTAGACTATAAAGATTGTTAGTTTCTTTAGGAAAAGTACCCTAAATGATTCCAAATATCTATTTTACTTGCATAATCTTGAATTAGGCCTATTGTACTTATTTTATCTTGGATTTTCACATATGAATAGGCACCGAAAAGCTTATAGAGAGTAGTTTTCCATTACCAAGTTATATTAATCATTTTGTAAGTTCTTCTCCATGTTGTTCTAAGGATCCGAAAGCTATCCTAAGGATGTCAATTCTCCTTCTTGTGTTTTCAAATCTCACTTCGAGCTCATTTCCTTTCTTAATGTGTACTTTATTAAATTTATTGTTCAAACCCACTTTGAGTTCATTATTTTACACTTGATTGAAACATAGACTTATATTAATTTTATTGTGCTTCGCTTAATCTTATTTTAAGTATGTATCTTTAGTTAATAAGATCATATTTAAAGATTTAGATAGTTCGTATTATTCTACCCTTTGTCACCTCAATATTTTGTGTATGTCGAGACCTATATCCTAACTTAGGTATATATTTCTCTTAAGTTTAATTACTTGATTCTAAGTCATTATAATAATTAATATATACTTGAGTTATCATAAATTGAGTTTTGAAATCCTAATTTTTTCATAGTGTTGAAATATGTAATCACATACATCTATATATTTCCTTTTTTAAATTCAAATATTATCACTATATTATGACTTGCATCCAATTTAATATGAATACTTCTAATTTTTAATTAGTTCGAAACTCATGGATATTCATGAACAATTTATTTTTTTAATTGTTCTAATTAATAGGTTTTTCTCTTAATAACTTATTTTTCTTATTATGATATGTCGATTATTACATGTTTAGTCCTAGAATTGTCATGATCTATCTTTCTTTTCTCTTTAGCTGAACATGATAGTTCATATAGGATTTTTTTTTTCAAACTACCAAGATGATCTATCTTTTTAAAAATATGATAATCTTACTCACATGTAAATTTTATAAATATATAGTCATATAATTATTATTACATACTACACTATTATAATACATATATATATATATATTAAGACAGAAATCTTCATATATATATATATATATATATTATAATGTATCTAGTAATTATTTATCAAATATTAATCTTAACCTATATATTAACCATTCATCAAATTAAATAAATTTTTCCTATATTTTCTCCTAAAATAAAATTAATAATAATCATATCATGATAGAGATAATTGAATATATATTCGTTTTTGTTCCTATGCATCCTAAAATAAATTTTATTAGACTTACTGTTATTTTCTCATTTCTAATCCTATTTTAACACTTAAAAAGTCATTTTAAAGCTTATGAGGACTACTTTATCATGATGTCTTCTATTTAATCGATTTGATTCGTCTAAAATTTAAATTACTAGAAAAATTGTCCAAAATGATTTTAAACTTAATTTTAATCACTTAATCTTAAACTAGATAATATATTCATTTTAACTCCGTTTTAAACATATAAACAGCTTTTGAAAGCTCTTTTCATATACTTTTTAATAATTTACTTAGATTTTAGTTCCTTTCTCCTAAGGACTGTAGGGTATATGTATATATATAGGTATATATTTATATTTTCATATAATATCTTATATAATCACTAATACAAGTTCTCTTATCTTATTATATATTATTATACTAAAGTTAATTTGTTATTTATTTTCTTAGAAATATATACATGTTATTTAAATGATTTATTTTCCTTATCAACTAATTAATCTTCTAATCACTCTTATCTATTTATATGAAGTAAATAATCATAGATCTTAAAATTAAATCAACATAAGAACCTATTTTCTCTTCTTGGCAGAATATATATGCAGATATATATATTTATTCTAAGTTTGAAATTTATAAAGTAATTATATAGGGTTTCTTTCTTTAATTCTTCATTGCTATATCAAAAAGCTTATATTACACAAAAAAAAAAACCTATTTCATATCATGATACTGATTTTCAACTATTGTGACCGCAAATTATACCATAATCTTAGTACTAAGTGTTTTTTATTTGATCTTCTTCTTGTCATCTACTATAATCATAGGGTTAGAATATATTACCTTGGCTTTATAAGCAATAGGATTCTAATTTCCTTCTATATCTCCAATAGTCTTTTCTATAAAGAAAAAGAGAGAGAGTTAAATTTAACTTTGAAGAATTTCTATTGACAATGATAGTTAGAAAGACTTGCTTACCTTTCACACTTTATTGCTTAATTATTGGTTGTTCCTTCTAATTTGGAGATTTTCTAAGAGATTGAAAAGATTTGTTTTGTTTTTTTATTTTTTTATTTGGAAAGGAAAGGAAAAAAAGGACACAATGGGTATGGGGTTTGGTTTACAACATTTGTGAGTGAATTTGTAGTATTTTTTTTATATTTATTGTAGTTAAAAAGTGTAAGAAAGTGAGGGGATGTGTGAGGCACATATGATTCATGGAAACTTAAAGGAATTAAGAGGAAAAAAATTTCAAAGCAAAAAATCATTGGTTTTCACTATTGTTAGTCTTGGATCTAACTATATCCTATGCCTAAAGGGATAAAGTTTAGGAGATGATTTTAATGGTTAAGGTTATGTTTGAAAAGTCTTGGTCTTCTCATACTTTAAAGCATGGATTTCTTGGAAATTTCCTTGATTCTTCTTCTTCTTTTGGTCAACTATGTGCAATGATGTCTTATCCTCTTGATTCATGAAAGTGAAAGGAAGAAATTTTTCAATTCTTCTTGCAACTCATGGCAATGCATGTGAATGAGAGAAATTTTCCAATCTACTTAATTCATTAAAGATAAAAAGCATTAATTGAAGTAGTTTACCTGGGTGAAAAGAAAATCAATTGGTTAATTAGTTTGTGAATTATGATATTATAAAATCAAAACATTATCTCAAAGTATTCTACAATATTTTATGCCATCATTCTAAGTTGATATTTTAAACTTTAAGGTTACGTGATTAAAAATTTTTAAGGTTGATTTATCCGATTATGGTTTTATATAGTACTAAAGTTCAAAATTTAATATACTTCTATAAATGAAAACATTTAAGTAGCTTCTAGATTATTATAATACTTCATTGAGGTTATAAATTATTTATGTGATTTTAATCTAATGCGATTAAGTAAAATTAAGCTTTGAGCTTATGCAATTAAAAATTAAGTTATATAGTTAATTATTATGATTTAAGCTTACGCGATTAAATGATACAAATTTTAATTTTACGCTATTAGACAATACTGAAATTTTAAGTTTATATAAATAACATTAAATTAGGAAATTAAAATTTAAATTAGAATTTATCGATTCTAATCCTAATATCATCTTTTATTTCATGATTATTATATTGAAATATTGGTTCTAACCATTTCTTAGTTATTGACTTATCATATCATAAAAGTTCGTTTTATTACTTATGTTTTGTCTTTATAATATCATTTAGGAATTATTAGACTTTATAATTATGTATAACTACTATATTTTCATGTTGTATATTAAATAATACGAGAATAATTGTTTTCATTATTTCAAAACAAGGCTTCTAAATTATTCGCAGAATACTTTTGGGTTGAAAACTAAAATTTTAAATCTGCATAATTAAGTATTTTAGGGTTTTCGAATTCAATTATAGACCATTTTAAATTTTTAAGTTATATAGGTTTTGGTATATCTTAATATTCATGTTTATGAAATTGAAATTTTTATTAGAGCTTTTAATTTGTAGATTTTGATCAGTTACTGATCCTGTCATGTATATTTCAATCCTAGTGATTTTTCTCTAAGTTATCAATTGTTAACCAATAGAATCTAGAAATTTATCTTTTTGTTCTACACTTGACATCTAGTGCCATACATTTGCAGTTATTGAGTTATTGTCTCGCGACTAGTAATCTTATCTTTGATATCTTTTACTAATCCAGGAAACTTTTAATCAAATTTTTAAACTATGAATGAGTTCAAAATTATTTATGTTTTAATTCATATTTTAATATTCTTAAATCATGAAATTGGGACTGTCATCCTTAGGTTTTGCCATAGATGATTCAAAAGTTTTAAAAAAAAAAAAAATCAAAATATGATTTTATAATCTGGAATAATAAATGCATTTGGTAATACTGTTAATCAATAATCTTTGACAATATAATGTGTTGTTTTTTATACATTAAAAGGTTATGGTTTTCATTAATGAATATTTCATAGAGGATTTAAAGTATGGTTGTTTCATATGCATTATAAATTTTAAAGTTTCACTTCTATATATATAAACCTTTTCCCAAAAGTACCGAAAAATTTAATGTAAGCCAACTACAATAAGTTTTAAAACATGAACATACTATCCTTTTCTCTCAAATAGAGCTTGTAAATACACTAGGATACTCAAGAAGGGGAGGGGTCAATTGAGTATTTGAGTCAATAAGCACAAACAATTATTTTTCATGCAAAGGATCAGATAAGCAGCAGATAATAATATGGAATATAAAAGATAGGGATAGAGAAAATTACCAAGATATAACATAGAGTTTAACCCTTTCCTGTTCTCTATGATCTACAAATGCCTTCAAACAAGACTTCACGATCACTTTATTTATCCCAACA
The DNA here is from genome assembly GCA_024138025.1 of Combretum micranthum. Lineage (NCBI taxonomy): Eukaryota > Viridiplantae > Streptophyta > Magnoliopsida > Myrtales > Combretaceae > Combretum > Combretum micranthum. The sequence goes on from JAMXBD010001039.1 coordinate 377,635, forward strand.
AAAATCATGATCAAGAAAGCAATACACAATTTACACACTTAAGGAAATAGAATATTTCCTTTACATACTAGAGCCTCTTTTTAAAGATTTAAAAATATGGGAATAGAGCTCTAGAAAGATTTTCTCTTCTTAGATTTACAAATATTAATTAAAGAAAAAAATTAGTATGAAATTGTTCGTTTGTTTACAAATTAAAGCTATCAAGAGTTTCCAAAAAAGTTTGTTGAATCTCTAAGTCAAAGAGTATTTATAGCTTTTGAAAAAAAAAAAAAAACTAAATGTCCATTGGAGATTTCTTCTATCAAACGTGACATTTAATGTGTGCAACGGTTGGATTTAATAGATCACCAGCTCGCTGAACCCGTCTATGGTCATCACATGTCATACCCTATAATTTCTTTGTCCTCGCCCTTGTTGTGCCCTAAAATTTAGGGCTCGAAAGTCTTAAGTACTGGAGGTCACTTGTCACGCCCGGAGGGTACCCTAAACGTGGCAGTCCACCACATATAATATTAAAGCTAATGCATGACAGCCTTAGTCATGCAAGAGCTTTGATATTACATGCAAGGCGTGCTTCCAAGATAGTAGGAAAACTTATTGGGGTATTACATTTAAGTAGATGATAAAAGCATGCAAAACTTATATACATAAACTGGAATATTCATTTAGATAATAAACACTTTACATCTTCTTGGGGCATTCCTTGTCTCAAATAGTCTTGATTAACTAACATCAGCAAAATATACATAACTATAACATAAGCCTACTATAGAGATTTTCCTAGAAGTCTATGTTCAAAAACTAAATACATTTAACTTCTCTCAAAAAATCTAGTAGCTTTTGGCTCATACCTGGCATATGGCTCTCGTGCTAACCATAAGTAATCATACTGTAACAAAAGCTATAAAGGTATAGCAAATCTAGCTTGGTGAGATAACTCCCATCTAAAAATATTTCCAAATAACAAACAAATATTTAAAACAATCATATGAGAATGCACTAATCACATGATCAAATACACAAGATTAACCGAAAATCATGTGTAGCATGGATTTTACGCCCTCTATGTCGGGGTTGGGAGGTTACAGGCCCATACGACCATCACTATTTGCAGATTTGCTGGCTTCTACTCGCCTTGTAGACTTTCCGGCTCCTACTGGCCCATGTAGACTTTCTGGAAGAAAAAGTATTTATATGCAACACAAAGGGAAAAACACGCACACAACATAGACTGGTGCTATTAAAAGAAGGCTGGCAATGTTGAGGATAAGTGAAGAACTTTGGCATTCCTACACCGGTAGCGTACCCTTTAGGCCAGCGACGTTGAATCTAGCCTAGCCAATTTAAAGCTCTTGGCAAAAATTTGTAAATTTGAAGGTAGGCTATTGACGTAATGAAAGCTAGCGGTCTTTGTCCTCGTAGTGCCAGCTTACAGTAATCCAATCTTCCTTTGATGCAAAAAACTCCTTGTTTCCAAGTCCTCTTCTAACTATATGCTATATACTTAGGATATCCATAATTATAGACTCATATGAGTTGGATCTATAACCTAACAAACATGACTGCCTCTTAGGAAATAAAACAAATGATATTAAGGAGATAGTAAAACAAATTATGAAAAGTTTGATTATGTATTAAATTGATCATTTCAAAGTTTTAGGATACCAAATTGAATTTTCATGAAACATTTAGGTAACAAATTAGAAAATTATTATTATTATTATTATTATTATTATTATTATTATTATTATTATTATTATTATTATTATGATGCAAGATAAAACTAGTTTTGCTACATGAAGGGTTCTATCCAACGGTTAATAGGTGAACCATCCATATATTTATGCTAATTCAACCTATATCTAATTATTATTATTATTGTTCTTGTTATTTCTAAAGGACAAGGTATGAGTAGGATCTATTGTACCGTATCCATCTTTGACACACCCACCCCTATTATTATCTATTTAAACATGTAGACCAAAAGCTTATGTAAATTATAATTTTGTGATGGTATGGCATGTTAAATTTATGAAACAATGACAAGTTATCGAGAATTCAACTAAAAAATTTAATGTTATGGAAATATAATTGAAATTTTTATGGCATCCACAAATTCCATATACCTTATAGACTTTATAGTAAACAAGTTTTAAAGTGGTTTCGAAAATTTACTGGGTGTATGATGCAATGGAAGAAAAAAGAGATAAAAATCATAATCCGTTGATTCTGTGAATTCCCAAAAAGTGACGATTGATAAAGTCAAAATCCAATGAATCACGCATGATTGCAGAAAACGATGTTCTATATATCTATTGATTCTGAGAATACCTAGCCAAATATGCATCAAAATTTGAAAACTCAATGAAAGTGCGAATTTTTGAGAAAGAGATAAGCATTGCAATCTATCAATTCACGTATAAATACTAGAATGTAATCTTCCATCAACCTATTGATTCCATAGAATATCATGAGAGATAGGAGAGACAAAAATATTTTTTATTCCATTCATAAATAGTATCTTTGAACTAGTATTTATAGGAATAGTATCTTTTAATAATATTAATGTATCTTTTTATATATGTCTAGTGTTTTACTCAGATTGATTAGTATATCTTTTTATTATGTCTAGTTTTTTAAATAGATTTTATTTTTATCCTATAAATAGACTAGCTTTGTAAAATTTGAGTAAGAGAATTATGATGGAATAAAATATATTTTTGTCACTCCTATCCCTCCCGGTATTTTATGATGGAATCAATAGGTTGATGAAAGATTGCTTTATGATATTTGTACGTGAAGCAACAGATTGCAATGTTTATTGTTTTTCCAAAATTCGCACTCTTATTGAGTTTTCAAATTTTGATACCTATTTATCTGGGTATTCTCAGAATCAACAAGTGTATACAAGATCGTCTTCTGGCAATCATGCACGATTCAACGGGTTTCGATTTTATCACTTGTCACTTTTCGAGTATTCGCAAAATCAATGGATCGTGATACTTATCTCTCTTTTTTTTCATTGTATCAGTATAACTAAATAATACCTGAAATTTAGGATTTGATTAAAATATGAAAAATGATTAGTTTATTACTAGTTTATTATATTTTTTAAATTGAAACTCAAAGGTGGCATTAGATAAAACTCAATGTACTATGTTTGGTTTGTAAAATAAATGCGATAATGGACAAAACCAGTCTCACAATACTAGAAAAAACTCAAGATTATTGTCCATCCCATTTAATGTTACAAAAATTTTAAAATATCTCATAACAGATACTCTAAACTAATATTACCACCATCACCTCATATTTACCACCCTGACATTACTACCATACCATAATCTCCATCATTGTTACTAATGTGGATGTGATAATTAATAATAACACAACACTAGTATTAAATTAATATCATCACCATCATATTATTACTACTAAACCACCACGACTTTTGTATGAAAATGCAGTTTTTTTTTTTAAAATTAATCATGAAATACGGTAAAAAAATAGAAGATTTGTAAAGTATTGACCACTCATGCTCGCTCTCATTTTTTTTTCCTAATTCGAGGGGGTCGTTTGTACCCTTACCCTCTTTGTAATGTAAAAAGCATGCATACTTTGTCTTCCTAGCCTTTGGTCCTATATCCTTATAGCAATGAATCTTAAAAAAGATATACATGATGATATAAAAAGCCTCTAAGAGTTGGTTAAATATGATGCAGGCCTCATTGGATGATAAAGACGGAATTAAAGGAAACCAAATCTTCCAAAACCAGGTTAGGCAGATTCAAGATATTGCATATGAGATCAAGGATGTGTTAAATTATTTAACATTAGTGGTCCATGTGACTTATGGTATGACTTTAATATAAAAGGTCAAATATAATGGTCATTTGGGCATAATAGTAATTTTAAGTCATAGGGTTTTAAAATCCCCACTCTCCCTATTTAAATATGATAGTTAAAGAAGAAAAGTATCGTATCTTTTCATAAGTGTCATTTCATTTTCTCTACCATCAAAGAAAATAGAAAAGTGCAAGGGAAGAGTAGGAGAAAATCATCAAGATAAAATAAAAACAAAATCGAGACAGATTTTCTTCTCTTTGTTTGAACTCAAAAAGCTATGGAAAACGGTATGTATCAAAACCATTAATTGATTGTTGCTATCATATTGAAATATTCGGTATTGGAAATTGGATTTACATAAAGATCCTGCATAAAAGAAAATTAAAAGAATATATAACAATTGGTATCAGAGCGGGTACGTAAATACCTTGATTTGCTGTTAAAATTAAAGTCGTTTTGTTCATGTAATATAAATATTCGTTTTTTTTAAATGAAAACCTAATATTAAATGTTCTTGTTTTCTCGAAATGGAATTCGCCATCACATAGAATTAAATGATCCTATTTCTCAAACATTAATTTTAGTCTGGATGATGCTTTACAAACGTGGATAACAACAGCTAAAAATTTCCCTTGGAAGACATGTCAGGACTAAATTAGTTAAAATTAATGTTGTTTCTGTTCGTGAATTCATGGATCAGCATGTCGTTTAATAAATATTATTATATATCCATTTATGATTTCCTAGTCAATTAACATTAAAGTGGTTTCTGCCGTGTAACACATATCTGGATAACGATTGATCCGCGAGATTGAGAAATATGGCCATAGAGATATATAAAGCAGGGACAGATTTGTTTATTATAAATTATAAACACAATTTTCCTACATTTCCCAATGGTATTCTGTATGTAAATTATGACTCATGATTTTCCTACATTTTAAAGTACTACTGTATATGTATGAAATTAGATTGAGAATAATATTTTTGATTATATGTTTTTTATATAGAAAGCTTGTTAGTCACCAAAGTGGCCTAGCTTGAAAAGATTTAAACATTTAAATTGTGTATCTTCAATTGTTCATGTTCATTTGATGCTAATAAATGACATAAAAGTTTGAATTGAACAATTATGATCATTAATCATAATGCTAGGAGATCATCCAAAGATGGATCATTGCCTATAATTAATGATACTAAAAGAAATTCATTGATATACTGGGTGCATATGATTATATATCCAAAGATAACATACATATTGACTTAAGTATGATTGATTGATCTATCAAAGTATATTTATCTAAGCATCATTATTGATTAAATTTATTCATTAAAGTATCACCCGAAGGTGATATTAAATACGTAGTTAAAGTTTATCATTTATTTGAATCTATTCAAGTTTACTCAAAGCATTAATATGTATATTTGGATTACATTTGCAGCTTCTAGCAATTTATTCGCTTTGGGCAATGGAATGATCAAGTTCAACGGACTGAACTATGCGGAATGGTCTGAACAGATCCAATTTCAACTAGGTATTTTGGATTTAGACCTAGCAATTATTTCTGATGAAAAGCCTGCAGCCATTACTGAGACTAGTACTGAGTCAGACAAGTCTCTTTATGAGGCTTGGGAACGGTCTAATAGGCTGAGTTTGAACTTGATGCGAATGACGATGGCTGAAAATGTTAAGCCATCGATGCCTAAGACGGAAAATGCAAGGGAATTTATGATGAGAATTAAGGAATACTCTCAATCAGATATAGCTGACAAATCTATTGTAGGAAGCCTAATGAGTGAGCTGACAACCAAGAAATTTGATTGGTCACAGCCTATTCATGATCATGTGACAAGTATGGCTAATCTAGCAGCAAAACTGAAGTCAATGGGTATGGATGTGAGTGAATCCTTTTTGGTTCAATTCATCATCAACTCGCTTCCTCCTGAGTTTGGTCAGTTCCAGGTGAATTACAACACCATTAAAGAAAAATGGAACCTTCAGGAAATAAAGGCCATGTTGGTTCAGGAAGAAGGGAGATTAAAGAAGATGAAGGATCACTCTGTTCATCTCACTGTTCATAATGATGTTGGTAGCAGCAAGTCTAAACCATATAAGAAGAATAAGAAGAAGGACAAAGCCTCTATGAAAGTCACTGAGGTCAATCCATAAGGATCAGAAGTGCTTTTTCTGCAAGAAGACTGGTCACTTCAAGAAAGATTGTCCAAAAAGAAAGGCTTGGTTCGAAAAGAAAGGTATGTACTGTATATCAGTATGTTTTGAATCAAATGTTATTGAAGTGCCTAATAACACTTGGTGGTTAGACTCTGGGGCTACTATTCATGTGTCACATATTATGCAGGGATTCCTTTCGATCCAGCCCATAAGAGGAACTGAAAAGTTCCTTTATATGGGGAACAGAATGAAGGCACGAATAGAAGGAATCGGACGTACAGATTGATTTTGGATACTGGGTGTCGCCTGGATCTAGAAAAGTGTCTCTATGTTCCTGAATGTGCTAGGAATTTAGTTTCTGTTGCAAAGTTGGAAAGTAGGATTTAACTTTAAGATTGGAAACGGTGTATTTTCATTGTATAGACATTCGTACTATTATGGATCTGGTACTTTAGTTGATAATTTGTACCGTTTTAATCTTGATGTTATGTATGCTGATTCTTTATTTCTTGTTGAGCATAATATAGGTAACAAACGTAATGCACATAATGATAGTTCTGCTTTCTTATGGCATCAAAGATTAGGTCATATATCCAAAGAAAGGGTATTGAGGTTGGTGAAAGGTGATATCTTGCCTCAATTGGATTTTACTGACTGGGAAGTATGTGTTGATTGTATAAAAGGAAAACAAATTAGACACACATCAAAGAACCCAGCCACAAGAAGTAATGAACTTCTTGAATTGATACACACTGATATTTGTGGTCCTTTTGACATTCCAACATGGGGTGGTGAAAAATATTTCATCACATTTATTGATGACTACTCACGATATTGTTACTTATATCTGCTGCATGAAAAGTCACAATCAGTTGACATCCTAGAGGTGTTTGTTAATGAAGTGGAAAGGCAGTTAGATAGAAAGGTGAAAGTAGTAAGGTCAGACAGGGGTGAATATTATGGTAAATTCAATGAAAGTGGACAATGTCCTGGTCCATTTGCAAAATTCCTTGAAAGTCGAGGCATATGTGCACAGTATACAATGCCTGGTACACCGCAACAAAACGGTGTGGCTGAAAGGCAGAATCGTACACTTATGGATATGGTTAGGAGTATGTTAAGTTACAGCACTGTACCTTTATCCTTATGGATGCATGCATTAAAAACTGCTGCATATTTGCTGAACAGGGTTCCTAGTAAGGCAGTCCCTAAGACTCCTTATGAATTATGGACAGGTAGGAAACCCAGTTTAAGGCACCTTCATGTTTGGGGTTGTCCAGCAGAAATAAGGATATATAATCCACATGAAAGAAAGCTTGATGCAAGAACCATTAGTGGTTACTTCATTGCTATCCTGAAAAATCAAAAGGGTACAGATTTTATTGTCCTAACCACAATACAAGAATAGTTGAGTCTGGTAATGCTCGGTTCATTGAAAATGGTCAATTTAGTGGGAGTGGGGAATCACGAAAAGTGGATATTAGAGAATTTCAAGAAGAGACCCCTACACCCAGTGTTTCTACTCAGGTTGTTGTTCCTTTTGTTGCATCACAGTCAAGCAACAAGCTGAAACGACAAGTTAATGTTCAAAACACACAAAGTGAACATATTAGAGGTGAGCCAAGCAACAATGTGCAAGTCACAAATGAGCAAGTGATACCACAAGAAATGGCATTACGGAGGTCTACTAGACAGAAAAGACCAGCTATATCGAATGACTATGTGGTTTACTCACTTGAATATGAATCTGACTTAAGCATTGATAAAGATCCAGTCTCATTTAGACAAGCCATGGAATGTAGTGATTCTGAAAAGTGGTTCAATGCCATGAAGGAAGAGATGAAATCAATGGATGTAAATAAAGTCTGGGAGCTAGTAGAGTTGCCTGAAGGATCAAAACGAGTTGGCTGTAAATGGGTCTTTAAGACCAAGCGAGACTCAAAAGGCAACATCGAAAGATACAAAGCCAGGCTTGTTGCCAAAGGTTACACTCAAAAAGATGGTATTGACTATAAAGAGACCTTCTCTCCAGTTTCCAAGAAGGACTCCTTAAGAATTATTATGGCTTTGGTGGCTCATTATGACCTAGAGCTTCACCAAATGGATGTAAAGACCGCCTTTTTAAATGGTGACTTAGAAGAGGAAGTGTATATGGACCAACCTGAAGGATTTATAACCACAGGACATGAAAATTTGGTGTGTAAGTTAAAGAAATCGATATATGGATTAAAACAAGCTTCCCGACAATGGTATATTAAGTTTAATAATACCATTACGTCATACGTTTTGTAGAGAACACCGTTGATCGGTGTATCTACATGAAGGTCAGTGGGAGCAAGTTTATTATATTAGTCTTATATGTCGATGATATTCTTTTGGCTGCTAATGATATAGGTTTGTTACATGATGTAAAGAAATTTCTCTCTAAAACTTTTGAAATGAAAGATATGGGTGAGGCATCCTATGTGATAGGAATAGAGATATTTCGCAATAGATCACAAGGATTGTTAGGATTGTCTCAGAAAGGCTATATCAATAAAGTATTAGAGAGATTTAGAATGGAAAATTGCTCTACAGGAATAGTTCCAATTCAAAAAGGGGACAAGTTCAGTGAATTGCAATGTCCAAAGAATGATTTGGAACGAAAATCAATGGAATCCATTCCCTATGCATCACTGGTTGGAAGCTTGATGTATGCTCAGACATGCACTCGGATATTAGTTTCGCTGTAGGAATGTTAGGCCGATATCAGAGTAATCCTGGAATAGATCATTGGAAAGCTGCAAAGAAAGTACTTAGGTACTTACAAGGCACCAAGGATTATGCTTACTTATAAAAGGTCAAGTCATCTTGAAGTAGTAGGCTACTCAGATTCAGATTATGCTGGATGTGTAGACTCGAGGAAATCTACATTTGGTTACATGTTTCTGTTGGCTGAGGAGCAGTTTCATGGAAGAGTGGGAAGCAGTCTGTCATTGCTACTTCCACTATGGAGGCTGAATTTGTGGCATGCTTTAAGGCCACTATTCATGCAATGTGGTTGCGGAACTTAATCTTAAGGCTTGGTTTAGTCGACAGTATAGCTAGGTCGTTAAGAATCTATTGTGATAATTCTGCAGCTGTTTTCTTCTCTAAGAATTATAGGTATTCTAAGGGTATGAAACACATGGATTTGAAATACTTGTCTGTTAAAGAAGAAGTACAAAACCAAAGAGTGTCAATTGAGTATATCGGTACTGACCTGATGATAGCGGATCCGTTAACTAAGGGTTTGCTACTGAAAACATTTACTGGACATGTTGAACAAATGGGCATTGTAGACAAGTCCTCATCAAGTCGTAACATGAGAATTATGACTTGATGCATTCTAAATATGGTTCACACTTAATTGTTATTGAATCATCAAGTCGTAACATGGACCAAGTGGGAGATTGTTAAATTATTTAACATTAGTGGTTCATGTGACTTATAATATGACTTTAATATAAAAGGTGAAATATGATGGTCATTTGGGTATAATGGTAATTTTGAGTCATAGGGTTTTAAAATCCCTTCACTCTCCCTATTTAAATATGACAGTTAAAGAAAAAAAATATCTTTTCATAAGTGTCATTTCATTTTCTCTACCATTAAAGAAAACAGAAAAGTGAAAGGGAATAGTAGAAGAAAATCATCAAGATAAAATCGAGACAGATTTTCTTCTCTTGATTTGAACTCAAAAAGCTATGGACAACTGTATGTATAAAAAATCATTAATTGATTATTGCTATCATATTAAAATATTCGGTATTGAAAATTGGATTTACATAAAGATCTTGCATAAAAGAAAATTAAAATAATGTATAACAGGATGCGGCTGATGAGTTAAGGTAACACAGAGTCTTTTTTAATTTAAATGCATTTTAACATGAAGACACTTAATCAGACGTCTCTGGTGAACAAAGATGTCAGGACGAAGATTGAAAATTTTATAGATTGCCTTGCTTAGGTGTTCGTTCGCGTGGTCTAAATCTTATAAAAAAAAAAACAACTTAAGAGGGCGTGGGAGCATTAAGAAAAAAAAAAAAATTGAAGGCATGCCGCACATGCACACCCTCCTTAAAATAGTCAAAGACAGGCATGCCTTTAATACTTATAGTATAAATATTTTTTTATCGTATTTTGAGATTTATTAAAAAAAAAGTCATATTTCTGTACAAAACCCAAACCATCATCATTCATGCCAACACCAACACTTACTGTAGTATTTATACATGATAAAAAGCACAAAAACTTAGGGAAAAATGAGAAAAAAAAAAAATAAATAAAGAGATTTTGTGATGTACTAAGCACACCATACATGGTACAAAATGTTTATACCATCATCTTATTCTTATCCTGCGGTGTCCTCCATCATTGTTACTGGTTATGTAACAAATGGCCTTTAATTAATTTATGAAGTTTAGCATTTTCATTTAAGTATCTTACTGGCTTTTAAAGTTGTAGGTCATGCTCGATCGATAAACGTAAATCAATGAGATTTATGATCCCAAAAGTGGACTTCACTCTCCTCAAAAGTATCCATGATGAATTATAATTACTATGACAATCTGTCAATCTTGACAAGGGTGACAAAAAAAAAAAAAAAATTGAGAAGTCCAACATAATTATCGTGTATAGATGTAATATTCTTTCTTCTCCGACAACGCACGGCTGGTTTCTTTGAAATGTTTATTCCACCACGTGGAGGTGGAGAGAAGCATTTGCATGGGCAATTTCCGCTTCCTTGCTACAACGACTTAAGCCAAATGGTCATAATTTTGCATTTTCAACGTTTAAATAGCAGATCTGCAGATATACATTGCTAAGACAAGTTGACCGATATAATGAAAAATCATTAATAAACTTATGTTTAGTTATATGCCCTTCATTCTTATATGTTTGTAATTAATTGAATTTTTAGGTTTGTTATTTTAAAAGGTTGCTTTCAAACCCATAAATGATATTGACTCAAGTAATTACTAAAATAAAAAAATGTAATTAGAAAACAAAATAGAAAACAGAGAGAATTCCCATTTTTATCTTCATATTTTATTATTTAGTCATACTTAAAATTATTTCTTTTATTACTATATTAAATTCGAAATGGTCACATCGAATGTCTGAAAGCACATATCTCAATATTAAAAGCCTAAAGTTCAGTTCAGAGATAATAGAAATGTGCCATGTACACAGTGAGTTTATTTAATTTTACACAATAATAAATCATCCAGCTTAAGTCATGTCGGACTTTTATGTAGTACACAAGTCTTAAATACATGTTAAATTTTCTACGATTGACTTCAATCCCCCGTGATGTAGAGTCTTTGTACCGTTATCTACAACGGAAACACGGGATGTGAATTCATGTGCATGTCTTAATTGACTATTTAAATGTATTTTTAAAATCTAGATATCTTCCACCTCTTCAATACAAAATACAGATATTTTTTTTCTATTTTAAAATTGATTATATTATTTTATCTTTGTTAAAATAAACTTATTTGTACTTTTGATGTTTTGGATTTGGTCGTTTATGTCAGAAATTAAATATTAGCAAAAGGTTTTTATAAGAGATGCAATCTTGTTTAAAATGCGAACATAAAGGATTAATTTCTTGCACTTAAATTACTGAAATATTGATGAGACGAATATTTCATATAATGATAAGCCAATTTGAGAAATTTTTTCCCCTATGACACTGGAAAAGGAGAGATTTAAACCTAATTTATCTCATTTACAATTCCAGTGTTAATAACATTAAACTATGCCAATCTAGAGATTAATATTTAAATTTCAACATTATTTATATAATGCCCTAATCTGAAGGCATTACAACCCACTATATGTTCTTACTTAATATGGATACGCTAAGGCTTTTATTTCACTAATCCAAAAATTAGATACAGTATCAATATCTCACATATAGGGACACTTTTAAATATCATGTAATAAGCAAAAACTTCATAACAACTTAGTGGGCATAAACCAAAGGCCAACGCAATTTAAACTAAAACATCTTATAAAAAATCTCAAAAAACTTTACATTTATAAAAAAAACATATAAAACTTTATAAGATCTTTAATTTTGTCTATCTCCAAATCAAAACATCTAAACATCAGCAGGCAAGTCAAGTCCACTACAGTCCTCCTTGTAGTCTACATAAACATCATATCCAGCCAGATCAAACACTACACGATCATCATTTGCTCTTGAAAAATAGAAAGAAATGAGCACAATGAGCACAAAGGCCTAGTACCCCATACCACAAACACATGTACATGCACATGAACATATATAATATAGATTTCACATACAATCTAATATTATATGCAATAATCAACAGGTTATTATTTTGATTAAGCAGCAAATAATACAGTTTAGAACTATTAGCCATTAGTCCTAAACCAGGAGTAACTCATGACTTCGTAAAATCAATCAGTATGAAAATAGGTAATATATATATATATATATATTGGGAACTCCCACACATGTTGGGTACAGTTTTCGCACCACTCCTAAACTATTAATCATCTTTGTGCACAACTCCACTCGGAACAATGATACACATAGATCATTAGGGTGCTATCCTAGTAGCAATGATCCTTCCGATCTACTAGACCCAGCCATAGGTGTGATACCCTTAAATATAGATCGGAAACTCTAATCACAAAGGTGCCTTTTGTGTAATGGCTTGGAGTTTGTCGAAACTCCAAAGTTAAGCATGCTTTGGGTAGAGTAATCCCAGGAGGTGACCCCATGGGAAATGCTGGAGCAAAAAAAAACCATGTGTGTATGGCCAAAATGGATAATACCTCGGTGAGCGAGTTCTAAGTGTTACAATAGGTAAGCAAATCAAATTTAAAGCCAGATAATAATTAATTAATTTACAATTTCTAATCCTACAAACACAAGTAGCAAATAAGGTAAGGTCGTACCTAAAATCACATTAGGAATAAGAACCCTAACTTCACCAACAATTCCTAAATCATCAAATATTTAATCAAAACATCTTCTCATATAATAATCATAAATTCTCTATCATATAAACTCTATACTAGAAAAAACTACAAACTATAAATTCATACACACCTTTCTCCTTTGATTTGTAAAACCACAAAATCACTAAAAGAGCAGAGTTTCTCTAAAAACTCCTCCAAAAACTATGACTTCTTTCAACAAAAAATCAAGCAACTTAGAAAAGATCTCACTTTTTAGATCACTAAAGGAAAAGAAAAGATTTCACTTACCTATCTTTTGATACTTATTACTCCTTGATTGCAGAACACTAATCTTTAACAGACTGAGGGTTTTTCTCCAAAACTCCCTTCAAAATAAAAAGAGAACCTTAGGAATAGACACCATTAGATTATTAAAGACTTGACGATAACTAACTCACATTGATCTTGCTTTTTGATCTTTCTTGATGCAAAAATCACTATTAGAGAGGATTTTGCAAGAATTCTATGTTTAGGAATGGTTTTTGTGTATGAGGAAGCCTAGGTTATGTAGAAGCCTAGAAATAACTATTAATCTTTAACAACATCTCTTCATTTTTAACAATATCTCTTCATCTTTAACAACTCCTCATCTTTAACAATGTTTCTTTATTTTTAATAACGTTCTTCATTTTTAATAATATCTCTTCATCTTTAATAACATTTATTCATGTTTAATTACTATTGGTTTCTCTCAAATGATGATTTTGATGATAACAAAAAGGAGTAAGTAATTACTAACACATTCATTAAGTATGCAAGGATTCAATATAACAAAGTGTTTAATGACTTAAGAGAATGATTTCAAAGAGGCTCTATGCAAAGAATACTTTAGAAAGTGTTTGGAAAGATTTCAAGAACAAATGAGCTGTCAGAAAATTAATCAGAAGGTACTCCGCTAGCTTTTTAAACTATCAAAAGGTCGTTAGAAGGTACCTGCAACTTTTTTAAAAAATTATTAAAACGAATAGTGAGCTCTAGATTTGAATTTTTCTTTATGGATTTGATATTTTAAAGACCCATCTCCAATGTTGAGTATATTTGGGTAATATACTCAATGTGTTCCATAAAGTTGGTTCAATATCCATGGGATTCAAATTTCGTTGGATTAAAGTTCATTTTTTTTTTTAGAAAATTCTGTTTTTACAGCAAGGAAAAACTACATGACTTACAAGGTTCCTTTTTCAATAATTTATTCAAGTTTTTATTTGGGTTATGGAAGACATGATCCAAATATGCAAGGAACGTGTCTGATGATTTTTAGATCTCCCTCTCCTCTTTCCATATAATTTTGAATCACCTTAAATGGAGTTCATATGAGAGAGATGTGCATAATTTACAAGACTATACCAAATTTGAACATATCAGAGCACAACTCTATAGGTCCAACCACTTCACATTGAATTCTATATTGATACACTCCAAATTCACCAAAACTCAAAATATGAAAGTTTTAAATCTCTTTCTCCTCTTTTTATACAATTTTGATCACCTCAAATGGAGCTCATATGAGAGAGATGTGTGCAATTCACAAAATAGTGTTAGAGTAGTCCTATTTCCTTCTCTTGTGCATGAATAATTTCTTGATGTCCTACCCAGCATGTCATAAAGCTCCCTAAACTAAGCTTAAGAAATATCCCCAAATGTGAAACCAAAGATCTCATTTCTTTAGACTTCATGAGCTCTTTAGTCAATGGTTTTCGTATCCCTCTAAATAACAATGAATTTCTTCTAGCAATATCTTAAAGATAGGATCAGTAAATATATTGTATGTAATTTTGTAATACTCTTTCTACTTTCATGATGCCTTTAGACCATGGAGTGCCTAAAAATGATAGTTAAAGGAGTTCTAAGATTTTTGTTTCCTTGTATAATGTATAATTGTAGTTGTGGCCATATTATGATGATCATGTTTGCTTTCACATGTTTCTATATGTTGTAGTGTGGATTGACATTTGGATTGCTGTGATGCGATGCTTCTCATGTGTTACTTATCTTTTCCTTAGGTCCTTGTGATGATATCACAGCAGCTAGTTGCTCCTTTATTTGGCCTTGTCTTGGTTTTCTTCATTCTTCGTTCTTTTTTTTTTTTTTTTTTTTTTTTGAAGCTTGCATGAGATATTCACTTATGTTTACATTCTTATGTTACTCTCATATATCTTCTTGACGACGACTGACTATCACCTATGAAGTCTTGTTAGCTTTGTTGTTCCTTCTGTCATTTGTGAAACTGACTTATTTTTCATCTTCTTACGATACAGGTGTTATGATTCTCAAGTATTGAATCTTCATTGCTTCCTCTTTCTTCCTTTATAATGGTAGCGATCGCATTCAGTCGCTGCCACTTGTAACGAAAAATTTTGTCGAGTCAGCATTTTAGAAGATCACTACATATGCTTATGCATGGATGCCACATGTAGGAAAAGCTACTCATGGAGGGTTGAGTTAGAAGTTCTTATCATTGTCCATTCTCCCCTAATTGATGACATGTTACAAAAGGATGAGTTCAACTACTATTGATGCTCTTACTTCTTCGTACCATAACTAGAAATCATGTGTTGTATTGAAATCCTTTAATAATTAAGAGTTGTAATATCTTGAATGAGCGCATCAGCTTGATTTGAAGGCAATACATTATTCACATGCATCTACCTTTGATTGACCAACTGTAGTAGTGTCATATAAGCATACTGTAGCACCATGAGCAATTGAGTGTCACTTATGCATACATGCTTTGGGCATACTAACCAATGAACATTATGTGCACTTCCATAAGTAAGGATCATGCATAAGTAAGCATTTCGCGTTTCAAGTACTATAAATGTACATACAATTCATTGGGTTGTGATAGTTATCTACTCGTGCCTTTCTGCATTGTAATCTTCTTGGTCATGCAATGTTGTCTCTTTTTTTTTAAAAAAAAAATGTGTTGTATCAAATATGTGAAATTGACATTACAATGAAATGAACCCATCAACTCTATATCCATTTATATTCTTGATACTCATTTTCACCTTGGTAATATATCTAGTCATCATGCGCTTTGGAGTACTAGTTCTCATATAGTTGCAATACAAGAAAAGACATAGCAATGGGATCACTTCAATCCCTTAGGCACTTATAAAGTTATGGTAGGTATCGCAAACAAATAGCATGTCTTGGTGACAAGGGTCGTTACTGAACGCAACACTTAATTTTAAAGTGCTTAGGAGCAAAGCTTCAACCAAGCAGCAATATTATATGACGTGATAGTGTTAGAAATGAAGGGGCTTATTACACCATTACAAGCATTAAATTAACATGGTTGCTTCCTCACAACAATGTTTGGATGATCTATTAAGGAAAATGATAATTTACGCCTAATCAGGGATAGTATTATTGATTATGAATCGCGTTCATGCAGCAACAATGGCATTTATTATTAATCACTCTTGTGTAGCAATAATAGCATTTGAATCGATAAATTTTTATTAGTCAATGGGGTATTTCCCACTACTCAACTACATAGCACTCATCAAGTATCACTGAATGTTGAATACCATGTGACAAGGATTACTTAGCTTAATGGAGCTTGTAAATAGGATTATCTTCACTACTTGATAGCTAAAAATACCAAGAAGAAAACGGTGATGAGTTGTTGACATCGTGCACCTGGGAATTAAGCTCTAACCTGGTAGGAACGATGTTTAAATTGTATTTTATATTTGTTATTATTTTTCTTTTGTTACTAAAGGGTAACATTACCTAGTCCAATGTCCATTTTTTCGTTTTTCCTTTTTATTTTTAAACTAGCTTTGCATGCTAAGGAGACTAGTTCTTACTTTGCAACGACAATAGCAATGAACGAAAATAAGTGAACACATCACCATATTTTCATGAACAGTACTCATTGATTGAGTAATACAGCTCATTCATTAGTTAAAAGAATCTAATACTTTGTTTACACACAAAGAGAAAATAAATGAGTGAGATATGATAATAACTCTCTTAATTATAAGTAATCTCTCTCTAGTTCATATGGTACTTTGCTTTTTCATGCTACTATAAGCCTTTTTGCATTTTTTTATAACTCCATGACAATCGCACTTCTTTCTCTTTGTAAATTCTTCAATCTTAATTTCTTCTCCTGTATGTAGTGATTCCATATGGGATTCCACTAAATTCATATCTACTTCATTTTCATGTTTATAGAAGAAGGTAGCTTTAGTAAGGTGGAATTCATTACGATTGAACAGATTCTTTGTCGCGTGGATTAAGATATTACTTCCATTCCAATGACCTTTCATGCAATGATGTTGTATCGAGGGTATCATGTTGTACTCATGTAGCCATGTCCTTCCTATGAGAAGGTGGTAGGATACCGGGTGTTGATTACATGAAATGTGGCGAGGCCATGAATGGGACCAAGTTTAAAACTTACTTTGACATAACTGATTGTTATTGTAGAAGATTCAATAAAGCTATTCACTATGATGGGATGCTTCACTAAGTATCGGATATCTATTCTTGCATCTTTGAAAGTAGATATCGGCATAATATTAAGAGAGGATCCATTGTTGATAAGAGTCCTCTTGATGGGATAGTCATTGAGTATACTCTCCACATACAAAGGATGATTGTGATTGAAGTTCTCCAAGCACGTATCAATGCTAGTAAACTTAATGACATAATCCCTTATTGAAACTACTCCTTTCTTAGGTCGAACTATGTCGCATTCACTATAATGACATTGTGTAATTTGGTTAAGTGCAGTCATTGCTACAAATAATGCATAATAATCAAATCTAAGAAAATCAAAGAAGTTCTTAAAATTTGAAGTCTTCATTAAAGTAAAGAGGACATTATCATCCCTATGAGTTTCAATTTTAAATGCATTGTCATTTTCTCCATGCACCCCAACTGGATGTATGTCTGTTAACTCCATTATGGTAGGATCATGGATAACCATTACAGCAGGATCATAGATAATGGAATTCATAACACCACGCTAATTGCCATGAGCTAAAGTGTGTTATTTTTGACATCATTATTCTTAATGATAAACTCACCATTCTATACTCTTTCATTGAAGATCCTCTTCAAAGTAAAGCAATCCCTAGTAGGACGCCCCATAATCTCGTGAAATTTACAAACTTTAGGATAATATTTTTCTTCCCAAGTTGGTAAATGTTCTACTCTTGGAAACTTGAGATTTCTATCTTTCAACCACTGATCTAGTACTGCGTGCACCTTTTCCATTAAGCAAGGATATGTTACTGCTTCTTTTGCCTTCTCACCCTTAGGATTCTCAACCCTTGGTCTTTTCCTTTCTTTAGAATCTTCACTCTCTTTTGATAAACTTCACACTTCCTCCCCTTTGTCATGTGACCAAATTAGTGGCCCTTCATGCATTCTCAAATAGCATTGAGAATGAGACTAAATAAAGATTTTTTAGATGCATTGCATATTCAGTAAACATACCTTGAATGCAAATTTTCACGAACTCTCGTTCATCACATATATCTTGAATGTCTAGGGAACGTTCTCTAAAGCATTCAATGTAATTCATCAAGTCTTCATTAGGCTTTTGGCGAATTTGTCCCATATCAGTCAAGGTCACTCGTTCTTATGTGGAGAAGAACTTCTCTAGGAACATTTTGCACATAGTTGCCCATGAGTCAACTAATTTAGGGGGAAGATTAACATACTATGTTTATGTTTTTTCTATGAGAGACTGAGAAAATTCTTTCAACTTCAAATCATCATCAACGATATGGCTTAGCATCAATACATTGATTGTATGGAAGCTTAAGATCCGATACTCTCACATCAGACTTTGCTTGTATTTTCCTCAAATACATGTCTAAATCTTCTTTCGTAACGAATATTCCTTCAGATGTAGAAGTAGTAGCTTCAGTTAGTGCAGTTGAAATCGCCATCTGGAGTGAGTTGCATTGGGTTGAACAATAAATCCACCAATAACAATTTGTGGTGTAACTTGTGAGGATGAGGATCCTTCGGATTGAACATGTAATGTAAGCTGAGAGGCTGAAGGTCCTCCAAGTTCAATTCCTATGTTCACTACCTAATGTACAAGCGATTGCGTAATTACAGGCTCTAATGGTGGGACTTGCTCTCCAACTCTAATAGGATCCTGCTCAAAAGTAGGAAGAGGATTAATAGGTTGAGGTGCTTGAAACGCCTAAGGAGCACGTTATAGCACAACAATAGTAGGGGTGGACAAAGTTATACCTTATTGCGCAGGAACAATAGCAGCTATACCAGGTAGGTATTGAGTAAACATTGTCATGAATTGTTGGAATTGTCTTGTGGACTCTTGCATCGATTGATTGACTTGTACAGTATTTTCTTGCATAGTGTGCAAGATCGCAGCATTATCAGGTTGAGTACCAGCAAGTTAGTTAACATCCTCAAGTGCTAGCATGTCATGCTCAGCAACTTCAAGATTGGTATCGAGTTCTTGAGTTGTACCTTCAGTCGCGTCAGCAGGTCTCTTCCTTGGAGGTGCTATCATGTGAGTGTCAATTTCCCTCTTCCTAGTAGAGTCACCAAGAATGTGTGGGTAAGGATGTGATCACAATGATCACGTGCATGTCGCATGACTATCACTACATGTAACCTAGTGAAACAACATCTATGAGGGTGATTAAGTGAGAATTGTGTAGGAAGAGGAGTAGATAGACTAAATAGGTTCTAACTCACGTGTGACAAGCGAGGGAGCTAAGAAGCATCAACCTCACCAAGTATCACGAGATCTTGTGTGTTCTTGAGTAAATCAAGTGATTGATTCAATAAAATGGAAATTTGGCAATATGACAGCATTTGTCCAAGATTACACTTATCCAAATGAGGTGGGACTAGAGATATTTATAAAGAATCTAGTCATCGATGTTGTTCGTTAGATGAGATAGACAACCATTGGCTAGGATGAGTACCTCTCATAGTAGATATAAATGTGAGCTCTCTTATGGATCTAGACCCATTAAGACCTTCATTTGTAGTATATTAGCTAATTTAATAAAGGTTGAAATTAGGCAAGCCAATTCCAACGGGCCCTACTCCAAGTCTATCATGTCAATTTTCCCTTGATCATCCCAATTGAAATGAGCCTAACTCTTTATAGCCTGTCACATTAGCCCAAAGAGTTAAAATGTAAATAGAAATCAGGCTCAAAGCCTTTACAATCAAATCCATACATCTATAAAACACATATACAAAAAGATCAGCAGATATTGGCTCAGCTAGTAAGGTTTCAGTATATGACTAGTGATCATGAGATTGATTCTTATTATAGGCAAAAGTGTCTCCCTTGTGCTTATGGTTATGTGATCGATCATTATCAACGCTAATACATTGCTGGTAAATCACCTACCCCACTCAATTTCAGATATGGTGTTACTCGGTGATTTCCACTGTAAAATATAGTTGAGGATAACTATGATCTCCTATGGTGATAACTGAAGTTGAAGCCATCATAAAATTTTTAAAGAGCTAAAAAAAAGCACAAATACAAGAGGTCGATGAAGAAAATGAAATGACGGCATAAAGTAGCTAGGGAGAAATTCCGTCACCACTTGACAAAATTAATATGATGCAACACATACGTAATAGATAAATGAAAAAAATATCATTAAATATTACACATTATTCATCCTTCATGAAAAATCATATATAATAACTTTTCATTCATTCTCTTAGAGTGAAGCCTCTTTCATAGACATGACTTCTTATACCATATAACAAGCACTTCGGTCACAATCCCTGGAGCCATCTTGTAGGGATGAACTGGAATTCCAAGCTTCGGCATCGCCGATGAGGACACTACCACCTTCGAAACATATCTTGACGATGTCACTTAAATCGAAAGGTCAATAACACCATTATGCACACCATTTTCATCCCTTAATCTATAACTCAAATAATGTACATGATTTCCGGGCATAAAACTATCTACAAAATCTGAAACTGGTATTCTGGCAGCACCAATAAATTTACTGCTATTCTCATAATTATTCTTGCCCTTGGAATAGTAAACTTCAACTGAAATAAAACCTACATGCTGGGGCAACTCCATTTCAAGTGTATTATTGTTGTGTTTGCACTCATGATGACCAACTATTTTAGGCCACGTCTCTAGTTTTTTCGACGAGAAAATGTTGTTACAATCCATTATGACGATAACTAAAAATTTGCTTGTTATGGTTTTTTTTTTTTTTTTTTTTAACGGCTTTCATTGAACTGAACCGAAAACCAAATCAAATCGAACTACACTGCAAAATGCAGTTCTTTTATATTCGATTCAGTTTGCAATTTGGCTCAGGAAGAGCTTAAACAATTACGGTTCGATTCGAGGGATCGAACCGAATCAAATCATTTGAACCTGAACCAAATCGCTTCACATTAAAAGAAATAAAAAAATAAAAGCCATTTTATTTATCTATAACTCTTAAGCATTACATATTAGGACTTGTATTGCTCTAAGATTAATTCAATGAAATACAAAATTCTTATCATGGAATACATTGACAGAAGCAAGTTTTATACTAGGTTGTATCGTCTGCAACCAATAATACTGAGATAATTTAGAACTTTAAATTAATTGATACAATAAAAATTTAAATACATCATAAATGAAGAATATTATAAGTAAATGTGGAATTAATGCAAAAAAATAATTTTCTGAGTTAGTGTTATAGATTTATTAAAAATATATGTTATTTTAAATTCGAATTGAAAAATATTTTTAAAACAGGACAATATATGTCTTTGAAATTTTTAAATATATATGATTTGATATAATAATAAGTGACTTTAATTTTATATGCGATATTTCTCAATCTAAATATCTTTTTTTTTCTTGCGAACTCAAAGACTATTAATATTATTTAGTAGAATTAAATCCTTTAAAAGTGGTTTGAATCAAACAGTATATAGAGCGGTATGGTTCAAAACCCCAAACCATTAAAAGTGGTACGATTCATTAAGAATTTAAATCGAACCGTTTTACATGCGGTTCGGCTCGGCTCAATCCCTGAACCGAACCATAAACACTTTTAGTATTTTTCTTAATCCTTAAATCTGCGGTTGATATCACTTTCAATTGTAACAATCTTCGCATTTTGTTTTTGCATAGGTGTGATTGTGTTGAGGAAAGAGAAGAGAAAGGAGAGTGAAAGATAGATGTTGCTTCTCGTGGGGTTTGCATGATCTTTCTGGAATTTAGACGAGAGTTTTTTTTTGGGCCACATGGACAAGGGTTGACACGACCAAATTTAAACGTACTTTAATGGAATGACCCTTTAATTAATTTATATTATTTTAATTGTATGGAGAAACTTATTTGTGTTTTCTCAATATTTAATCAGAATGTGATCCAGAAATTTCATGTTTCCTCTTTCAGGGTCATTGCTTATTAATTACCCCGAGCATATTGATCATGGAAAGTAAATGTCCTGTTGGAAAAGTTTCATACTGTATGCTTTTAAATGGGTCAAGAAGTCAATCAATAAAATCCATATACCGATGTCTACATCACAAAGGATAATTTAATAAGGCAAATTTCGCAAAAGATTCACCCAAAATCAGCCATATTGTGTATGTGCACTTTGAAGAAAAGAAAATGACAGATGCATGCATAAAATATCAAGTACGAAGTGTGGTTAGATTGTAATTAATCGGACGGTTGTTATTTATTTATTTTTATTTTTTAACTTTTAACATTTTTATGGTAAACTATTACCAAACGCAATGTCAAAATCAATAGCTTGAAGATAAGGATCCAGCATCGCGTGGTCAAAGCTCAAGCCACGGGCTCCCAATAAAGACCAACTAAAACCAAGAAACATGAAACAAAGCAGCCTGGCTTTGGTCTGTCAAAATAAGATATTTAATTTTCTCGTATCCAACACCTCGGCTCTATTTGGATAGTTTATTTTATATTTGTATCTTTATCTATATTGAAATGATATATATAAATATATTCATTTTATATTTATATTTTATCTATATTTGATTTATTTAATTTTTTTTATGAAAACTGTTAAATTTTTTTTATCTGTCTCTATTTCTTGATAATCAATTTATGAGAAAAAAGTTTAAGAAAAAAATCTGTATCTATCAGAAAAAACTAACCAACGAGATAAAGGTCAGGCATTTTCTATTCTACTCATTCTGGATTTAAATTAAGGCATATTTGATTATTATTAATTTCTTAACCTCTATTTGTGAAATATGTTATTAGGCTTAAGGGATACTGGGCTGCTAAATTATTACTATTATTATGAAGAATATCAAATTGTACATTGCTTTGCATGATAATTCAATATGATACCTAAACTTTAAAGAAGTCAATTTATTATATTCTCAATGAAATTTTCGTAACTATTTCTATGATCTCACTAAACCACTTGCACAATTTCCTTATGTAAAAGAGATATTCTATTATTGAATTTTTCTACATTTTCTACTATCGTCTAGTAGACATTGTTAAGAAAAATCCCCCAAAAACCTGAAAGCAATCACAGATGATTTGCCTCTTGCTTGTAGCAATTACAATCAATCGAATAACAAAACAACTCAATAAGAACAAACAACACTAGGATTTACGTGGAAAACCCCAATTTGGGGAAAAACCATGGAACCAGCAACAAATAATTCTTTTACTATCAAATAATGGGATTACACAGACTTTCCTTACTAGATAACACTAGTGAATCACTTAATCATCACCACAAATCGGTGGATTACAATAGGAGTAGGCCTCTCTCTCTCTCTCCATAATCTCTCTCTAGGATTTAGGATAACCTCTACACTCATCTCATACAAACCATAGGAACAAACAAGTATTTATATGCAAAACAAAGGAAAAACCACGCACACAACATAGGTTAGTGCAATTAAAAGAAGGTTGGCAGCGTTGAGGATAAGTGCAAAACTTCGCGTTCCCACCCACAGTTTCTTAAGAGTTGTTACCATCTGATTACTTTGGATATATCATTGTTTCTTATCTTGACATTGCCATAATCACTAGTAGTGTAGGAGAAGAATTCACCATGTGAAGTCACATGAAAGGAGGCACCAGAGTTTATGACCCAATCATTGTCATGACATGTAAGGCTAACACGATTCTCATCCCAGGCAACAATAATCTCTTCATCTGATGTTGCAGCAGTTGTGTCTTCATCCTTTTCATCACCTTTATCCTTACCATGTTAAATCTATCCATGTATTTCAGATTGACTACTCTCTTAATCAAGGAGGTTTTATTCAAGGAAGTCTGCCCCTTATACATGGATTTCGACTTCTTCCATAAGACATCAACACTAGTTTCTTGAGCAACATGGTGATACATATTGTAATCAACCCATTGTCAAACATATTCGATAGTTTTTCCTATCCATGATTGCCCAATCTACATAAGTTTTATCTGTTGGCTTCACACCATCACTAAAGGCAAGTATAGATCTTTACAATGCAATAAATCTTCTTCCATCATAGATTTTTAGATGGAGTAATTCAATAAATTCAGTTTAATCATCATACTTGATGATTCTACCATGTCTGTGCTGCAATAAAATCCTAATTCTTTTTTTTTTCTTTTCAACCCTAGGCTCCGATACCACTTGTTAAGAAAAATCCCCTAAAAACCTGGAAGCAATCACAAATGATTTTTTCTCTTGCCTATAGTGATCACAATCAATCATTCAAACAACAAAATGATAGAATAAAAACAAACAACACCAGGATTTACGTGGAAAGCCCCAATTAAAGGAAAAACCATGAGACTAGTAGCACACAATTCTTCCAATATCAAATAATCGGGGTACACAGACTTCTATCACTAGATAACACTAGTGAATCACTCAATCATCACCACAAATCGGTGGATTACAACAGGAGTAGGCTTCTCTCTCTCTCTCTGGGATTTAGGATAGCCTCCACACTCATCTCATACAAACCCTAGCAAGAAAAAGTATTTATATGCAACATAAAGGGAAAAACACGCACACAACATAGACTAGTGCTATTAAAAGAAGGCTAGCAGTGTTGAGGACAAGTGCAGAACTTTGGCATTCCTACACCGGTGGCGTACCCCTTAGGCTAGAGACGTTGAATCTGGCCTAGCCAATCTAAAGCTCTCGGCAAAAATTTTTTAATTTGAAGGTAGGCTATTAACGTAATGAAAGCCAGCGATCTTTGTCCTCGTAGTGCCAGCTTACAGTAATATAATCTTCCTTTGATGCAAAAAACTCCTTGTTTCCAAGTCCTCTTCCAACTATATACTATATACTTAGAATATCCATGATTATACATTCATATGAGTTGGATCTATAACCTAACAAACATGATTGCCTCTTAGGAAATAAAACAAATGATATTAAGGAGATAGTAAAACAAATTATGAAAGGTTTGATTATGTATTAAATTGATCGTTTCAAAGTTTTAGGTACTAAATTAAATTTTCATAAAACATTTAGGTAACAAATTAGAAAATTATTATTATTATTATTATTATTATTATTATTATTATTATTATTATGATGCAAGATAAAGCTAGTTTTGCTACATGAAGGGTTCTATCCAATGGGTTATGGGTGAAACATCCATATATTTATGCTAATTCAACTTATATCTTATTATTATTATTGTTCTTGTCATTTCTAAAGGACAATGTATGAGTAGGATCTATTGTACCGTATCCATCTTTGACACACCCACCCCTTATTATCTATTTAAACATGTAGACCAAAAGCTCATGTAGATTATAATTTTTTGATAGTATGACATGTTAAATTTATGAAACAATGACAAGTTATCGAGAATTCAACTAAAAAATTTAATGTTATGGAAATATAATTGAAATTTTTACGGCATCCACAAATTCCATATACCTTATAGACTTTACAATAAACAAGTTTAAAGTGGTTTCGAAAAGTTACTAGGTGTATGATGCAACGGAAGAAAAGAGAGATAAGAATCATAATCCATTGATTC
The DNA here is from genome assembly GCA_024138025.1 of Combretum micranthum. Classification (NCBI taxonomy): domain Eukaryota; kingdom Viridiplantae; phylum Streptophyta; class Magnoliopsida; order Myrtales; family Combretaceae; genus Combretum; species Combretum micranthum. Next base: position 403,664 of record JAMXBD010001039.1, read on the forward strand.
TGGGAATTCCCAAATAGTGATGATTGATAAAGTCAAAATCCATTGAATCATGCATGATTGCAGAAAACGATGTTCTATATATCTATTGATTATGAGAATACCCAGCCAAATATGCATCAAAATTTGAAAACTCAATGAAAGTGCGAATTTTTGGGACAGAGATAAGCATTGCAATCTATCGATTTGCATATAAATACTACAATGCAATCTTCCATCAACCTATTGATTCCATAGAATATCATGAGAGATAGGAGAGACTAAAATATATTTTATTCCATTCATAAATAGTATGTTTGAATTAGTATTTATAGGAATAGTATCTTTTAATAATATTAATATATCTTTTTATATATGTCCGATGTTTTAATTAGATTGATTAGTATATCTTTTTATTATGTCTAGTTTTTTAAATAGATTTTATTTTTATCCTATAAATAGGCTAGCCTTGTAAAAGTTTAGTAAGAGAATTATGATGGAATAAAATATATTTTTGTCGCTCCTATCTCTCTGGTATTTTATGATGGAATCAATAGGTTGATGAAAGATTGCTTTATGATATTTGTACGTGAATCAACAGATTGCAATGTTTATTGTTTTTCCAAAATTCGCATTCTTATTGAGTTTTTGAATTTTGATACCTATTTATCTGGGTATTCTCATAATCAACAAGCGTATACAAGATCGTCTTCCAGCAATTGTGTGCGATTCAACGGGTTTCGATTTTATCACTTCTCACTTTTCGAGTATTCACAGAATCAATGGATTGTGATACTTATCTCTCTTTTCTTTCATTGTATCAGTATAATTAAATAATACCCGAAATTTAGGATTTGATTAAAATATGAAAAATGATTAGTTTACTACTAGTTTACTATATTTTTTAAATTGAAACTCAAAATTGGCATTAGATAAAACTCATTGTGCTATGTTTGGTTTGTAAAATAAATGTGATAATGGATAAAACCAGTCTCACAATACTAGAAAAAACTCAAGATTATTGTCCATCCCATTTAATGTTACAAAAATTTTAAAATATCTCATAACACATACTCTAAACTAATATTACCACCATCACCTCATATTTATCACCTTGACATTACTACCATACCACAATCTCCATCATTGTTACTAATGTGGATGTGATAATTAATAATAACACAACACTAGTATTAGATTAATATCATCACCATCATATTATTACTACTAAACCACCACGACTTCTGTATGAAAATGCAACTTTTTTTTTAAATTAACCATGAAATAGGGTAAAAAAGAAAAGATTTGTAAAGTATTGACCACTCATGCTCGCTCTCTCTTTTTTTTTTTTTTCCTAATTCGAGGGGGCCGTTTGCACCCTTACCCTCTTTGTAATGTAAAAGCATGCATACTTTGTCTTCCTAGCCTTTGGTCCTATATCCTCATAGCAATGAATCTTAAAAAAGATATACATGTCAATATAAAAAGCCTCTAAGAGTTGGTTAAATATGATGCAAGCCTCCTTGGATGATAAAGACGGAATTAAAGGAAACCAAATCTTCCAAAACTAGGTTTGGTAGATTCGAGATATTGCATATGAGATCAAGGATGTGTTAAATTATTTAACATTAGTGATCCATGTGACTTATGATATAACTTTAATATAAATGGTTAAATATGATGGTCATTTGGGCATAATGGTAATTTTGAGTCATACGATTTTAAAATCCCTCCACTATCCCTATTTAAATATGACAATTAAAGAAGAAAAGTATCGTATCTTTTCATAAGTGTCATTTCATTTTCTCCACCATCAAAGAAAACAGAAAAGTGAAAGAGAAGAGTAGGAGAAAATCATTAAGATAAAACAAAGACAAAATCAAGACAAATTTTCTTCTCTTTGTTTGAACTCAAAAAGCTATGGACAACGGTATGTCTCAAAACCATTAATTGATTGTTGCTATCATATTGAAATATTCGGTATTGGAAATTGGATTTACATAAAGATCCTGCATAAAAGAAAATTAAAAGAATGTATAACAATTGGTATTAGAGTGGGTATGTAAATACCTTGATTTGCTGTTAAAATTAAAGTCGTTTTGTTCATGTAATATAAATATTCCTTTTTTTTTTAAACGGAAAACCTAATATTAAATGTTCCTGTTTTCTCGAAATGGAATTCGCCATCACATAGAATTAAATGATCCTGTTTCTCAAACATTAATTTTGGTCTGGATGATGCTTTACAAACGTGGATAACAACAGCTAAAAATTTTCCGTGAAAGACATGTCAGGAGTAAATTAGTTAAAATTAACGTTGTTTCTGTTCGTGAATTTATGGATCAGCATGTCGTTTAATAAATATTATTATATATCCATTTATGATTTCCTAGTCAATTAACATTAAAGTGGTTTCTGTCGTGTAACGCATATCTGGATAATGATTGATCTGAGATTGAGAAATATGGCCACAGAGATATATAAGGTAGGGACAAATTTGTTTATTATAAATTATAAACACAATTTTCCTACATTTTAAAGTACTACTGTATATGTATGAAATTAGATTGAGAATAATATTTTCAATTAAATGTTTATTATATAGAAAGCTTGTTAGTCACCAAAGTGGCCTAGCTTGAAAAGATTTAAACATTTAAATTGTGTATCTTCAATTGTTCATGTTCATTTGATGCTAGTAAATGACATTAAAGTTTGAATTTGAATAGTTATGATCATTAATCATAATGCTAGGAGATCATCCAAAGATGGATCATTGCCTATAATTAATGATACTAAAAGAGATTCATTAATATACTGGGTAAATATGATTGTATATCCAAAGATAACATACATATTGACTTAAGTATGATTGATTGATCTATCAAAGTATATTTATCTAAGCATCATTATTGATTAAAGTTATTCATTAAAGTATCACCCAAAGGTGATCTTAAATACATAGTTAAAGTTTATCATTTATTTGAATCTATTTAAGTTTACTCAAAGCATTAATATGTATATTTGGATTACATTTGCAGCTTCTAGCAATTTATTTGCTTTGGGCAATGGCATGATCAAGTTCAACAGACTGAACTATGCGGAATGATCTGAACAGATCTAATTTCAACTAGGTATTTTGGATTTAAACCTAGCAATTATTTGATGAAAAGCCTGCAGCCATTACTGAGACTAGTACTGAGTCAGAAAAGTCTTTTTATGGGGCTTGGGAATGGTCTAATAGGCTGAGTTTGGACTTGATGCGAATGACGATGACTGAAAATGTTAAGCCATCGATGCCACGGAAAATGCAAGGGAATTTATGATGAGAATTAAGGAATACTCTCAATCAGATATAACTGACAAATCTATTGTAGGAAGCCTAATGAGTGAGTTGACAACCAAGAAATTTGATTTGTCACAGCCTATTCATGATCATGTGACAAGTATGGCTAATCTAGCAGCAAAACTGAAGTCAATGGGTATGGATGTGAGTGAATCCTTTTTGGTTCAATTCATCATCAACTCGCTTCCTCCTGAGTTTGTTAGTTCCAGGTGAATTATAACACCATTAAAGAAAAATGGAACCTTCAGGAAATAAAGGCCATGTTGGTTTAGGAAGAAGGGAGATTAAAGAAGATGAAGGATCACTCTGTTCATCTCACTATTCATAATGATGTTGGTAGCAGCAAGTCTAAATCATATAAGAAGAATAAGAAGAAGGACAAAGTCTCTATGAAAGTCACTGGAGGCCAGATCCATAAGGATTAGAAGATAGTTCTGCTTTCTTATGGCATCAAAGATTAGGTCATATATCCAAAGAAAGGGTATCGAGGTTGGTGAAAGGTGATATCTTGCCTCAATTAGATTTTACGAACTGGGAAGTATGTGTTGATTGTATAAAAGGAAAACAAATTAGACACACATCAAAGAACCCAGCCACAAGAAGTAATGAACTTCTTGAATTGATACACACTGATATTTGTGATCCTTTTGACATTCCAACATGGGATGGTGAAAACTATTTCGTCACATTTATTGATGACTACTCACAATATTGTTACTTATATCTGTTGCATGAAATGTTACAATCAGTTGACATCCTAGAGGTGTTTGTTAATGAAGTGGAAAGGCAGTTACATAAAAAGGTGAAAGTAGTAAGGTCAGATGGGAGTGGTGAATATCATGGTAAATTCAATGCAAGTGGACAATGTCCTGGTCCATTTGCAAAATTCCTTGAAAGTTGAGGCATATGTGCATATATAGAATACCTAACACACTGCAACAAAACGGTGTGGTTGAAAGGCGGAATTGTACACTTATAGATATGGTTAGGAGTATGTTAAGTTACAGCAATATACCTTTATCCTTATGGATGCATGCATTAAAAACTGCTGCATATTTGCTGAACAAGGTTCCTAGTAAGGCAGTCCTTAAGACTCCTTGTGAATTATGGATAGGTAGGAAACCCAGTTTAAGGCACCTTCATGTTTGGGGTTGTCCAGCAGAAATAAGGATATATAATCCACACGAAAGAAAGCTTGATGCAAGAACCATTAGTGGTTTCTCCATTAGCTACCCTGAAAAATAAAAAAGGTACAGATTTTATTGTCTTAACCAAAATACAAGAATACTTGAGTCTGGTAATGCTCAGTTCATTGAAAATGGTCAATTTAGTGGGAGTGGGGAATCACGAAAAGTGGATATTAAGAATTTCAAGAAGAGACCTCTACACCCAGTGTTTCTAATCAGGTTGTTGTTCCTTTTGTTGCATCACAGTCAAGCAACAAGCTAAACCGACAAGTTAATGTTCGAAACACACAAAGTTAACATATTAAGGTGAGCCAAGCAACAATGTGTAAGTCACAAATGAGCAAGTGATACCACAAGAAATGGCATTATGGAGGTCTACTAGACAGAAAAGACCAGCTATATCAAATGACCATGTGGTTTGCTTACTTGAATATGAATTTGACTTAAGCATTGATAAAGATCCAGTCTCATTTAGACAAGCCATGGAATGTAGTGATTCTGAAAAGTGGTTCAATGCCATGAAGGAAGAGATGAAATCAATGGATGTAAATAAAGTCTGGGAGCTAGTGGAGTTGCCTGAAGGATCAAAACAAGTTGGCTGTAAATGGGTCTTTAAGACCAAGCAAGACTCAAAAGGCAACATCGAAAGATACAAAGCCAGGCTTGTTGCCAAATGTTACACTCAGAAAGATGGTATTGACTATAAAGAGACATTCTCTGGTTTTCAAGAAGGACTCCTTAAGAATTATTATGGCTTTGGTGGCTCATTATGACTCAAAGCTTCACCAAATGAATGTAAAGACCGCCTTTTTAAATGGTGACTTAGAAGAGGAAGTGTATATGGACCAACCTGAAGGATTTATAACCACAGGACATGAAAATTTGGTGTGTAAGTTAAAGAAATCGATATATGGATTAAAACAAGCTTCCCAACAATGGTCTATTAGGTTTAATAATACCATTACGTCATACGGTTTCGTAGAGAACACCGTTGATCGGTGTATCTACATGAAGGTCAGTGGGAGCAAGTTTATTATATTAGTCTTATATGTTGATGATATTCTTTTGGTTGCTAATGATATAGGTTTGTTACATGATATAAGAAAATTTCTCTCTAAAACTTTTGAAATAAAAGATATGGTGAGTCATTCTATGTGATAGGAATAGAGATATTTCGCAATAGATCACAAGGATTGTTAGGATTGTCTCAGAAAGGCTATATCAATAAAGTATTAGAGAGATTTAAAATGGAAAATTGCTCTACAGGAATAGTTCCAATTCAAAAAGGGGACAAGTTGAGTGAATTGCAATGTCCAAAGAATGATTTGGAACGAAAATCAATGGAATCCACTCCTTATGCATCACTGGTTGGAAGCTTGATGTATGCTCAGACATGCACTCGGTTGGATATTTGATTCGCTGTAAGAATGTTAGACCGATATCAGAGTAACCCTGGAATAGATCATTGGAAAGCTATAAAGAAAGTACTTAGGTACTTACAAGCACCAAGGATTATATGCTTACTTATGAAAGGTCAAGTCATCTTGAAATAGTAGGCTACTTAAATTTAGATTATGCTGGATGTGTAGACTTGAGGAAATCTACATTTGGTTACATGTTTCCGTTGGCTAGAGGAGCAGTTTCGTGGAATAGTGGGAAGCAATCTGTCATTACTACTTCCACTATGGAGGTTGAATTTGTGGCATGCTTTGAGGCCACTATTCATGCAATATGGTTGCAAAACTTTATCTTAAGGCTTGGTTTAGTCGACAGTATAGCTAGGTCGTTAAGAATCTATTGTGATAATTCTGCAGCTGTTTTCTTCTCTAAGAATGATAGGTATTCTAAGGGTACGAAACACATGGATTTGAAATACTTATCTGTTAAAGAAGAAGTACAAAACCAAAGAGTGTCAATTGAGCATATCGGTACTAACCTGATGATAATGGATCCGTTAAGTAAGGGTTTGCTACTGAAAACATTTACTGGACATGTTGAACAATGGGCATTATAGACAGATCCTTATTGATTTGATATTTAATGTATATGTATATATACATATGGTTGTATTGCTCATATTGTTATGACACTTGTGAATTCAGTTAAAGTTATGATTTGGCTTGCTCTTTTGTTATCTACATCAAGTTGTATACAGTTATTGTTTGTGAGATAACTAATAGCATATTTGGAAATAATAATTTAAAGGTTTTAATGTTCCTCAGTTAAGTTATCATGAATTATGATGATCATGTAATACATGGAAGGAATCACATAGTTAAATGGTGTGTGACCACCATGATTCAGTCATTTTAATTCAATTGAGAATTATGACTTGACGCATTCTAAATATGGTGCATACTTAATTATTATTGGATCATCAAGTCGTAACATGGATCAAGTGGGAAATTGTTAAATTATTTAACATTAGTGATTCATGTGACTTATAGTATGATTTTAATATAAAATGTCAAATATGATGGTCATTTGGATATAATGGTGGGTTTTAAAATCCTTCAACTCTTCCTATTTAAATATGACAATTAAAGAAAAAAAGTATCTTTCCATAAGCGTCATTTCATTTCCAACGACGCACTGCTGGTTTCTTTGAAATATTTATTCCACCACGTGGAGGTGGAAAGAAGCGTTTGCATGGGCAATTTCCGCTTCCTTGCTACAACTCCTTAAGCGAAATGGTCATAATTTTGCATTTTCAACGTTTAAATACCAGATCTGCAGATATACATTGCTTTCAAACCCATAAATGATATTGACTCAAGTAATTACTAAAATAAAAAAATGTAATTAGAAAACAAAATAGAAAACAGAGAGAATTCCCATTTTTATCTTCATATTTTATTATTTAGTCATACTTAAAATTTTTTCTTTTATTACTATATAAATTCGAAATGGTCACATCGAATGTCTGAAAGCACGTATTTCAATATTAAAAGCCAAAAGTTCTGTTCAGATGTAATAGAAATGTGCTATGTACACAATGAAGTTATTTAAATTTTACACAATAATAAATCATCCAGCTTTGGTCATTTCGGACTTTTCCACGTAGTACACAAGTCTTGAAATACATGTTAAATTTCTACGATGACTTCAATCCCCCGTGATGTAGAGTCTTTGTACCGTTATCTACGACGAAACACGGGATGATGAATTCATGTGCTTGTCTTAACTGCTATTTAAATTTATTTTTAAAATCTATATATCTTCCACCTCTTCAATACAAAATACAGCTACTTTTTTCTATTTTAAAATTGATTATATTATTTTTATCTTTGTTAAAATAAACTTATTTTTACTTTTGATGTTTTGGATTTGGTCGTTTATATCAGAAATTAAATATAGCAAAAGGTTTTTTAAGAGATGCAATCTTGTTTAAATGCGAACATAAAGGATTAATTTCTTGCACTTAAATTACTTAAATTGGATGAGACGAATATTTCACATAATGTAAGCCATTTGAGAAATTTTTTTCCCCTATGACACTGGAAAAGGAGAGATTTAAACCTATTTTATCTCATTTACAATTTCAGTGTTAATAATATTAAACTATGCCAATCTAAAGATTAATATTTAAATTTCAACATTATATTTATAACGCCTTAATATGAAAGCATTACAACCCACTATGTGTTCTCACTTGATATGGATACGCTAAGGCTATTATTTCACTAATCCAAAAATTAGATATAGTATCAATATCTCACATATAGAGATACTTTTAAATATCATGTAATAAGCAAAAACTTCATAACAATCTAGTGGCATAAACCAAACCCCAACTCAATTTAAATTAAAACATCTTTAAAAAAATCTCGGAAAACTTTACATTTATAAAAAAAAACATATAAAACTTTGTAAGATCTTTAATTTTGTCTATCTCCAAATCAAAACATCTAAACATCAGCAGGAAAGTCAAGTCCACTACAGTCCTCCTTGTAGTCTACATAGACATCATATCCAGCTAGATCAAATACTACACGATCATCATTTGCTCTTAAAAAATAGAAAGGAATGAGCACAATGAGCACAAAGGCCCAGTACCCCATACCACAAACACATGTACATGAACATACATAATACAGATTTCACACAATCTAATATTATATGCAACAATCAACAGGTTATTATCTTTGATTAACCGGCAAATAATACAATTTAGTACTATTAGCCATTAGTCGTAAACCCGGAGTAACTCACGACTTCGTAAAATCAATCAATATGAAAAATAGGTAATATATACATATATTGGTGTTGAGAACTCCCACATACGTTGGGTACAGTTTTCGCACCACTCCTAAACTATCGGAATCATCTTTGTGCACAACTCCACTCGAAACAACGATACACACAGATCATTAGGGTGCTGTCCTAGTAGCAATGGTCCTCCCTATCTACTAGACCCATCCATAGGTGTGATACCCCTTAAATATAGATCGTGAAACTCTAATCACAGAGGTGCCTTTTGATGTAATGGCTGGAGTTTATCGAAACTCCAAAGTTAAGCATGCTTTGGGTAGAGTAATCCCAGGATAGGTGACCCCATGGGAAATGCTGGACCAAAAGGATAACATCGTGCATGTGTGACCAAAATGAATAATACCTCAGTGAGCGGAGTTCTAAGCATTACAATAGGTAAGCAGCAAATCAAATTTAAAGCCAGATAATAATTAATCAGTTTACAATTTCTAATCCTATAAACACAAGTAGCAAATAAGGTAAGGTCGTACTTAAAATCACTTTAGAATAGGAACCCTAACTTCACCAACAATTCCTAAATCATCAAATATTTAATCAAAACATCTTCTCGTATAATAATCATAAATTCTCTATCATATAAACTCTATACTAGAAAAAGACTATAAACTATAAATTCATACACACCTTTCTCCTTTGATTTGTAAAACCACAAAATCACTAAAAGAACAGAGTTTCTCTAAAAACTCCTCCAAATACTATGACTTCTTTCAACAAAAATTCAAGCAACTTAGAAAAGACCTCACTTTTTAGATCACTAAAGGAAAAGAAAAGATTCCACTTACCTATCTTTTGATACTTATTATTCATTGATTGCAGAACACTAATCTTTAACAAACTGAGGGTTTTTCTCCAAAACTCCCTTCAAAATAAAAAGAGAACCTTAGGAATAGATCACTCATTAGATTATTAAAGACTTGACGATAACTAACTCACATTGGTCTTGCTTCTTGATCTTCCTTGATGCAAAAATCACTATTAGAGAGGATTTTGCAAGAATTCTATGTTTAGAAATGGTTTTGGTGTATGAGGAAGCCTAGGTTATATAGAAGACCAAATTAACTCTTGATCTTTAACAACATCTTCATCTTTAACAACTCCTCATCTTTAACAATGTCTCTTTATTTTTAATAACGTCTCTTCATTTTTATTAACATCTCTTCATCTTTAATAACATTTATTCATGTTTAATTTCTGTTGGTTTTCTAAATGATGAATTTGATGATAACAAAAAGGAGTAAGTAGTTACTAACATATTCATTAAGTATGCAAGGATTCAATATAATAATGTGGTTTACAATGACTTAAGAGAATGATTTCAAAAGAGGCTTTGCAAGGAATACTTTAGAAAGTGCTTGGAGAAGATTTCAAGAACAAATGAGCTGTCAGAAAGTTAATCAGAAGGTACTCTGCTGCCTTTTTAAACTATCAGAAGGTTCGTCAAAACGTGACCTGCAACTTTTTTAAAAAAGTTACTAAACACGAACAGTGAGCTCTAGATTTGAATTTTTCTTTATGGATTTGATATTTTGAAGACCCATCTCTAATGTTGAGTATATCAGGGTAATATACTCAATGTGTTCCACAAAGTTGATTCAATATCCATGAGGATTCAAATTTCGTTGGATTAAAGTTATTTTTTTAGAAAATTTTGTTTTGACAGCAAGGAAAAACTACAAGGTTCTATTTTCAATAGTTTATTCAAGTTTTTATTTGGGATATGAAAGACATGATCCAAATATACAAGGAACTTATCTGATGATTATTTGTCTATACAAGGAAGTCAAAATTTATGAAAAACACGATCTTTTTGTTGCATGAACATCAGACGAAGGAATATGTCAACAACGTGATTTCAAATTCGAATTTCAAGTTCAAAATAATTATACAAGTTGTTGGAGATTTAAACTTATCCATTGGTGCAAGAATTTCGAGACAACAATAACAGGATCTCAAGTTATTCAAAATTTGCAATTTTTAAAGAAAAAGATGAGCTAATATTACGCACAAAATAAGGATCAAAGTGATGAAGACAAGGAAGGTGGATGATGACTCAGATTTTGATTCTAATAGTGATGAAGACGAGGAAGTCAACTCATTAGTTTGACATCTCAACAAAATTCTAAAGAAACAAGGTAAGCAAACTATTAAGTATAAGAAATATTACTCTAGTTGTGATGTAGGAAAAGGTTACTAAGAGAAAGAAAAGAAGAAGGAGAAAAAGGAAGTGGTATGCTATGAATGCAAGAAGTCAGGCCGTATTAAGTATGAATGCCCTGTACTTATGAAGAAGATGGAAAAGCATAAGAAGAAGCACAGATCATTACTTGCCACATGGAGTGATTTAGACGAGTCAGAAACTAAATCAGAAAGTACAAGTAAAGATGAAGAAGAAGCCAATTTGTGTTTGATGGCTACATCTGAGGTAAACTCCAAATCCAAAACTGAAATGAATGATAATGAGATATATATTGAGATGAAAAAGCTCTTAAGGGCTCTTAAAAAGGCTGATTTGAAGAATTCAAAATTAGATGCGAAAATAAAGCTTTGAAAAATGAAAAAGATGTTTTGAAACAAATAAATAAATTGCTTGTTGATGAGAATGATATTTTGAAAAATGATAATGAAAAATTGTTTGACAAATATGATGTTTTGAAGAAAGAGAATGAAATTTTGAAAAATGAGATCAAGGATTTAAAAGGAAGAGTAGAAGATTTGTCAATCTCTTAAAAGAACTTTTAGTAAGTTTAATGAAGGTGACAAAAAGTTAAACATGCTTATAAGTAGTTAAAGACCATCATTTATTAAGCATGGACTTGGATATGAACATGGAAATTTGAAAATAGCATGAATAAAACAATGTTTATAAAAGCAAATGAATCTGGGAATGAACAAGCTGTTATACAATCTATTAAGAGTAAGAACAGTAACGTAGAGGCTATACAAGAAGGTATGATCAACAAAATTATCCTATCAGAAGGTATGTTAGAAGACAGGTATGCATATAATGATTATCCAAGACAAAATTATTATCAAAAGGTAAATCAAATGTATCACAAACATCCATATGCATGTTCATTTTGTAATAATAGGTCATATAGAAAAATATTGTTTTTACAAAAGAAACAAGCTTAGTGATCAACAAGGAAACAAGTTTTTCAATGGACCCAAACTTGTATGGGTTCGTAAAGAAGTTTAACTTGTTTGTGAGTGAAGTGCAGGTACTGAAGGCAAAGGCAAATAGATATTATCATGATCAATAATTGCTTTGGTTTAAAAAAAATTAAAAATATATATATGTGCACTCATAAGCAAGAAGGAATAATCTGAAAATTTGGTACTATTGTTCCAACTCCTTATATATCCTTTTATTTGCTCTCCAAGTTTTGATATGAAAATAATTATTGAATTATTTTTAAAATTCAATTGACATCTTATTAAGGGGAGCTTGTTTTCTAAAAGAAATTTATAAAGGGGGAGAAATGTTTGAAACAAGATAAGTACATTGAACAAATGTGTTGAAATTATTTTACTTTGCAATTTCTTGTTATGTGTATATTAAAGGATAATTTTATGCAATAAAAACTGCATTTTTTTGCAATATATGCATTTTTTCTGCATTTTCTATATATTTTCTGCAATTCCATCATTTTTTCTACACAAATTATGCAATCTGTGATTTTGTTAAAAAAAATTCTGCATGTTTTTCACATTTTTCTACAGCTTATTAAAAAAAAGAGTATAAAAAAAGCCTACACTTTTGCACAAAAATGTTCTTTACATGCTTGAAAAAAATGCTTGGTTATATATTTTTTTTAATGAGTATTTTTTTTATGCTAAAAAAAGGGGGAGAAAGTAAACAAAATATGAGATAAATATTTAGATTGCACTTTACATTTAAAAAAAATTATTTTGTTTATATGAGTTTTTTTATCAAAAAAAGGGGAGAATGTTGGTTTTTCTCAAATGATGATTTTGATGATAACAAAAAGGAGTAAGTAAGTACTAACATATTCATTAAGTGTCCAATGATTCAATATAATCAAAGTGGTTTACAATGACTTAAGAGAATGATTTGAAAAGAAGCTCTATGCAAAGAATACTTTAGAAAGTGTTTGGAGAAGATTTCAAGAATAAATGAGCTGTCAGAAAATTAATCATAAGGTACTTCGCTGGCTTTTTAAACTATCAGAAGGTTTGTTAAAAGGTGACCTACAACTTTTTTAAAAAAAGTTACTAAACACAAACAGTAAGTCCTAGATTCGAATTTTCTTTATGGATTTGATATTTTCAAGACCCATCTCCAATGTTGAGTATATTTGGGTAATATACTCAATGTGTTCCACAAAGTTAGTTCAATATCCATGGGGATTCAAATTTCGTTGGATTAAAGTTATTTTTTTTTTAGAAAATTCTATTTTGACAGCAAGGAAAAACTACATGACTTACAAGGTTCGATTTTCAGAAGTTCATTCAGTTTTTATTTGGGATATGGAAGACATAATCCAAATATACAAGGAACTTGTCTAATGATTATTTGTTATACAAGGAAGTCAAAATTTGTGGAAAACATGATCTTTTTGTTGCATGAACAGTACCAGACGAAGGAATATGTCAACAACGGTGATTTCAAATTCGAATTTCAAGTTAAGATAATTATAAGTTGTTGGAGATTTAAACTTATCCACTAGAGCAAAAATTTCGAGATAACAACAACAAGATCTCAAGTTATTCAAAATTTGTAATTTTTGAAGAAAAAGATGAGCTGATATTACACACAAAATAAGGATCAAAGTTTATCCAATTGATTTCATAGTCATTGGAAAATACAAGGATAAGTACACCCACCCAAGATGGAGAATGGCAAGCACAATCACGTGAAAAACAAGAGAAAACAAAGAGCCACGAATTTCCCTTAGATTTGAGCAAATTTACTGTTATTCCATTTATCTTCTTTTGTTCGAAAATTTTGAGGACCCATACTTTATTTCCTCTGATCTAGATTTATTCATTTGATGAGAGATTGAGAGTTACAAGTAGACTCAGTAGATTGATTACTTAGGAGAATTAAGCTGAGTGAATAGTAACCAAAGATAATTGGCAAGAACATCTTGTAACTTTATTGATTTGACTGGAAAGTGGAACACAATCGGTGTGAAATACCTGGACCCTGGCTTGGAGATAGAAAAGAGGATTGACGATTAAGACGGAATCTCTATAATTCGACTTTGCACTCTCTACTCCCTTATCTCTCTTTAGATTCGTGCAATTTTATTTGTTGTTCATAATTGTGATATATGCTCAGAAGGTTGATAAGAGAGTAACTCACTTATATTTTCTTAATAAGAGAGTTAGTCAGAAGATTTCTGAGAGTAAAAAGTTTTGAATTGGTATTTCATTTTTCGTGAGCTTAAACAAATCATTTTTATTTGAATTATTGTTCAAAGTTTTTATTTGTCCTCTTGGTTATCTTTTCGGGACCAACAATTACATGTTTGCTAAACGATAAAGCATTTAATTATAAATTATGTGGAGCATAAAACCTTTTTTTTTTAATCAAATGACACTTTTACCTTCACTATAAATTATTTATCTTTATATTACAATATTTGAAAGTTGCAGAAGTCGTACTAGTATATTAAAATCATATAATGTCTCATAATTATAGAAATGCGTAATATAATATGGTTATCTCTGCTGTAGGTTGTGGCTATAAGCAGCATCATCATGTGGCAAAAATCTTTATAGATGCTTCATATCTTTGAATTTACATTATTTTTTGCCAAAGTGAAGAGTTAACCCAGTAACTGGTGAGCTATGTTGTATATCATTTCGCAAATGGATCTTCTTCTTCATCTCTCCGCTCATATTTGCACGGATTATTGTCGTAGTTCTCTTTCCCTCCTACATTTTTGCATACTATTTTGTTGTTTTATCCTTTATGTGTAAAACTTATTTGGGTTATTCATGTTGATTATGATGTGTAGAGTAAGTTGATATGTATAATATATATATATAAATAATACATATATTGTATTTCGATTTCCAAGCAAAGTATATTCTTCAGATATTTATTATTTTACATTTTATAAGAAAAATATATATATATATATCATAATTAAAGTAAAATTTAAGTAAAAAAAAAAAAAAACAAGGTTCTGGGAAAAAATAAATTATAGAACTTGCATATACATGCCTAGCAATTGAAATAACAAGTTTTTTTAAAGTTAAAATTTTCAATAGGATGGGTACAATACAATGTATCATTTGTATATTAAAATATAGTTTCTAAGATAAATATAGGGTACATAGTTTTTATAATTGTATGTTATTCTCTAAGAGTAGGTTCCGAGAAATCCATATATGTATGCTATCCTGCGATCCTCAAGATCTATTCGTACCCTATTTTTTGTTATAAGTTACTCACTCACTCTTAATTAAAATACCTTCTTCTAAATTTTGGGATCCCTTATGAAGGATTTAAAAGGTGCTCCACATTTCTA
This sequence comes from Combretum micranthum, assembly GCA_024138025.1. Classification (NCBI taxonomy): domain Eukaryota; kingdom Viridiplantae; phylum Streptophyta; class Magnoliopsida; order Myrtales; family Combretaceae; genus Combretum; species Combretum micranthum. The sequence continues at coordinate 418,942 of JAMXBD010001039.1, forward strand.
ATTTTTTGACAAATGTTGAAATAACTAATATTAGATGAATTGATAGTATTTAAAATATTAAATCCGAGGACATAGGAACCCTAATTTGAAGGACATTCGATCACGGTTCACAAACTTGCATTTTGAAGTATTCACTAGAATGTATCGATTAAAAAAAATTTAAAAATCATATAGAAATGGTAAAACTGTAAATCTGTAAAATTCTACACTTAAATTTATCATTTCACCTAATGCATGCATGCACTTAAATAATCTTGTATCGATTTTAATAAAAAAAAAAAGAAAATAAAGATATAGCTAACCAGCATGTTTATAACCATGCCTCGGATAAATAAAAAGGTTTTTAAGGATGGAAGTTCCTAAGAAAGTGATATAGATATCAATGTTCCCCAAATTCTCAGCGCAAATCGTTGACAACTTGCATACTATCTAGCTAATATAGTAATTTTTTTTTTTTACAATTTATGATTTTTTAAGGTACATTTAGTAAAGAAATTTAAAAAGTAATTTGTTAATATCACAAGTTCTAAAATATCTAGAGTCTAATTATATGTGAAAGTTAAAACCTACAATAAATACTTATAAAACCTATTTATGTGATATTAAATAAAATTATAAAACTTGTACAAATTTCAAAATTAAAAACTTTGTAAATACTTTTACATATTAATTAGTATTATAATAAAACACATATCTCATATAATTTGGGAGTTCAAGTATATATATACAATCATAATTCTTTTAAAATAAAAATAACAAGTTATTCTAAAATAGAATAGTACAAATCATTTTATAATAAAACTTTATGAAATATAGTCTACAAATAATAATTTTGAATATAAATGGTTGCAAAATGAAATATGGAATATCATTATTTATTTATTATATATTAATATTATTGTATAATATTTAATAAGGTAAATACATAATACCTTGAAACCTGTATCTTCTACAATATAATACATGTTCCAGGATAGGTAAAAGGTATGAAGAACTCATACCCATACTATATCCTATGAGAGTAGGTTCTAAAATTGATATTCATACCCTACCTTGTGGCCCTTAATACCCATTTGGACCATATTTGATCTAGCAGGATCCGGAATGGTACCTTATACGATAGAGTTATCTTCTCCCCTAGTACAAAGTATAAAAAAAAGAACGGATAAAATTATAAGATCCTCAAGGAAGAGAATTCCTTAAGATACTAATATAGCACTTGACCTAAGGTCTATTTAGTTATGAGATTTTTATTTGTCGTATCTGATCTTTATCTGCATATTTATATCGTATTTATTTTGTCTTTTTATGCATAAAATTATTAGTTTATTATTGATATATATTTTTTGATAAATTTTTATTTGAAAACGATAAAATATGATGCAAAAAAGTACAATGGAAACAAACAGTCTGATTGTTGAGGTTCTTATCGACGCAGATGCTCTGGAAAAACGAGAAGTGTGCTGTTGGGGCCTTGGAGGGGAAGAATACCACGGGAAGTAACATGGACAAGGATATGACAGTCTCATTCTATAATGGTTTGACGAAACTTTTCATGTATTCCTCAATTCGATTTATCGTCGAATCAGCAGATACTGGTACTTTCACGAGGTCTCCTTCTTATTTACGCACCGCCAATCAGCAGTTTTAGCAAGTAAATATTCATAAAAAATTATACGGCTGGTGCCACGTGTTATAATACAAGTGATAAATAATATGAATAAAATTTTAATAATTAGACTATATATAAATTGCCAACAGTACTTAATTTATAAAATACTCATCTTAGGGCATTTTTATCGCTGAAAATTTAAGGGATATGAGTAATGTGATAATTGTTTGTATAATAAATTGGGTTATTTGTTAGGTTACTTAGTAATTAAAGTTGTTTGAGCAAGTAACCCTCTCACTCTTATTCTTATTAGTCATTTCACACTTATTTAATTTTATAATATATATATATACATATTATTTTAAGGTAATAAAATAAAATAAACACTCAAAAAAAAAAATAGATAAGTAACTCTCTTAAAAAAAAAAGATAAAGTAATAAAATAAAATGAGACCCAAGCTTTCTGTTGAGCCTAGTCATCTTCTATCGAACTTGAAATTTAAGCTAAAGCTCGATTTGCTTAGCTTGTTTTCCTTTTCTTTAACCTAAAAAAAATATATTGGAGCCCCTATACATATAAAGATACACATATATTAACAGAAAATAGTTGTTGTTGTTTTAATTGTATATTTATATATAATATATAATAAATATAAAATACACTAATCTATAACGAGTTTGTCTATAAGCTTGTTAACTAACTTATTCAAGAGTCTACTCACGAGCTTGTTCCCAAGCTTACTCGCTAGTTTGTTTATGAGCCCAAACAAACTTATTCATGAGCAATTCACAGTGTAAACTAATGCTCCAGCTCCAGCCAGTTCATTTAAATAAACAATCTTTATTTTATATTCATGCTCGGTTTATTTGTAAACCCAGTAAGCACTAGTAAGAAGCTTGAGTTAGGCATTAACTTTCATCCATTTGACTTAGACTAGGTAATAATTTAATTGAGATTTGAGGTTAGCATAATTATATAATAAACATTTTCAAATTTGATAAAATGAGAATTTGTTATGGATAATCAAGTTTTAAAGAAATAATATCGGAACTTATTAAGTAATATTTTGAGTCAAGTTTAAGTGTCAAATCTAAAGTTGTGTAAGCCCAAATTTAAACTTATAATAAATTGGCTTGGTTCCTTTTGTTTGAAGCTTTTAATATGGAGTTCAATTAACAAACAATCAATCGATATAGGATATCAATATGTTTTCTCAAAGTTACCCTAAAATGGATACAAATTAGAGAAGCTAAAAAAAATGAGAGAAGAAAACATACACACTAACAAGCACACACACTCACAAACACGCATACATGCACAACAAGTTGTCTTTGTTTCTTCTTCTTCTTCTTCTTCTTGGTTCTATACATGTTAATTATTTATATTTGAAATGAGAAAATTCACTTACATTTATATACAATATATTTTATACAAGTGAAAAGGAATTTTTCATTGGTGCTTTTATAAAAATGTAAAAGTTAAAAAGTCTTACTTTATAAAGATTTATTGCAAATTAATTTTAAAACTAGGGCATATATATATATATTATATATATAGGCCGATAAAACTAGGGTATATGTATACTTTTATCTTGACATTTTTTACATTTATTTCTTAGCAAGTACGGTCTCCTAAGTTAATATAAAAATAATACTAAACAGATTTAAATAAAATAAATCAAGCATACCATTGTAATAGTAATAAAATAACTGAGACATGAAGATGGCGAAAGGACGAAAGATAAATCTAATAATTCAACTAATTGGAAAAATTAATTTAAATTTATTAACTTAAGTTCAATTAATAAAATGGACTTTGAAATTAGGCTGTAAGTGATGACTTTTATCACTTGCTTTATAATATATAGGAACCATAAGCCCATGAGTTGAAATAAACCTAGTTTTATATATGACACTTTCGGAACAAACATGTATTATTAAGATGTATTGATGCCCTCGGAGAGAAATTTTCTGTATGTGTGGATAATGTTAATTGAACATCATGTAATACTAAATTTGGAGATTTTAATTCCTTTTCTGTATATTCAGTTCCCTGGATAGACTAAAATGATAAGGACAATCAGATGAAACTTTATATGAAATTATTTATCCAGGACTGGCGAACTACACCTGCTTTATAAGTGCTCAAAATTATCATCTAATTAAGTAGATAAATTACGTAACGGATTACCTGAAGATACTTTTTTTTTATAGTAATTATATTATCGTTATCATGAATAATTAAACACATGTTTTCAAAAGCATTTCAATTTTTTTCCCAATAAATTCTCCGCACCAATAAACACTTTAAATTTACATACAAATTAACTTATCTCTGCTTATTTATTACTTCAATATTTTATTATATATAAGACACCTAAATTTTTTTCCATAATGCTGTAATAATATTACAGATATACGTGCTAGATTTTAATTTTTTATATATATTTTTTTCAATTTCCATTTCCCACATTCAGAAGTATTTGGGTGTAATTAATAGTTACAATTAGGGGGGGGTTGGGGGCTGTTGGGGAAAGTAACCTTACAATTTTATCACTAAAATGTAAAAACTGATCGAACCTATGAGATCGACGAAATTAGCTACGACTGTCATTAGTACGACGTAACACATACGTAATACATAAACGAAAAATATCGATAAACATTACACAACCATTACTCTTCATCCTTCGTGAAAAATCATAACTTTTCATTTATTCTCTTAGAGCGCAGGCTCTTTCATATACACGACTTCTTACACCAATTAACAGGGACTCCGGTCACAATCCCTGGAGCCATCATGCTGGGATGAACTGGAATTCCAAGCTCCGCCATCGCCGGAGAGGACACCATCACCTTCGGAGCACATCCCGACGATGTCACTTTAATCGAAAGGTCAATAACACCATTGCGCACACCATCTGCATCCCTTAACCTATAACTCAAATAATGTACATGATTTTCAGGCATAAAACTAGATACAAAATCCGAAACTGGTATTCTTGCAGCACCAATAAATTTACTACTATTCTCATAATTATTCTTCCCCTTGGAATAGTAAACTTCAACTGAAATAAAACCTACATGCAGGGGCAACTCCATTTCAAGTGTATTATTGTCGTGTTTTTTGCACTCATGATGACCACCTGTTTTAGGCCCCTCTCTAGTTTTTTCGACAAGCAGATGTTGTTACAATCCGTTCTGACGATAACGAAAAGGTTTTTTGTTATGGTTTTTTTCTTAATCCTTAAATCTGCGGTTGATATCACTTTCAATTGTAACAATCTCCGCATTTTGTTTTTGTATAGGTGTGGTTGTGTTTGAACTTGGAGAAAAAAATGAACAGATACAGAGTTGTACTAATTATTGTTGGGTAATCGAGGGTCAATATCTTGTATTGTCGTGTGTATTATGTGTGTCTATATATATATATATATATATATATAGGTGTTGAGGAAAGAGAAGAGAAAAGAGAGAGAAAGATAGATGTTGCTTCTCCTGGGGTTTACATGATCTTTCTGGAATTTGGACGAGTTGACACGACCAAATTTAAACGTACTTTAATGGGTGATCCTTTAATTTATTGATTTTATTTTAATCGTATGGAGAAATTTATTTGTGTTTTCTCAATATTTAAACAGAGTGGTCCAGAAATTTCATGTTTTCCCTCTCTGGGTCATTGCTTATTAATTACCCTGGGCAGATCGATCATGAAAAGTAAATGTCTTGTTAGAAAAGTTTCATACTATATACTTTTTGAATGGGTCAAGAAATCATGTCAACATCAAAAAGAATAATTTAATAAGACAAATTTCACAAAAGATTCAACCAAATCAGCCAATTGTGTGTGTGCATTTTTGAAGAAAAGGAACCGACAGATGCACTCATAAAATATTAAGTACGACGTGTGGTTATGTTGTAATTTACCGGACAGTCGTTATTTGTTTTATTTTTTATTTATTTAACTTTAAACATTCTTATAATAAAACTTACCAAACAGCAATGTCAAAATCAATATGCTGGAAGATATAAGGATTCCAGCATCGCGTGCTTGGAGCTCAAGCCACGGGCTTCTAATAAAGACCATCTAGAACCAAGAAACATGAAACAAAGCAGCCTGGTCTTTCTGTCAAAATACTGGGATGCATGCTCGTTTGAATTTATAAGATATTTAATTTTCTTATAGCCAACACTTCATAAGGGTAAGACATTTTGTATGCTACCAATTATTAATTTCTTAACTTCTATTTGTGAAATATATTATTGGGCTTAAGGCATACTAGGCTGGTAAATTATTATTATCATCATCGTCATCATCTTCATCATCAAATTGCACATGTGCTTACTACGAGATTTAATATGATACATGAACTTTACCGAGGTCAATCTATTATATACTCAATTAAATTTTTTGTAACTATTTTTATCAACCTCACTAAACTACTTGCTTTGTTTTCTTATGTGAAAGAAATAATCTGTTATTGAATTTTATATCATCTAGTATACATGGTTGCCTCATCTATGTCAGCAGATAAAGCAAATGATATTAAGGAGGTAGTAAAACTAATTATGAAAAGTTTGATTAGGTATTAAATTAATTATTTTAAAGTTTCAAATACTAAATTAATTTTTCATAAAATGTTTAAGTACCAAATTAGATTATTATTATTATTAATTTGCAAGACAAAACTGGTTTTGCCACATGAAGGGCTCTATCCAATGGGTTAAGAGAGAATCGACCATACATTTGGGCTAATTCGACCCACATCTAATTATTATTATTATTATTATTATTGTTCTTGTTCTTTTTAAAGGGTAGGGTACGAGTAGGATCTCTCGTATGTTGTCCATCTTTTACGCACCTACCCCTATTATTATCTATTTGAACATGTAGACAAAAAAAAAAAAAAAAGGGAGAAGAAGAAGACCAAAAGTTCATGTAGATTATAATTTTGTGGTAGTATGATATGTTAAATTTAGAGGTGTGCATGGTTTGGTTAACTAGTCCATGATCCCATTTTTTGAACCGAATCAATATGATTGGTTTTTTAATATCATAAACCTAAATCAGTCCATTATTAATGGTTAATTGCTTTAATGGGTAACCCTTTCTTTTGTTAATATTTTCAGTTTCTAATTTTAACCATTCAATGTAATGATTAACTAAAAGATGTTCATTAACTGTATTTGTAGTTATAAACATGAAAAATTAAACTCTTTTATTTCATAATTACATCGAAAAGTTGCAAATAAACAAATCAAATAACTACAAAACTAACATATAAAGAATATAAGTCTAATACAACATTACAAATAATAATTAAAATATAAAAGTTCCAATTTACAACGTGTCGCAAATTACAATAGATTTTAGGTTCTTTATCGTTGTTTATTTATATTTTTTTAAAAATTAATTATACATGTATATATATATTATATAATATACTTATAAATATTGAACCGGTTAATCGTTAAACACTAGTTTGTGGTAGTTACAAACTGAAATTGAAAACCAAAAAAAAAAAAATCTTAATATTAAATTGAAGCCGATGGATTAGTTAACCATATTTTTTGGATTGGTGTTTCGATTTTGATTCAACTTTTTTGATTGATTGATTTTTTTTCCTATCCCTAGTTAAATTCATGAAACAATGACAAGTTGTCAAGAATTCAACTAATAAATTTAATGTTAAGAAAATATGATTGAAATTTTTACAACATCCATAAATACCATATACCTTATAGATTCTACAGTAGACAAGTTTCAGAGTGGTTTCGAAAGTTACTGGGTATAATTAAATAATACTCAAAATTTAGGATTTAGTTAAAATATGACAAATTACGAGCTTATCATATTTTCTAAATTGAGACACAAATGTGGCATTGATTTGCAACTTTTTAAGTTATTCGATTAGATAAAACTCAATGTGTTACGTTTGATTTGTAAAATAAATCTGCTAAATGGACGAAGCCCGTCTCATTGTACTAGACAAAACTGAAGATTTTGTCCATCCTATTCAATGTTACAAAAATTTTAAAATGAATACCTCATGACAATTACTTTAAACTAATATTACCACCATCATTTTGTATTTTACCACCCTAATATTACTACCACACCGGAATCTCTATCATTATTACTATTCTCGATACCTTTTTTAAAATTAATCCTAAAATAAGGTAAAAAAGATTAGTAATATATTGGCTACTTTAAAAAGGGTGCGCATCCTAGGTGTACACTCTTTTTATATAGATATATTTTTTCTAATTCAAGGGCAGTTGACACCCACACCCTCTTTGTATTGTAAAAGGCATGCGTAGTTCCTCTTCCTAACCTTTGGTCCTTTTATCCTCATGAAAAAGTATCTCCAAAAAGATATCTATAACGACATAAAAGCTGCTGAGAGTTGGTTAAATATGATGCAGGCTTTCCTAGATGATAATGTCGGGATTGAAAGAAACCAAATCTTCCAAAACTAGGTTAGGCAGATTCGAGATATTGCATATCACATCGAGGATGAGGCTTATGAGTTCCTGTTTTGTGTACTGCATCACCTTCATAGACGTAGACTCACTAAGGTAAAACGCAGTCTTCTTTATTCGCATTTTGACAAGATACACTTAATCAGATGTCTCTGGAGAAGAAAGACGTCAGGACGAAGATTGAAAATTTTATTGAATGCCTTGCTTCGTTTCATGTCTTGTGTTGTCTAGATATTCAAAAAACACTTAGGACGGCACAGGTGCTAGCCGTGACCTCGAATTAAGAAAATTTTAAAAAAAGAAGGCGCGCCTCGCACACACTCTCCCTCTTTAGAATGATCAAAGGCACAGTTTCCAGACACATCTTTGACATTTATATTATGATTTTTTTTGTACCGTATTTCATCATTTATTTAAAATATAAAAGTCATATCTCCGTACAAAACCCAAACCATCACTATCATACCACCGCCAACACTTACTATAGTATTTACGCATGATCAAAAGCATATACCTTAGGGAAAAAAGGAAAAAAAAAAAAAAAACGATTTTGTGATGTACTAAGCACACCATACATGGTACAAAATATTTATACTATCATCTTATTCTAATCCTGCAGTGTAATCCACCATTGTTACTATTGTGAGATAATACAAGAAGAGTTTAGCTGCCACATGATTGTGAACTACTTGAGTTTTTGGTTATGCAACCAATGACCTTTAGTTAATTTATGAAGTTTAGCATTTTCATTTAAGTATCTTACTTGCTTTTAAAGTTGTAGGTCATGCTCGATAGATAAATGTAAATCAATGAGATTTATGATACCAAAAGTGGAGTTTTCTCTCCTCAAAAGTATCCATGATGAATTATAATGACTATGACAATCTGTCAATCTTGCCGAGGGTGACGGGGAAAAAAAAAAAAAATTAAGAAGTCCGATTATCGTGCATAGCACGTTCTCCGACAGGGCACTGCTGCTTTCTTTGAAATGTTTATTCCACCACGTGGAAGTAGAACGAAGCATTTCAATGAGCAATTTCCGCTTCCTTGCTACAACAACTTAAGCTATCCAGTCATAATTTTGCATTTTCAATGTTTAATCATGACATATTACAAATAGCAGATCTACAGATATACATCGCCAAGACAAGTCGACCGATATAATGAATAATCATTAATAAACTTATGTTTAGTTATATATCCTTAATTCTTTTATCTTTATTATTAATTTAATTTTTAATTAGGTTTGTTATTTTAAAAGGTTACTCTCAGACCCATAAACGATATTGTATCAATTACTTATTAAAATAAAAAAATGTACTTAGAAATCGAAGTAGAAAACAGAAAGAATCCCCATTTTTATCTTCATATTTTATTACTTAGTGATATTTAATATCATCCCCTTTACCACTATATTAAATTCAAAATGGTCGCATCGAATGTCCGAAAGCACATCTTTTAATATTGAAAGCCTAAAGTTCGGTTCAAATCTAATAGAAATGCTATGAACACAATAATTTATTTAATTTCACACAATAGTAAATCATGCATCCAGCTTAGGTCATTTCGGACATTTCCATGTAGTGCACAAGTCTTGAAATATATGGTAAATTTCTCTGTTGACCTCACTCCCCTGTTATTTAGAGTCTTTGTATTGTCTACCACGATGAAACACAAGATATATGTTAAAATCTATATATCTTCCACCTCTTCAATACAAAATACACAGCTACTTTTTCTTTTTTTAAGATTGATTTTTTTTTTTTTTATCTTTGTTAAAATAAACTTATTTTCACTTTTGACGTTTTTGATTTGTTCATTTATGTCAGAAATTAAATATAACAAAAAAGGTATTTATAAAAGATGCAATCTTGTTTAGATTCAAACATAGAGGATTTTTTTGCACTTGAGTTACTGAAATATTGGATGGCACGAATATTTCAAAATGGAGAGTTAAACCGGTGACTGATGAGCCACGTCGTATATCGTTTCGCAAAAGGATCATCTTCTTCTTCTCTCCTCTCATATTATTTGCAATGATTATAGTTGTATTTTTCTCTACCCCCCACATTTTTGCACACTTTTTTTTTCTTTTTCATTTTTTTATATGTATTGTAGGAGCATATACTTGAGAAAAACTAGAAAGTATTAAAGTTATGCTACTATCTTTTATCTTTTATGTGTAAAACTTATTTGAGGTTATTTATATGTTGATTATGATTGTGTAGAGTAAGTTGATATATATACATATATATAATGTAGTATGTATATTGTATTTCGATTTCCAAGCAATGCATATTCTTCAGATATTTATTATTTTACATTTTATAAAAAAAATATATATTATAATATAAGTAAAATTCAAGTAGAAAAGGGAAAAAAAAAAAAGAGGTTTCGATTGAAAAAAAATTATAGAACCTGCTTATACATGCTTGGCAATTGAAACAACAAGTTCTTTCAAAATTAAATTTTTCAAAAAGTACTTTACAAAAATGTTTTTCTTGAATAAAAGTGATAACAAAATAAAAAATGAAATACTATTATATATTTCTTATTAAATAATGTTATTTTATAATTTTCAATATGGATACAATAATATATCCTTTATATATTAATATATAGGTTCTAAAGTAAATGCAAGATATATAGATTTTATCCTTATATTATCTTATGAGAGTAGGTGCCGAAAATTTATATATATACACCATCCTACGATCCTCAAGATTTGTTCGTACCCTATTTCATGTTACAAGTTTACTCACTCGCACTTGACTAAAATAACTTTCTCTAAATTTCAGGATCCTTCGTGAAGGATATGAAAAGGTGCTCCATATTTTAAAATTTTTGACAAATGTAGAAATAAACTAATAACAGATGAATTGATAGTATTTAAAATGTTAAATACAATGACGTTAGAATCCTAATACGAAGGATATTCAATCGTGGTTGTGAACCTTGCATTTTGAACTATTTACTAAAATGTATAGATTCAAAAAAATAAAAAAAAAATCATAAAGAAATGTTAAAATTATAAATTAGTAAAATCGATTGCTTAAATTTATGATTTCACCAAATGCATGCACTGAAATAATCTTGTATTGATTTTAATTAAAAAAATAAAAAGTATACCTAACCTGCAATAATATTTTCGATAAAATAAAGATGGTTTTTAAGGAAGGAAGTACCTAAGAAAGTGATGTGGATATTTAAGGTTCCCTAAATTCTTAGCGCATATTGATCGTTGACGAGTTGCATACTACCTAGCTAATATAGTTATTTATTTATTTATTTATTTTACAATTTACGATTTGTTAAGTTACATTTATGTAATTTTCCGCAATGGCAAATTCTCAAGTGAAGTGACATTTATCAAACGTTAACTGTTGTTTGGCCCCCCCGAGGAAAAAAAAAATTGTTAACTTTTGCCTCAACACCTTATTAATATTACGAAGCTTTTAATGATTTTATTTATTTTATAAACTATAAAGCTTTTACGAACCTTAGTTAAAACTATGAAGTCTAAGAACAATTATAAATATCGAAGTGATGTTTTCGTATTTTTACCTCGAGTTTACTTCTTTTTTTTTTTTTTTAATTTCTTTGTCCTTTTCTCAACGCATTTTTTCTATATTTGTTTTCCTTATCCGTTCAAAAATTAAAAAAGCAAAAGTTCGGCAGTTGGATAAGACGATTGACCTTTAAAATTTTCCCCTAGAAACTAAAATAATAATTCAATGCATTACGTTTCTTATTTATAGACAAATGCCAACAGAGTCAGGGGAAAACTAAAAAAGGAAAGTTTCAACACGATATGCAAATGGCAAAACATTAGGAAGCTCTTAATATTTTATTGAACACGCAAAAATATTACACATTCCTAGTACATGGCTGTGCAGACCAAACCGGCACTCCGGTCACCGTACTCGGACTCATCTTGCCATGGCCGACTGGGACTCCGAACTCCGGCAACACGGCCGACAGCATCGGAACGTATTCCGATGATGCCATTTTAATTGAAAGGTTAATAATGCCATTACGTACACGATTTACATCCCTTAACCTATAGCTTAAAAAATGCACATAATCATCAGGCATATAGCTATAAAGAAAATCAGAAATTGGTATTCTCGCAATGCCAATGAGTTTACGGTTATCATGATTCTTTCCTTTGTAATAATAAACCTCGAATGAAATAAAACCTACATGCATTGGCAACTCCACTTCAACCATGTCGTGTTTCACATGACCCGCATTTGGTCTGGTCTCGATCTTTTTCGGTGAGCAATTGATCTTGGGCTCGGTTTTGATGATGGCAAAAATATTTTCGGTTATAAGTTTTTTATTAACCGTTATTTCCTCGGAGGATATCCATTTGATTAGCATTGATCTATGCATTATTTTATATAAATAAAATGCACCCAGTTGATGAATTTGAAGGAAAAGGAAGGGGCAAGAATTTTGTGTACACAATAGGGGTTCAAGTATTTAATGGATATATTATGATCTAGATGCACGTGTATATGATCTCTTGGGGTTTAGAGGAAACTGAGCATGGAGAAAGATGCTGCTATGTTGTGCTTTATAGGGGTTTTGAGGAAACAGGAAAGAAAGGAGTGAGAAAGATGTCTGGTGCTTCCTTTTGGTAAACATGTTTGTCGTGTTGATAAATAAGTCACATTTTAGCATCCAGGGGGGTATCATTGGCAACAAGTTTTGTTGTCCCAGTTTTGTTCCAACCCTGTTTGAATCGATAATAACACGATAAATGTGCAAAAAATGATAATAATTGTATGTTTTATTTTTAGGATATTTTTATATTTTAAATTTATTTAACACGTTCCAAGTAGTATCTATTAGTTGGAAATAGGAAATATTTTTTCAGTATTATTGGTCCCTATTATCAGTACTCCTAAGCATTTATTAAAGATTTAAAGAAAAAATATATTTATTAATATTAATTGTATCAATTCCATTATAATATATCATCGATTATATAGTGCCGAAGATCTGAACATGAATTTCAAAAGTACTTACAATTATAATAATCTTGTATATATTTTTAAAGAATTTAGTATATAAAATGATGAAAATATTTTGTTAATACAAACCCATTAACATGCTGCTTAATATATTTTTTTGTGAAATCAATCTTTGGATAATTGTTTTCTTTAACACGGATAGACCAATTTGCAACAATACATATAATAATTGTCATATTGGAAACTTTCAATTGTATTCTTCTATGAAGTCTGGTCAACACGAGTTGATCAAATCCACAACGCGTGCTTTTCCATCGCAAGCATATACCCACGAACGCCGTTTATATCGTAAGTACGAAGTTTCATTAATCAAATATGTATATATATATATAAATATTTTCACATATACATGACGTACGTACGCTATTGATTTATTAATATGTAACAATATCATTGTCGATACAAATTCGAAAGAAATGCTTAAGAAACTTGCACACAAATGTGAGCATAAACACGACTTGATAATTTTATAGGATATGGAGAACTCCAGGAGAAAAAATCATTTTTTTTAAAAAAATATTTTTAATTAATTTATTTAATAATTTTATTTTATAAGATTGTTATTGGCTGTGAACTACTCAGAAGTCAGAAGTTCACATGTCTTAAAAATAAAAAGAAAAAAAAATAAAAATAATGAAATAAACAGTAAATCAATGTTGAAGATTTACCACATCTCCATGGACAATAGGTCAAAAGATTTTACTATATCGGTATAGATTCCAAAGGCTTGGATATATTATATTTACCCTACAGAATCCAAGAAAGGTGAAATGGGACTTAGCCTTAAAAATACCTGACGCATACATATATATGTTGGATTTCATTAGTTAATATCCTGAAAATTTATCAGGTTTACTCATTAAAAAAAAAAAAAAATCAGCACATTAATAATGAAACAGACTTTTTGGATGCCTGTTAAGAAACTTTGTTTATATATAATATATATATATATGTATGTGTATATATAATTGTTTGATATTTATTAATTTTTCTTTTGAGATATATTATGTCGTTTATACCGTAGCTTTTACTATCTCAAATTTTCAATGAATAATGTCTTATAATTATAAATCATAATCACAAAATGTCTTGAATTTCTTATGAACTGTTGGGACAAGAGAGTTGAAATATTTCAAGCAAGACAGCAAAGATCACTATGTAAATAGTTCTGTTAATTCATCTGATTCACCAAAGAAATAAGAAAAAAAGAAAAAAAAAAGGAAAAATGCTATCAACTATTTTTCTCTTATTTTATACGATTTCTTTAGACGTTTTATATGTAAATAAGCTAGGCGCTTGAGTACAATCATATTGACAAGTTAATCAAATTATAAAATACCATAATTTGCTATGCATATCAAGAAAGATTGTCATGATCATACATTAAAATATTCAAAGTTCAATGAAGAAATGGGACACCCTGGAGGTTTATCTAAATTTTCCGATGTCGAATAATTCATATAATAAACCTTCAAACTTTCAATTAAATGAATTTTGTTTATAGATCCAAATAGCGACATTAATGAAAATATTAGCTACATTAAAGTCTATAGTCTCTACGATTCAAATATCAACCATCACAACTAGAGTAAGTTAAATTTGATCAACTCTGCATCATTTCTTGTGACATCTCAAATAGGGTTTAAGGCATCAAGAGTTTTGTCACGTATAATATTTAAGTGTTATATGTAGAAGTTACTATTAATTAAGTGACTTTCTAAAATGATTTAGATTAAAAAAATCTTATTTAAGTTTTGTAAATAATAGTATCTAATAAAATTATATAACAACAATAAATAATAATCTCTCATTAATAATAGTAAATCTCATAATAAAGATATTATATTATTAGAGAATAACAATACAATATCCAATGTGTTCAAATATCCAACTCGTCCAATCTCTCATATATATCCAATCTATAATTCATGCAATCATAGTATTCAGATCAAATCATATTCATAACTTACAAAAAAAGAAATAAGCCGAAGCCTAATATGACAACAACACAAGCATACACTATATGATCACATGTACTTAGTCTAATGCAAATGTATCAATCAACAATTTAGATCTTTAATTTAAATATAAGAAAACAATAGTAGAGCATTCACACTCCGGTAACACAATAAGGGATATGGAGTATTAAGTAGCAACAACTACTCCGGTGATTAATATAAAGAGCCAGAATAGATGTACAATGTTGGCACCACCATGTAAGATTGTTGTTCATTGGACCGGATTAAATGATAGAAAAGACATTCAAGCAATTAATTTGATCATCTTTGAATATTAATTCATTTTAGGATGTCTATCCTATCAAGCAAAATGCAAGTGACTTGATTTTAAGCTTGCATTTTAACTAAAGTCCAAAGTAAATTTAATAATGGAAATTAAACCCTTGTTATAATTAAGTCTATTAGATGCAATTTAGGTAAGTGGCTTTATTTTAAGCTAATAGATCCTAACTAATTAAGGAAGCCCATATTAGGTTAACTTAATCCATTTACATTTAAATAGGCCAAACAGACTAAAATCATGTTGATGAACTTAAGTGATATCTATGTGAGATCCATTTTACATTACAGTCAATATATAATTCACTTAGCACATGTAATTTAATTTTTTTTAATTCTAATATTTGTAATTTCCAACTTGAATCTATAATTTAATAAGAAATATATTAAATACATTTAATTCATATACATTTTACATATTTCCAGTCGAGCATATATTGAACTTAATCAAGTTACTTCACCAATTTTTAGTAATGTATTTTACCTAATTGTAGTCCGATTCAACCATTTGGAATGGTTTCATATGGATTTATATTGATTACATCAAATTTGGTCAGGAAATAGGGGAATTACAGGATACCCAACCATTAGGGGAAATTAAGGCCAGTTTAGTCAATTTTTTGTCTGATTCGGTTCATCATACCATAATTCACTTCCTTATCTTTCCAGTTGACAAACACCTGGACTCAAACCAGCATAAATTGGGTTCGGTTCAGCTACTACAATTCATCTGGTTCATTAAGACATTTATCCCTTCCAATTTATATATTTTTCAATAATGTTTGAATTTAATCAAATTTCCAACAATCATTCTGCATCTTATATGCATGTTAATTGCATAAATTCATCTAATTATTGTCCAAATTAACATAATCTTTACATATAATTAACAAATTCAGACATCAAATAAAAGGATGCCTAAAAAAGGCCAAGAGCTACTATTTTTCGTGGCGGAGGTTAATTTGCTTGGGTTTTACTTGTACTTTGGAGTCTTTGTTCCATTTAATTAGTTTTTTCTAAAAAAAAAAAAAAAAAAAAAAAAAAAAAAAAAAAAAACCTCAAAGCTTCTTTAAATCAACGCATGCCAAATTGCCAATTATCACATCATTTTTTTCTTTTTGTAAACAAGAGGTATAACTTTGAACTAAAAGATTATGCGACAAGCTCTTTTTGGAAATAAGATAATCAATACATATTTTGTTGATGAGAAAGGAAACAAGTTTATATGTTTTTTTTTCAATTATCACGATTTTTCCTAGTTTCGTGGAATTTTTTTTTTTTCATTTTGAAAATATTCAACTCAACAATATATATACTAAATCGAAAATCCAACAATCCTTACTTCACGAATGATTTAGAGCGATATTGATATATCCTATCAATAAAAAAGTTATAAATAGATAAGTTGTTACGATGTATATGTACCACAATAAAAAAAGAAAATATAAACAGAGAAATTGATAATATAGAATTTGGGTGTAACACATGTCTACTAATATTGTAAAGAAATTACCAAAATACAAATGATAAAAATCATATTACCAATACAAAATCATGGGTCCTTAATGCAATTTTTAAAAGTATAAAAATCCAATTTATTAAGTGCAATTTACAAAATAAAATTTGAAATCACATTTATTACATGTGATTTTAAAATGTTAATTATAAATTATTTTTATATAATTAGTATTTATGTGAATAAATTTGTTATGCAACCGATAATCAACAATATATCTCCAAAAAATTATATGAAAAAAACCTAGATGGACTTGTGATGAAAAACTACATGAAAAGCTATATCATAAACGTAAATAAAGTGAAAAAATAAAAATAAAAGAGAGAGAGATAGAGAGAAAATAAGAAAAAATATTTTCTTACTCTTTTTGCTATATGCTTTATGCTATGATTACAAGTCAAATTATAGGATAAAAAAGGATAAGCTAAGGATAAACTACAAAAACTTGATAACTTTGCATAAAAGTTATCAAGTCATTGCTGATCAAGATGGGGAAGTTGGCCACAAAGACTATGAAACCATTTGATGGCCAATGACTTGATGACTATGTCTGCTAATTGATATTCGGAATGAACAAAGAAATGAATTGGTGAATATGTCCACCAATCATATTAGGATGATTGTTTTCATCTAGTCTATCTTTTATCTTTATCTTTATCTTTATCTTTTGTAAAGTTATCAAGTTGTTGTAGTGCTAGGAAACCAATTGTTTAGAGGAAAGGTCAGAATCCTAGGTTGCATATCATGAACGGATGGGTCAAAGGGGATATTATCAAAACCTATGTGCCATGTAAGATTCGCTCGAAGTAGAGAATGGTATGGAGGTTTCAAGATAAAAATTTCAAAAGATAGAAATATAATAAAGCATGAAGGTTTTAACATGAGTAAAGTAATTTGAAAATGCCATATGTGTGGACATGGAGAATTGAGTAGGTAATAAATATTTTCAAGACTATGTTTTGAATATTTTCCCTTTATTTTTTCTTTTCTGCCAAAACCTTTGCAAGAATGGAAGCAAAGCTGTTAACAAAGGTGTAGGATTTCAATAATTAAATAAGAACCCTTTTACAAAACTTTAGGCCATTAAATATAATAACAACTAACTAAAAAATTTGGGGATTTTCTAAAATATCCCGAATTCTATTATCTTATTTACAAAAGTGTGAGTTAAATAGTATAAAAATATGAGAAAATTGAAACCAAATTAAAACCTAAACTAGAAATTTGAACTAGATAATTTAATTAAGTAAATTATATAGTATGATTATGTGAATTCGCAATTTTAATTTGGTAATTAATTTCAAAGGAAAATAGAGATTAAACCACATCAATTTTCTATTTCGTCATATTAAATAAATTAAATCAAACCCAAATACCAACTTAGCAATCTGCCTGAATTACAATTTCCCAATTTTCTCATTTTTCCCAATTTCAACAATTCTCTAGAAATTCAACATTTAAATTTCTCAACACCCTAAATTTGAATCAAATATCTATCCAACCGCCTAATTGACTAAATTTGTCTCTTCATCTTCAAATTTTCTAAATTAAAATTCTTAAATTAATCTACCTATTTTCTAAGTCCATTTAACATCTAACTACATTTTAAGACTCTAGCCTAATTGTTAACTCAACCCACTAACCATCTTATCATTAAACCCATCTAAAAATCTTCTACAACCTAATACATTTTTATTCTATAAATCTATTTTTTCCGCAGAAATTTTTCAATATATTGACCCATTTTAACTCCTAAAAGGCTCTAAAACCTTCCTTAAAGGTGCCACCCATTGTACTTGAAATAGTCATGGATTTCCCAAATCGTATTTCATAAATATGTTAATGAATTTATGCATGATCATGAAGCATGATGAATATGATTTATGCTAGTATATGTGTTTGTATTAGTGAATTTGAATATTAGTATAAGTGTCATTGATATTCATATGGTGCTTGTATTGACGTAAGTGTTATGAAATATGTAAAAATTTGTTTAAGACAAGTTAATTATGCTTAATGTCTATTCTTAAACATAGTAGAAAATTAGGATAGAAACAAGCCCCAAAAGCATTGATTTTAGGCCAAAAATCAAGCCCAAACCCATGTCAATTAAAGCTCATACTTAGGCAGCCCCTAAAGTCAAATTTTGGATAAGTATAAACCTTATTTTTTATCCAAAAAACACTTTCCAAAACAGACCAAAATTTCATACGAATTTCTTCTTTATTTCTTTCAAACTTTGCTACTTTGTCTCCCCATGTGTTGCACCTCATCACCTTAGTAAGAACAAGACTTAAAATCTAGTGTCTTCCAATAAACTAAAGCTTCTTAAGGTAAGTTTATACTTGTTTGAAAATTTATTTTCTTGTTTAAATTTCTCTAAACATGTGAATTTCATGTTAAAATGAATATACATGTTAAAATGAGTATTGATGATATACAAGTGTTAATGGCGTCTTGAGTGCATATGTTGATGATATAGGAGTTGTCGGTAAGTACTAAATAGGTAACAAGTAGTGCTAGAGTGCATGAAGTTAGAAATGGGTAAGGTTAGGATGATTTAGAGAAGAGTAGATTGACTTAAAGAGGGTTAGATGATGATTTGTGTTTGAAATGGTAAATATGAGCATTTTATGATGTTAAAGTGTAGATTTTGTATATTAAAAAAAGTTAGAATGCATATAGATGAAGGTTTGGTATTGGGATTGTGTTAAAAGGAAGTTTGGAAATGAAGACTTAAGTAAAAGTTATGTTTTGAGCAGGGAGGTCTGCAATTTTTTCGAAAAATTTGTGCTACAGTATATGCCGTACCAACACCATGGTGAGGGTCAACACTGTCGACGTATACAACAACACTATCGGTGTTGGGGGTATCCACGAGCTCGAACCATCCCTATAGAACTTTCGAAAATTTTAGAAAATTAGAGTTACAATCTACACAGGCACAACACCATCGGTGTTTGGTTGAACGTTGCCAGCGATGGTAGGCGTAGAGTTTTTAGTATAGACTATACCGCCCCAACGCTGTCGGCGTGTCCCCTGCAGTTTCCATTTTCAAATCCAAAGCTTGATATATAATCTTTTGAGTATTTGTTGAGCATGTATGATGTATAAATACTATGTTATGATCTTATATTGAATTTATTTGAATTTCTTTGAGTGTTTTGCTTAAATTTAATTATGTTTATGTATGAATTAAAATTAGAATGTTGATTTGAGATGATTCTTCTTGGAACAGTGTTAGATTCTCGCTTGGCTACCCCTATTAATTCCTGATTTGATTCAGGTACACAATAACATGCTTGATTCCTTGCATAGGATAGACATAATTTAAATTTATCCTAATTTAAGAAAAACTTAAGGATTGTTTGTATGATTGTCTTTTATGCCATTGAAGATTGTCTTTTATGCCATTGAAGCCGGTTCGAGGAGCGATACCCTACTCAGATTGGGGGCATGGTAGTTTAGGAGCTTAAACCACCTATGTCATGATGCAATGACCTTCGTAAGTAATTCAACAGGTAGTTGATAGGGTATTTGGTATCAGTATAACATTTGCTTATTCTTAAAGAGATATAATATGATTTAATTCAATTGTTTTTGGGAATATTTGAATTAAGTGATATTATGGATTAAGTTAAGTTAAGTTGTGAAATAGCTAAAAACCCTAGAGGAAGCTACTTAATTGCTATTGGATAGATTTATTTAGGAGATATAAGTATCCGAGCTACTTATATCAACCCCCTAAGCGTCACGATTGTTACTTAAGTTCCCCAGATACCCCTGTTATTCGGAGTTTGAATACTCCCATGTTGTTTGATTAACTAAAGATTATCTAATAACTTAATGATTGTGGGATTTGCATGTAGTCTAAGTTTATATGCCATTAAGCTTGTGTTTTAGTTACTTGCGTACTGGGCCTTTGGCTTATATTTTATTAATTTTAGGTGATGATGACTCAGATGAGTTTTATGTGAGAATGGGATATGGTACGTACTTTAAGGACTTCCTAGATGACTTGGAGGATGAAAAGTTGGCCATGGATCTTGATGGACCTTCTTTTTGTAATAGATTAGCTTAATGTTGCTTGATTATATGTAGTAAATACTGTAGTTTGCCTATCTTTTACGTCTTTTGTATAAGGCTTGTTATTAGCCTATGTTTGTAATGCCTATACTTAACTATGTATGTTTTGAGTTCATATCTTTTATGAAATGTGATGATAAGGATGGTATGTTTTCTTAAAAGATTATTAAAGTCAATATTTTTTAAATTTGTTATTTAGAAGATTTAGACAAACAATTATTCAAATACTTCTTGAAAAACAAACTTACATATAATACTGCATATTATATGTGGTTGGGGATCCTAATCACCTATTTTAACTATTGGGGTGAAGTCGGGTCTTTATAGTACTACCTATTGCATCATTTTTATTTTTCACAAACCCTAAAAGACACCTTAGATAACCACCTTCTTTAGCCTCCAAAACTAGTAGAAAATTTCACTCCATTTTTTTTCTCTCAAAATACAACCACACCCATTTTATTATCAAAATTCTTTTAGGTATAAAAACTTCTATACTTTACTTATTCTTCTAGCCATCTAAAAAAATTACTAATCCCTATTTTTCTTTTTGAAATTTAGGTGTTAATCAAAAGGTTTGGGATTAGAGATAAAATGAGCTTCATCAAATACGTAAGAGTACGGTAGTGAAGGTTTTATGCTTATTTTTGCTACCTCAAGTAAGTGTTTTAGCTAATTTGTGTACTTAGTAAATTGTGTTAGTAAATAATAGGTGTTCCCAAAAATAAAAAATATAAATATATTTGGGTGAACTATCTTGTCTTAATTAGTTTAATGAAAATATCTTGATATTGGCATTATTTATGTGTGATTTAATAGATTTGTCAGATAAATATGATTAAAAATGGGTTATCATTACATATATTCTATTTTGATGTGTTTATGTCATTTTTTCTAATGATTTTTCATGATGAAACTAATTAAATATGATATTATATTGCTAGACAGAAATTAATCACCTAAAACACAAGTTTTGTGATATTATTTAATATACTAAAAAAATTTATTTTTGAATGAAATTTGGGGAAATGGTCGTTTATTATTTTAGGATGTAAGCTGGAAATTTTGAGAATTTTTAAACTTGACTTGCTATTTTTAAAGACCTAATAGGTGTGATAAATAAGAAAAATATATAAAATATCAAACAAACTTATTTTGCACAAAATTTTTATGAATGATAGATTAATATTTCTAGTAGTAATATGTAAATTTTCATGATTTTTCAAGTTCAGCAACTTCTTTTAAAAAATTGATTTATTTTGGAATGACAATTTATAGTAATATGAGTTTTTAAATGTAAATAAAATATCAAATAAAATTATTTTTATCAAAATTTATAGGAGTGATATTTTTATGAAATTTTTGTGATTTTTGGAAGTTATTTACTATTTTTAAAAATTATTTTAATTTTGGGTAATAGTATATAGTGACCTGAGTTAAATTTAAATAAAATATCAAATTAATTTATTTTTGAACAAAACTTTGGAAAATGATGTTTTGATATGTATGTCTTCAAACTAGAAATTCATTTAATTTTTAAATTTATTTAATATTTTTTAAAAATAATTCAAAATTTTTTGACAATATTTCAGCCTTGTTTACAATAAAAAAATTGCATAGTTCAGCTTAAATAATTGATTTGATGGTTAAACCAGCTTGAGTAATTTATAATTAGTTAACTTAGTTATTTTCTAAATTATTAAAACTTTTTCCAAATTAAAAGTAATAGAAATAAGTACGTGTGTCAAATATGATATTGTAGGTATATAGAACTTTTACTTATAAAATAAATAAACATATAGCACTGGCTTAAATAAAATAAAATGAATTCTTTTGGGCCTTGACATGCTAAATGGACTTAGTTGACAATCTATAACTCGATTAAATTAAAAGAACTCCAGCCATATAAAGTAGTTTAAATTGGATATTTAGCAAATAGATGGACTTTTATAAATTTAGGGCTTAAAAGAACTATAAAATGGAATTGGTAAGTTTAACTGGGCTAAAATAACTGAAATGTTCATAATTAGAACGAATATAATTAGTTTAACATAATGACCTAAAATAGACCAAGATAGTAAGAATAGGTTTGACTTGACCTAAATACTCTAAAATGGACTTAGAAATTAATTTAGGTTTCACTTAATATTTTTGGGTTTTAATAATTGGTTATAGGCTTAAATACTAAAATATGATCCAATTTGACTAAATAACTATAAATGGGTTTAATTAAATAAAATTGGTCTAGAAACACAACCATAGTCCCATTGACATAATTTCTAACCAACTAGGCTAATTTGCACTAAATAAGTCCAAAATCTTATCAAGTCTTCCCTAGCCATTTAGGGCACAAATCTTTAAAATATAAATAATACCTAACTTTACGCATCATTAGCTTAAATTCCATAATACAGGCCTAATACCCTTACCTATTCCAATTGGGTCTATTCGCAAAATATTTATGTCCATTATTGAGTCTAGGTATTGAAATACCTATTTGAGCTTAAATTCTTTCTATTGGCCCAAAGGCCCTAAAATATCCTTAATAGGCCTATATATGGTATTAAAAGTTCTAATAGCTCAATTAAGGTCTAAATTAAATTTCATTTGGGCTTGAATATAATTCTTAGGTTTAATAATCAATATTATTCTAATTAGACCTAAATTCAAAATAAAGCCCAATTCCATCCAATTTAATATTTATAGCCCTTACTAGACTCAATTCTTAAATTATAAAGCTTATTACCTTTAAAAGCTAAACACTTAGAGAATTTCTTATTGGGCCTAACATATGATCCCTAAAGCCCAATACACCAAAATAATAAATTCAATAGGCATAATCCAAATCACTTAAGCCTAGCTACTCTAAATGGATTCAAATAAATTGTAACCAAAAGACCTTATGATACGTAATACGTTGTGTTAATTGATTAATTAATATGATATGAATCATTAATTTGTATACTATTGGTTCTCATACAAATTAATGTTTCTTGAACAAATACATCATCGAACTACTATCTTTCATGTGATCCATTATCATCTATCAATTCGTTATCGTCTATTGATTCATCCTCAGGTATGCAGTGACTTGGGTCGCTTGCTAGGGTAGGCATCCTAAAATGAACTTCAAACACCCTAAACCGATACCTAAATTAAAAATTGGATTTAGATAGATTAAATGATACAAGTGAAATAGATAATTAATTATGATTATATAAATTACGAAAATAATTCAGTAAATAGATTTAAGTTGAGATTTGAGATTTCAAATTCTTAAATCCTAAACATGTTGTTTAAATGTTTAGTAGATTCCTAAGTCCCTCAATTTTAGCTTCACGTTTCATATCCTGTTTTAAAAAAAAATCAGATTTGCATAAGCTCAAGTTAAATATTAACTCGATATAAACCAATCTCCTAAATCAATTCCATCTTAAGTTCTTTATTTCTAATCTATTGATCCTCATATTATTTCTTAAATACTTTTAGAATTAGAGCTATTGATCTGAAAGTCTTAAGCCTAATACATTTATTCTAAAATATCTCTTAATTTTCTATACATATATAAGCTTTGCTTCCTTTCCTTTCTTTCCTTCTTTAGCTGCCTTCTCTCTCTTCTTTCCTTTTCTTTCATTTCTTTTTCTCCCTCCTCCTTCTCCTCTTCTTCCTCAAAACCTAAGCTCCAAATCTCAAATTCAACAAGTTGATGGGATAAATCAAAGATGGAAAACAAGATTTAAGTAGGAATTAAGCTAGAAAGTGGCCTCAACAAAAAAAAAAAAAAAAGTATTAAAAAAGATCAAGAAGTGAGATTTGCTCAAAAAGATACATGTAGTCATTTTCTTTGCTTTAAGTCTTGATTATGCATGTAAATGTTCTATTATGACTAGAAACATGCAAAATTTGTGATGATAGTGATAAATCAACAATGTATGAATATGTTTGTTAAAAACCTATATATGTGTACATTTGTGTAGACTAAGTGTTTGATGAAATGAATTGTGATAATAAGATGTAAATATGTATATAAAGGTGTGCATGAGACAAGATTATGCATGTTTATGCTTATAAAAAGTCGTTGTTGTTGATGTATGATGAAAACAAGTAATTAGAATTAGTGTAAAAAATAAAGGAAAAACTTATCATGATCCTCCTATTCAACATGACGATATCATGGCCCGTGACATACACAGAAAAGAAAATTTAGGAAGATAACAGGCATGATAGAGGGCGTGATCTCCTTTGATAAAAAAAAAAAATAAAACATGATAATGAGCGTATTTGGCAAGTTATGAACATCACAGCCTAGATCATGATCATTACGGAGGGTGTGATCTCCTCTAAGAAGAATTTTCAAAGGAAAAAGCTTAGATCACGACTGTGGTGAGGGGCGTTATCTCCTTGTTATAGGCATGACAAGGTTGTATTAGTAATCACGGTCTTCATCACGGGTATGATGAGGAAGGAGATGATGATCACGACCATCGGCGTGATCTATTACCTAGTATTGTTCATAAAGAAGAAAGAAAATAAAGAAAAATAAATGAAGTAGATGATTGATAGTTAATGTGATGTGTTAGTTAAATGATATAATTAATTAATTATGAGTTTAGTAAATTTATAGATTTAATAAATAATTGAATTAGATATAGAAGTTAAATTTAAAATGAACTTGGCTAATAAATTTAAGTTCAACTTGACTTAATAAGTTATAATAAGTTAAAATGAATTAGATTGATTCAGTTTAATCACTTTGGCTTAGTAAATGAATTATACGATGGATTCTAATTAATTTAGCTAAGGTAAGGTAATATAGGCTTAATAAATAATAATTGGCTTAAGTTAATAAGTTAGGATAAACGATGAATAACATGAGAAATATGTTATTTTAAATGTGTGTTTACTTAGGAAATGAATGTTTTTGTATATAAATGCTTTATTGATGCTTTTGCAATAAGAGACTATAAACAAAGTGAAAAGAAATACTTTGACAAACATAGGAGAATTGTCTGTATTTTGATTGGGCGATCTTCATAGCCATAGTGGGGTTCTTAATTAATGATTGATCAAATAGAGTTTAATAAAAGTTGATATAAATGAATAATGAGTATAATTTCTTATATGAATTCAATTCTTGAATCTATAGATATGGATACCTGATTTATCTTTTGAAATGGATTATGGCCTATCTTTTGTTTCTGTTTGGATTCTAAATTAATAAGATACGCAGTAACTTGCGTATTGTATGCTAGGATTGGCATACTAAAATGAATTAAAATTTAAAGATGGCCTAATTAATTGAGTGTTGCTCGTCCTTATGCCATTGAATCCAGTTCGGAGCAGCAACCTTGTCTCAGAAGGACAGGGTAGATAGGTGCTAAGTTGTCATGATGCAACGACAAATACCATGATGCAATAGCAATTTATAAATAGCTCAGCAGGTAGCTAATGGAGCAAACGGTATCTGTGTAACGTTTATCTTGATCGGTGAGAAGTGATATATTGAGGCTCACGTTTAAGAGATCGAGTGAACCCTTTTATATTATGGATTGAGATAGGTAGAGTATGTATAACGGCTGTAAAGCTATTTTCTTGTAATGTTATCTAGAAGATATAGGTGTTCGGGCTGACTATATCAATCTCCTAAGCATCATGTCGTTACTCAGGACCTCTAGATTCCCAGTAGCTTATTCCGAAGTGTGAATGCTCCTATAATGCTTGATTTACTTTAAATGAAAGATAACAACTTGCTATTTATTGTACTGCATTTAGCTAGGCTTGTGTTCCACTTTGTGTGTGATTGTGTTACTGTGTACTGAGTCTCAACTCATTATTATTGTTTTTGATCTTTTTTCTCTAGTTGTTGTGTTGAGGATGACGATGAGATGTTGATGATGGAAGGATGATGTTGATTATGATGAGAATGATGATGTTGATAATAACGATGCTTGGCTTGAGTTTTAGGCGATGTTGGATGACTAAAGTGGGTTTAAGATCATGAATTTCATTTGTATTTGTATTTATTTTGTTTTAAAAACTGGATTTATATTTTAAGTTGTATTATTCTTTTAAGGGGCCTATTAGAGGCCATATGTTTGTAAATGTTGATTTACGTTAGATAGTAGATTATAAAATGATTTAATAAAGTTTTATTTCTTAGAAAGTTGGTTTGCTTTGGTGGGAGTAAATATTTTTATTATGTTTTTATAAAATTTGATTTCTCTATAACTAAATCCAGTTGCTTTAAAAATCTAAATAAACGATGTCATTAATTAAATTTGGTTAGCAATGTTCAAAATAAACATATCATTCAAGAAAGCCTGAGCATATAATACACGAGTATTATATGTGGCGGTAATTGCATTAATTAAAGTTGAGGACGTTAAAGAACTAATATTTAAAGATGGCCTAATTAATTATTTAAGTGTGCTTCTATCGTTTAATTGGGTCCGAAGAGCGACAATCTTGCTAGGTAATACCAGCATGGTAGTTAGGCGCTTAGGTCATCGTTGGTGGCTCGTCGAGTGGCTGATGGGGCAAACGATATCAGGATAATGTTTACTTAAGTTCGAAGAGAAGTAATACAATCTGGTTTACGTTTATGGGACCGGTTGAGCTGGATTGTAGTATAGACTGAGATAAGTAGAGATGTATAACGGTTGTAAATCCTAAATGAGGCTATTACTAAATGTTCCTATAAAAGATATAAGCATTTGGACTATTTATATCAACCCTTTAAGTAGTTGCTGCTACTCAGGACCCTAGGTTCCCAGGCTTATTATTTGGACCGTGAGTGCTCTTGTGTTGTTTAAACCACCTTAAATAATAACCTTCAACTGTTTATTGTTGCATTACATATAGTGTAGGTGTGTATGCATATTGTGTGTGATTGTGTTACTGTGTACAAAGTTTCGGCTCATTTTTTTCTTTTTAAGGTATTGGTGATTTCAATTTTGATGCTTATGCGTGTCTCGGGTATAGGATAGATCAGCACGAGCTTATTGATGAGCAGAGTGGCTAGGAATATGAGATTATGTATTCTTTTAAATAAGAGTAGTAGTTATCTTTTCAAACTTATATTCTCTTTTGAGGGCTTGGTTTATACTCGTGGTTGTAAAAACTTTTATCAGTTACCAACCTTTGATTTTTTTTTTTTCGATGCTGAATCTAATATTTTCAAAACCTAATTATACGATTTTAGAATATAAAATTGGTTAACAAATGATCATGATAAATAAATAGTTTAGGGTAACCTTAGTGCATAATAATTAAATATTATACGAGACGGAAATTGAACACGTGTTGACTTTATTTGGAACATGACATTTTTTCTAATTATTGTAAGTGAAAACTAAAAGTTTTATCCATTGGCTCTTTTAGTTAGTTATAAAAGGTTTCAATATATCTCTTAATATATAAAACGATAAATATTTCCTTTAAGATCAAGACATTCTGCAGCAAATTATTGTTCAATATTAATGGCAGTAAATTTTGAAATATATAATCAAGTCTACAAGCTGTTGTAAAAGTTTGTGATTCAATAATGCGCTCTGTACGGCTATGAAAACCTACCTCCCTAAAACAGAATAAATCACAATCTTTTTTTTTTTTTTTTTGATGTTTTATTTCTTAATCGAACATATTAAAAGTTTTAGGAAAAAAATTAACACATGCTTAGAGCTTAGAATATTTCAACCTATCCTCTCTTATTATTGAAGATAGGCTTCCCTTCTATTTAATAATTACAAAAGAGAATGGAGCTATAGCAGGCGAATAGGATAATTGTCGCAATAATATTAGATGTCTTTTGAGTGAAACTGAAAGCTAGAGGAAAATATAGGACACGGATAAAAAATTCGACCCCCATAGGTCCTATTTTGGATAAACTAACACGAGAGAGATCAAATTTTAAGGAATTGGGAGCCACGAGGGTGTTGTGCTGATCCCATCCTTTTTATTTTTCTTTTTCTTTTTTCAAAGCTATCTCTCTGAAAGCAATTGTAATTTTGGATAAACTTTCAATTGTACTCTTATGATGAAGTGTGGTCAACACGAGTTGATTAAATCCACAACGCACCTTTACATCGCAAGTATATAGTTACGAACGTCCGTTTAGTTATATCGTAAATATGAAGTATATAATACGATAAATTTCGCGCAAGTTTCGCCTGAATTGAATATATATATATATATATATATATATACACACACACGCATATACATGACATACGTACGCTATTGATTTATTAATATATAATAATATCATTGTGGATACAAATTCGAAAGAAATGTCTGAGAAACTTGCACATAAATGTGGAGCATAAATACGACTTGATAATTTTGTAGGATACGGAGAACTCCATGAGGAAAAATTATTATTATTTTTTTTAAAAAAGAAATTTTTAATTAAATTTATTTAATACAATTTCTTATAAGATTGTCATTAGCTGTGAACTACTCAGAAGTCAGAAATTCACGTCTTAAAAATAAAAATAAAAATAATGAAATAAATAGTAAATCAATTTTGAAGATTTAGTATCAACAATTTAAAATAGCGCATTGCACAATAACAAAAGATACGACAATGTTCGAAGGTTTTACAAATCCATATTTCATGTACAGTTTCAAAGCCTACAACATTCCCCTCATAAGCATCCGATAAAATGATGTCAATGCAAGACTATTCAAAACCTACGACAGATACTTTTTCAAACTTTTTGCTAACAAATTATTTATCAAAAAATAGATATAGATAAAAAAAAGTTGACAGTTTTCATCAAAAGATCAAATAAAACAAATATAGATAAAATTTAGATGCAAATCGGATATATTTACACATATCATTTTAAAAAAAAGATATAAACATAAATAAAAAACAGACAATCCAAATAGATCCGAAGTTTGAGAGGTTATAACAAAACCACATGCATGCATCATGCACGAAATACTCGAATTAAAAGACAATTAGCAGCTGCACAATCTTCCAAAAGCATGAACTGTCAGGACAAGAGAGTTGAAATATTTCAAGAAGTTAGACAGCAAAAATGACTATGTAAATAGTTCTGTTAATTCATCTGATTCACCGAAGAAATAAGAAAAAAAAGCAAAAATGCTACCAACTACTTTTCTCTTATTTTATACGATTACTTTAGACATTTTATATGTAGATATGCTAGGCGCTTGCGTACAATCATATTGACAAGTTAATCAAATTATAAAATACGATAATTTGCTACGCATATCAAGAAAGATTGTGATGATCATACATTGAAATATTCAAAGTTCAATTAAGACATGCGACACCCTGAAGGTTTATCTAAATTTTCCGGTGTCAAATTCATATAATAATTCTTCAAAACTTTCAATTAATGAATTTTGTTTTTAAATCCAAATAATAACGTTGATGAAACTATTAGCTACATTAAAAACTAGTCTCTACGATTCAAATATCAACAGCCATAACTAGAGTAAGTTTATTTTTTTAATCTTCGATTCTATTTCCTCTCTTATCACCTCCCAAATAGGATTTAAGGTGTCAATAATTCTATCACATATAACACTTAAGCA
Source organism: Combretum micranthum (assembly GCA_024138025.1). Taxonomy (NCBI): domain Eukaryota; kingdom Viridiplantae; phylum Streptophyta; class Magnoliopsida; order Myrtales; family Combretaceae; genus Combretum; species Combretum micranthum. The sequence continues at coordinate 449,542 of JAMXBD010001039.1, forward strand.
TTACATGCAAAAGTTACTATTAATTAAGTGAATTTTTAACAAATTTTAGATAAAAAAAAAAATCTTATTTAAGTTTTGTAAATAATAGTATCTGATAAAATTGTATAACCAATCATGAAAAATAATCTCTCATTAATACATGGTAAATCGCATGATATAGATATTATCATCTTAGGAAATAACAATACAATATTCAATCTATTCAAACATCCAACTTGTTCAGTCTTTCATAAATATCTAATCCATAATCCATGTAATCATAGCATTCAAATCAAATCTTCTTCATAACCTGAAAAAGAAAGAATGAGCCAAAGTCTAATATAACATCAATGCAAGCACACACAATATTATTACATGTACTTAGTTTAATACAAATGCAACAACCAACAATTTAGATCTTTAATTTAAATGAAGGAAAACAACAATAAGAACTCACACTCTGTAACACAAGGAGGGAATCTAGAGTCTTAAGTAGCAACAACTACCCCGGTGATTAACATAGGCAGATCAAATATATGGGCAAAGCCCAATATCCTAACCTACACAAGTACAATTACAGTGTTGGCACCACCATGTAAAGTTGTTACTCCTCGGATCGGATTAAATGACAAAAAGTATACTCAAGCAATAAATTAAATCATTTTTAAGTATTAGTTCATTTTGGGATGCCAATCCTAGCAACATGCAAGTAACTTGATTTTAAGCTTGCATTTTAACTAAAGTCCAAAGTAAATCTAATAATGGATATCAAGGCCTTATTATAATTAAGTACATTAGATGTAATTTAAGTAAGTGACTTGATTTTAAGCTAATAGACCTAAACTGATTGAGGAAGCTCATATTCAACAAACTAAAATCATGTTAAAAAACCTATGTGATTTCTATGTAAGATTCATTTCAATATATAATTTACTTAGCACTTGTAATTTGATTTTTTAAATTCTAATATTTCTAATATTCAACTAGTTATAATTTAATAAGAAATATATTATATACATTTAATTCATATATATTTTATATTTGCCTAGTTCAACATATATTCAACTTAATTAAGCTAGTTCACCAATTTTTAGGCCAGTTTCCATTACCAAATCTTTATTCAAACCTTGTTATAATGTATTTTACTTAATTCTAGTCAGGTTCAATCCATATGGACCAGTTTAATATTGATTTAAACTGTTTACATCAAATTTGATTGGAAATAAGAGAATCACAGGATACCTAACCAATTCAAGCAAAATTAGGCCAATTTAATAAGGTTTTTGGTTCGATTCGGTTCATCATACTATAGTTGATTTCCTTACCTTTCTAGCTGACAAACACTTGGGCTTAAATCGGCACAAATTCAATCCAGTTCAACTGCTGCAATTACTCCGGTTTAATGTGACATTTATCCCTTCCAGCTTTTGTATGTTTTAATAATGTTTGAATTTAATCAAATTTCCAACAATTGTTCTACATCTTATATGCATGTTAATTGCATAAATTCATATAATTATTGTTTAAATCTAGTTCTACAATTTAACTAGTTAAATTAACACAATCTTTACATATAATTAAAAATCAAAACATCAACTAAAAGAATACCCAAAATAGCCTAAGAACTACTATTTTTAATGGTGGAGGTTAGTTTGCTTGTATTTTGGGCTCTTTATTCTATTTTAATAAGTTCTTCCTACCAAAAAAATAAATAAATAAAAAATCTCAAAGTTGCTTTAAATCAACATATGTCAATTGCCACATCAAGACTATAACGTCATAAACTTAGTACATTATCAGCTGTCACGTGTCGTTACTAGAGATGGACATGCTAAGGCTCAAATCCTGCCAAACCACAATAAAATCAAAGATAACTCCAATATATCACATTAATTTAAGGTTTCATCAAATCCATCAATGTCATTAATGAAAACATCTAAAATGCAGTTGGCATAAACCAAACGCCAACTTAAATCCAACTTACAAACATCATATAAAAAGTTTCATAACGTAAAAAAATCAAAATAAATGTATAAACTTCAAGAGTCTTAAATTTCTATTTATCTAGTAGTTAACTAGAAAGTCATCTCCATAATTGTCTTCCCCATAGTCCATGTAAATGTCATACCTGATTGAATAGAAAACCACTGGATCATCACCTATTCTTGAAAAAGTAAAAAGGAATGAGTGCAAGACCCAATACGCCAAACCATAACCACATGTGTATCAGAAAACAACATACATTCCACATGTAACACGGTAATATATGCAGCAATAACAATTTATTATCTTTTTTATTAGCTAAGCAATTAACATAGTTTAAAATCATTTGCAACGAACCGTAAATCTAGGGTAACTCATGACTCCATGATAAGCAAATAAATATATAGATACTTATATATATTAGTGTTGGGTACTCCCCAATACTCTAGGTGTTGTACTCGTACCACTACAACACTACCAAAATCCTTTTTGTGTACAACTACATTGAAGACAACGACACACATAAATCATCAAGGTGTCGTCTTAGTAACACAAGTACTCCTGGTCTACTAAACCTAGATAAACACAAGCAACAAACAATTTAAAAGCTACATATTGTTAAATTTATTTGCGGTTTCTGAACCTACACTCATAAGCAACAACCAAGATTAGAACCTACTTGATACAATGCTCAGAATAGCTAACTCAACAAAATCACAATCACCTGATCACATATAATAAATATTAACTAAAAACTTGATTTTAATAAGAAAAACATATTTCTAAGGTTATCTAGCCTCCTAAGCTATCAAGAATTATAGCTATTCTAGGTCTAAATATACCTTCCTACTTATGTTTAGGTATATTAGATGTTAAGCCATAGCTTTAGGTATTTAGGAAGGTCAAAACAAGGATGAAAGAAGGTTACAACATCCCTTTGTTAATTATGCCCGCTGTAGAGTGCATAAAAGACTCAAAAGAAAGAAAACACATTAAAATTCCATTGTCACGCCTGTTATAGGGGGCTTGACAGCCATCACGATCTCTATCATAACCATAATCAGCTAAAGCTCGTGACTTCGGAGGAGATCACAACTGTGACCCTTGTTTGCTCCCTACTTCACTCTAAAATACAAAAAACTCCACAAACATCCCCTTTCTTGATTTTAAACCAGAAAAAAAACCTCAAAAACATCTTATTTATGTATAAACATTATTGTAATCATATTACTTGCAATCAAATGACTTTCTCCTCTTCTTTCTCAAAAACAACAACCTCAAGCAACCAAAGATTAGGGTTTTCTCTTGATTTTTCCATCAAATGTAAACACCTCAACACTAGAAAGACAAATTAAGGAACAAAACCTCCTAGGTTTGATAAAGGACAAGGAAGAAAATAATTTACCTTGATCTCTTAGCCTCTTGTTTGTCCTTTAATAGAGGTTCTAGTTAAAGGGAGTTCTAGGGTTTAAGGATCATATATAACTTTTATAGATGTAAAGATACGTAGATTAGGTATGGACAAATATTACTATATATTTTTATTGTGAAAGATTATTTTGTTCTCTCATAAAATAATATGTGACATTTTCTTGCTCTTCTTTATAAATTATTTTATTTTATATTACAAAAAAAATTTTCTTTGTAAACAAGAGGTATAATTTTGATTTTAAAAAGTATGTGACAAGCTATTTTGCGAATAAGATAATCAATACATTTTTGTTGATGAGAAAGGAAACAAGTTTATATATATATATATATATTCCAATTATCCTGATTTTTCCTAGTTTTGTGGAAATTTTTCATTTTTTTCTTTAACTTTATTTATATTTTCATTTTTAAATATATTCGGCCCAACCACATATATAATAATCCCAAAACGCAACAATCCTTCTTTCATGAATGATTTAGAATGATATTGATATATCTAATTGATATGAATATATATTGTTACAATGTATATATAAAACAATAAAAAGTGAATATATAAATAGAGAAATAGATAATACAAAAATTCGGGTTTAACACATGTAAACTAACATTGTAAAAAGAAAAAAAAAAAAAAATACAAACTATAAAAATTTATTACCATATTACCAATACAAAATCATAAGTCATTAAAGAAAATTTTTTAAAGTATAAAAATTTCATTTATTAAGTACAATTTACATAATAACATTTAAAATCACATTTATTACATGCAATTTTATAATGGTAATTATATAGTTATTTTTACATAATTAGTATTTATGTGAATAAATTTTTTATGTATTGGTAATTAGCAATATATCTCCAAAAATTTATATAAAAAAGCCTAGATGGACCTATGATGGGAAAAAAAAAAATACATGAAAAGCTATATAATAAATGTAAAAAAAAAAAAAAAAAATTCACGAAAGAGAAAAAGAAGAAGAAAATATTTTTCTTCCTCTTTGTGGTATATGTTTTCTTCTATGATTACAAGTCTAATTATAATATACAAAGAAGGATAAGATAAGGATAAACTACAACAACTTGATAACTTTCAAGATATAAAGATAAAGACAAATAAAATGAAAATAACCGACCAAGAAGGGAAAGTTGGTGACAAAGACTATGAAACCGTTTGATGGGCAATCACTTGGTAAATATGTTTGCCAATCATGTTAGCAAGATTATTTCTCATATGATCTATCTTTATCTTTATGTTTTGTAAAGTTATCATGTTCTTGTCGTGTTAGGAAACGATAAAGTGGAGATAATGAAGAATAGTTACCTAGAAAAGTTGGACAGAAACTGATATATTACCATTGTGTCATCTAAAGATCCTATCTTGAAGGAAATAAGCTAACTCGAACTATCTTTGGTGGTGAGCTAGGCTAGTTTTTAGCTAAATTCCTTTATTTAAGCCTCAAACGGCCATTTTTAGTATTTTTACTAGGTTTTATTTTTCTTATTAATTTTTATAGGAGTGTTGATTTTGCACGCCATCTGTGGTGTTAGTTTGTCTTTTCATATGCTTTGTTTTAAGACCTTTTTTTTTTTTTTTCAATTTCGGTTCTATTTTTTACAGTTTTTAAGCTAGTCTACACATTATATTATACCCTAAGGCAAATAGACAATCGCTTATCATTTTTTTTAGTAAAATTTTAAAGTTGTCATTGCTCTTTTCCCAAATTTTGAATTCATCATAGAATTTCAATTTTTGATGCCATTAGCCTAAGTATTTCTAAAATCAATAGGCTTTTGAAAAACTCATGCTGATATTCTTACACAAATCAACGGTTTGTGATAAGCCCTAATTTACCATTGCGTCAGGAAACCAAGTGTTTAGAGGAGGCTAGAATCCTAGGATGCACAGCATGGATGGATGGATCATGTTGGCCATTATGAAAACCTGTGTGACATGTAAGATTAGCTTGAGTTGGAAAACAATGATTGTTCTACTATCTTGGTGCATATTGATGATGACAATTTACTGCAGTATGGTTATGATAACCACAAATTTGACACTTCCTTTTATTGGAGTGAAAAATAGGAGATAAAAAAGACCCTTGAGGATGGGTGGCATAGTGTTGGTTGAGTTTTGATTCTGAGAACCATGTATGAGATGAGTAGAAGGTAACTCATCATAACTTTGAAGTAAAATCTCATGAGAAAGAAGTTGACCATATAGTTTAGAGAAAGGAACAGGCTCTTAAATTCAAATTGGAGATGATGAGATGAAAATCTGATCACGATAAACAGTGTCATTAAATTCAGCATCATTAAGGAGACAACATGTAGCAGCTAAATCATCAACTAATGCTTTTTCTTTGTAAAGATATTGGGTGATATTCATATCATTTATCTTGAGTTCTTGTGGGTAGCGTGAAGTTGTAACTGGTGGTTTAGGAAATAGACTCGAAAGCACTATCTAGTGCCTTTCATGCTGACTACGTAAATTTGGCTCCTATATTATAGGGATAGTGCAATGCGGAAGTGTGAAATAAAATTGCAAAAGGAATCCGAATTCGGATGAAGCTCGAATTCAAGCTGAACGAATGATAACAATACTCAGATCCAGTATTGGAGCAAATGTTTTTGTATTTTCTGTATATCCTTTGTTTCCATGTAATACATATTTATAGATGAAGTATGCTCCTTAACTATGTAAATACAGAAGGAAATTGAAATAACAGAAAAACAGAAAGAATGAGAATCAAATCTGTAGCATGTGCAACGTAAAACAGTTACAACCAATTCTGTTAAGAGGGTAGATGGCCTTCATTAATACTGAGTCCACTGGACTAGTCTGTTTCTTCTTACCCAGTCCTCTTTTACTTTATATTAGGCCCGTCTTCTATACAACTGAGCCCAGCCCAAGGTGTACCGTACAAACCCGGCTCATCATTGTTCTTTCCTGGTTGTCTCTCTTCTACATTCACTTCCACGCAACCCTTATTCCACTCACTAACTCTCTGACAGCCATTGTCTTTTTCCACTTCCATAACTTCGTGACACAGAAACCCTAGAAATTTGTTGTCTTGCTTTTCCCCGGTGACAATCCCTTCCCCATTAAAATCCCTTGTCCACAAGGGACACTAAGGAAACCGAAGCTGCAACTCGCTGAAGAACTCCCAAGTGTCTTCGGACGGTGATAGATCCTTCCACGAGATAAGTAACATCGTTTCTGCCTTGTTATGTCTTTTCACCATTTTCCTATCCAAAATAGCAATTGGTTCTAACAATGGATCCTCTTGTGTTGTAGGCAAAGGAGAGGCGGTGGCTGGAAGAGGTCCATGATAGGGTTTCAGCTGTGATACATGAAAGGTGTGGTGAATGCTTGCTTCGGGAGGAAGATCGAGTTGGTAAGCTACTTTCCCTTTTCAATCTTTTATCTTATAGGGTCTATAGTACCTCTGGCTTAGTTTTTGGTTCTGTGCATGCTTGAGAGTCCTCTATCTGTATGGTTGCAACTTCAGTAAAACATAATCTCCGATGTTGAACTCTCTGTCAATTCGTCGTTTGTCACTCATAAGCTTCATTCTGTGTTGTGCTCTGGTGAGATGAAACGTGAGAGTCTTGAGCATGTCTTCCCTAGTCTTAAGCATGCTGTCCACTGTAGCGTTTCGAGCATCTCTAGGAACATAAGGGAGATACAGAGGGGGAGGGTGGCCATACAGTATCTGGAAGGGAGTGTGCTTGGAGCTGGTATGGTAATTCGTATTGTACCACCACTCAGCCAAAGGAATGAAGTGACTCCATCTGCTAGGAAACTCCCCTGTCATGCATTGGAGATATGTTTCCAGGCACTTAGTTACCACTTCTGATTGACCATCAGTTTGGGGATGGTAGGAAGTGGATAGGTTGAGAGTTACACCCTGCAAACTTAGGAACTCCTTCCAAAAAGAGCTCACAAATATTGGGTCTCGATCGCTGGTAATGGTCTCTGGCATACCATGCAGCTTGTAAACTTGTTCCAAGTATAGATGAGCTACCTACAGGGCTGTATAGGGGTGAGAGAGTGTCAACAAATGAGCATACTTACTTAATCTGTCCACTACCACCAATATAACTTCTTTCCCGTTTGACCTTGGTAATCCTTCATTGAAGTCCATAGTTACTTCCTGCCAACACTCAGTAGGGTCTAGTAAAGATTGTAGAAGTCCAGGATAAGCCACATTCTCAAACTTATACTTTTGACATATTTCACAGCACCTCACATATTGCCTAATGATTCGTTCAAGTTTAGGCCAATAGAATACTGAGGAAATCCTCTTATAAGTGGCTTGTGAACCTGAGTGTCCTCCTAGCACTCCTCCATGGTACAATTCCAGCAGTTTCTTCCTTACTTCCTCTGAAGGTCCAACTACTATTCGACCCTTCCTTCTCAATACTCCTTGATCAAAGTTGAAATTTTTAACCAACTTTCCTTCCTTAAGCTGTTCAATCAGCTTGGTGTACCCGAATGGTAAATGCCAATTTGCTTTGATTTCCTCCATCATTTCAGGAATAGTAGCCTGAATTGATAGTTGATTTAATTGAGTTCCTCCACATCTGGATAAAGCATCTACTGCTTTGTTAGTCCTTCCACTTTTGAACTCTATTAAATAATCCAAACCTAATAATTTGGTAAGCCATTTTTGTTGACTGAGAGTCACCAACCTTTGCTCCAGCAATTATTTAAGACTCTGATGGTCTGTTTTAATCACGAATTGTCTTCCCAGCAAGTAATGTCGCCATTTGTCAATGGCATACACCAAGGCCAATAACTCCTTGTCATAGACTGACATACCCTTATGTTTTGGGGCAAGGGATTTGTTGATATAGGCCACTGGATGGTTATCTTGCATCAATACTGCCCTAATTCCATCACCACCGGCATCGGTTTCAATAGTAAATTTTTGCTATAATCTGGAAAACTTAGGACAAGAGAAGTGGTCATTGCATTTTTCAGTTTATCAAATGCCTTTTGAGCATCTATATTCCAGCAGAACTGATCTTTGCGTAGCAAATTAGTAAGTGGTTTAGCAATGATACCAAATCCCTGTATAAACCTCCTATAGTAACCAACTAACCCCAGGAAACCTCTTAGCTGTTTGACATTAGTAGGAGCGGGCCATTTGATAATAGCTTCTATCTTTTTAGGGTCGGTTGCAACCCCTTGATTAGAAATGATGTGACCAAGGTAATCTATTTGTCCTACCCCAAAGACACATTTGGTCCTTTTTAGGTATAATTTTTCTGTCTGCAATATCTCAAATACTACCCTCAAATGTACCTTGTGTTGATCCAAGCTAAGGCTATAAATCAAGATTTCATCAAAGAAAACTAGGACAAACTTTCTCAAATAGGGTCTAAACAGGTTATTCATACGTCCTTGGAAGGTAGATGGAGCATTAGTCAACCCGAAGGGCATGACTAGGAACTTATAGTGCCCATCATGTGTTCTAAATGCTGTTTTATAAACGTCGTTAGGGTGCATCAAAATCTGGTGATACCCTGAGCGTAAATCCAATTTGCTAAAACAGTTAGCTCCATGAAACTCATCGAACAGATCCTCAATGATAGGATTTGGAAACTTGTCTTTTATAGTTAACTTGTTTAGATCCCTATAATCTACACACATGCGCCATGTATTGTCTTTTTTTTAACCAACACCACAGGAGAAGCAAAAGGACTGTGACTAGGACGTATTATCCCACTCAACAACATTTCCTTAATCATATCCTCCAGAACTGTCTTTTGAATTGAGGAGTGGCGATATGGTCTAAGATTAACAGGTGTTGTTTCATTGTAAATGGATCCTATGATTGCAAGATCTATTAGGAGGTAATGCAGTAGGTTCCTCAAATAGATCAGTAAATTCTTCCAACAGTTTGGTTAAATCAGGATGTGTACTTGACTCAACCAATGGATCCATAACAGTTACAGAGTTACTAACAACCCAGCATTGTACATTTAGTGCAGGACTATGAGTTGATAACATAGAGGAAATGATATTGTCAGATACAGGAGTAATTACCTCATTATGACCATGAAGTGTACAATTCGATCCATGCCATTGGAACTCCATCTTCATTAGATTGAAGTTCCATTGTACTGTACCCAAGGAGACCAACCAGGGCATTCCCAAAATCAAGTCATATGCAGTTAAAGGAAGCACATAAATATCTGAGTGGAATTGCACTCCTTCCATCCACCAACTAAAGTGCTTAACCATAGAGTAACTGTAAATTTTGGCTCCATTAGCCAAATTAACAGCTAGTGGTTCAACAGGAATCTACTCACAATTCAAGTGATTGGCTAGCTCATCATCTATAAAATTAGATGAGCTGCCCCTATCAATTAATATGCTCAATTTTTTCCTCTTGAAGTACCTTTTCACACACATACTGTGTGCTACATTGTTAGTATCTTCCCCTAATGCGCATAGGGTTAAAGAGGCTAGATCTTCCTCCAACTTGTTCATCTCCTCTGCCTCCGAATTTTCCTCACCTTCCTCCTTACTCACCACTAATAGATTTATCCTTTTGTTTTTGCACCGATGACCTGGACCAAAGGCTTTATCACACCAGAAGCATTGCTTTTTCCTTCTCTTCTCCTCCAATTCCTCAGGAGAGAACCTCCAAAAATTCCTGGCAGTGTTGGGGTTTTGGTTAGGAATTTTAGGTTGGGAATTAATGGTCTGTGAAATGGGTGTAGTGTTTCGATTGGTGTATGTTGGTGGTGTGTTTGGAATCGTGGTGGAATATTTCGGGTAGGTATAGTTAGTGGTAAGTTTCTGGTGTTTTTGGCTAGTTTTAGTGGTAGAGTTTGTGGCATCTTGAAGCTTGGCTAGTGTATAGGCTGGGGACAATGAGTTAGGTTGAAACATTCGGATAGGGAACTGTATTTCAGGGCGTAATCCACTGAGGAAGCAGCTGATTAGTTGTGGTTCAGTTAATTGGTTCTGGGCAGAGAGATGTGTGAACTGGTCAAGGTATTCTTGTAATGAATCTGTTTGTTGAAGTTCCTTAAGTTCAGCCATGGGGTCTTCATAGGCTCGCTCATTAAATCTTGCCTGCAATGCTTTGGTTAATTCTTCCCAAGTAATTGGATTCGTTTCTGTCCTCAGTTTTGCATAAGAAACATACCAATCATAAGGCTTTTCATCCAAGTGCATGATAGCCACCTTTGCCTTAAGATGATTGGGTGTCTCATCCAACATAAAAAATTGTTCAGCCTTAACTATCCAACTCTTAATGTTCTCTCCATTAAAAGTGGGAAATTCAATTTTGGTACTCCTCATGGGTAGCTGGTAACCACTAACAACCATGCTACTGCCAGGTAACCCACCACTAGTCACATTTTCTGCTGTCATATTACCATCGTTATTTTATGTGCACTAGATAATGTTTCCATTACTATGGGTTTTCCTTTGAGCTGAGTTTTGAGTTCATCTATTACCTTCGATTGCTGCTCCAACGTGGTTTGCTGTTGTTGCAGGGTATCGGAAAATAGTTTGATCCAGCTGTCCTGTTTTTCGGTCTACTCCTTCAACAAGTTCTTCATCATCTCCTCGATCTTCTTAAATTCCCGAGTACCCTCTGCCATGATTGATAGCTCCTACAGCAGAGCTCTGATACCACTTGCAATGCGGAAGTGTGAAATAAAATTGGAAAAGGAATCTGAATTCGGATGAAGCTCGAATTCAAGCTAAATGAATGATAACAATACTCAGATCCAGTATTGGAGCAAATGTTTTTGTATTTTCTATATATCCTTTGTTTCCATGTAATACATATTTATAGATGAAGTATGCTCCTTAACTATGTAAATACAGAAGGAAATTGAAATAACAGAAAAACAGAAAAAATGAGAATCAAATCTGTAGCATGTGCAACGTAAAACAGTTACAACCAATTCTGTTAAGAGGGTGGATGGGCTTCATTAATACTGAGTCCACTGGACTAGTCCGTTTCTTCTTACCCAGTCCTCTTTTACTTCATATTAGGCCCGTCTTCTATACAACTGAGCCCAGCCCAAGGTGCACCATACAAACCCAGCTCATCATTGTTCTTTCCCGGTTGTCCCTCTTCCTCATTCACTTCCACGCAACCCTTATTCCACTCATTAACTCTCTGACAGCCATTGTCTTTTTCCACTTCCATAACTTCGTGACACAGAAACCCTAGAAATTCGTTGTCTTGCTTTTCCCCAGTGACAAATAGACTTCTTCCTTTAGTGAAGAAAGGATCCAAGATAGTAAAAGTTGGTCTTTAGAAAATCATGTAACAAACTCAGGATTAGGAACAATGATATTTGGATCATAAGAAGAAGGGATGGTTGGAGAAGGCGCTGGAGAACCATCAATAAATTGATTCATATTTTGATAATTAAGAAGATGAGCAAATCGAGTTTTCCAAGCAAGATAATTTTTTCTGTTTAATTTGATTGCAAATGAGTAATTAGTAGTAAGAGTGATGGTTTGAAGAGCTAATACAATTACATTAAACATGATGATTCTGATATCATGTAAAGAAAATTAAAAAAAAAATGAGAGAAAAAATAAGAAGAAGCATTTTTCTTTTTCTTTCTGCTATATGTTTTCTACTATGATTTCAAGTCTAATTATAGTATACAAAGAAGCAAGAGATCAGCATAAACCGCAACAATTTGATAACTTTACAAAAGATGAAGATAAAGATAGATCATACGAAAATAATCATCCTAACACTGTAACAACCGGATAACATTACAAAAGATAAAGATAAATTAGGTGAAAATAATCATCCTAATAATAAAGATAATGTTGACCATGCAAAACTAGACCTGTCTCGTATAAACCCTAATTACGTAAATTTCCAGTATAGATCCGCTTCAAATTTAGCGCTCCATACATTGAATTCATCCCAATTAGACACGTATAGCCACATTCGTCCACGCCGCCACCTCCAGTTGAATCCAATTTGCCCATGTCTTTTCCCTTTTTTTCTTTTTTTTTTGGCCCCAATTTACATGTCTGATATAACTTGTTTTATTAGAAGACTTTGTTTGAGATTACATTTTCCCAGGGACATTGCTGCGTGAAAAGGGGTTTCAATTTTCTCTTGTATGCTCAAGTCTATAGCTGTGGGTATAGGTGGTACCCAAAAACCAAAAGAAATGTCTACATAGACTTTAGCAACGCAGGCAAGTTGTGTAGGAGAAGACTTCTACTTTTTCTCTTAGTGAATGCTAAATAAGTCAGTCAATCTGTGTACTTAATATATATGTGTATTTGCTGCCAATGGTTTAGATTAATATTCAATTTTTTTTCTCTATATCTTCGTGTTTTATTTTATAAAGTTTCCTTCGAGTTAGCTCAAATATATTGATGCTTATATATATATATATATATATATATATGTCTACGTGTAACAGTAGGACATAGGTGAATGTAGAAAACATCATGCAATAATATAGATTATCAGTCGAAGTTAAAGGCTCAGCAATAAAAAATACAGCATATCATCTAAAATGCTTAAGTGATATCTTGTATAGAAGCAAAAATAAACAAAGAATGATTATTGGGAGAAGTGGTACGTATAATTCTAATAAAAAGATTGAAAAGTTAATTATAAATTTGTATATAAGCAAAATAAATCATGTAATCAAAAATATTATAAAAGACCCTAAATTTCAACATATACATACTGCTATACTTAATACCTTGAAAATTTTTGATATATAGGAAAAAGAAATTAAAAAAAAAAAGAAGAAGAAGAAGTATGACCATGTGACATTGAACGTGCCAGTTTTTCCAGAAACAGAACTCTATCCTTATTATTAAGAATCTGACTAGGGACCACAGTCGGAGTTATTAATTGGTTTCGTGTATTCTACCTTAGTCTTTGTTTGTTTTGCAAGCTAGTAACCATGGAAAACTTTATAAGAGCAATCATACTAACAAAGAAATGAGACATGAAAAATTCTGAAAGAAGATCTAATGACGAATATGTGAAAATATCATACATTACTTACGTCTTCCCTAAAGGGGTTTACTTCGTCCTAATTACTTATGTGCCAAGCACCAGTGTTTCGCGAAAGCGTAAAGCAATAGAAAGTTTTACGCTTTTACCTCGATTCAAATTCGAGGCTCAGATTTTAAGTTGCTTTCTATGGGTATATATACCTAAAGTGATTTAAACTTTATTTGGTTCACAATCAAGCCTTATTAGCCCTATCTTTTAAGACAAAGTCAGTTTATTAGGTTGATTAATCGCATTTAACTTTATTATCCTATCAGATTTGTAATAATTATCGGTCGATTTAAAAGTTATAATCTAATGATTATGACTTTTATTTCTTCTTCTTTTTTTTTTCATATTTATCTTACGTATTTCAACATTTCACATATTTAAGAACCATTATTATTCAATGACTAAGTGCTCCATCAACTTTTAAGAAAATAAAAAAAAAATGTTAGCGCATCATCTTAAAATATTAAATTTGTAACTGAAGAGATTCAGGTTCATTAGGCAAATTACCATCTTATTCAAGTGTTAAAAGGAAAAAAAAAAAAAAAATCTGTTATAAAGTTCAATAGAAAGAATATCAGTTGAATGAAGCTTAAAAAAAATCCATGGTAGCTTAGGTTGATTACCTAAATCTGGCATCATTTCGATTGAAGTGCTTTGCACGCAATAATGCATAATTTCAATTTTTGCTGTTTCTTATCATTCAAGCCACTACTATAATTAATGGGACAATTTAATTATGCAACGGTAGTATATGTATTTAATATCATGAGAGAAAGCTCTGTTATGCAGTGTTACTCCAAGAAATTTTATACTTAAGTGAATTTGAGGTTGCCTATATATATATATATATATATTGAAATTACTATATCAAACTTTCTCCTATCTATCATTTTTTTTGTACGTATTTACTATTATTGGAGCACAACTTAGCTTTTAATGGGATGGTATCAGTTTTTTAGGCATTGCAATTTGGACCTAGGGACAGAAGATGGGCTCCAAAGTTAAAAAAAAAAAAAAAAATTTATTATTATTATTATTTGAATATACAAGAATTAAAGAAAATTTAGTATGATTCAATAGTTAGGTATAAACATTAGCAAAGTCGGATTAGAGCACAACTTAAATGTATGGTTACTCTAAATAAGGTAAATTCCCTCCACTCTTCTGAAACCAATTTGCAAAGGTCCATCATCCGAATTTGCTAGGCAATTGCCTCTGATACAAATTTGAGAAAATGATGTCAAATGCAAGACTATTCCCTACAAACAAAAAGTAGAGAGTGGTCCAATCTGCTCTGTAAAGTGTACCCAATGAGAATACCTAATGAGAAAGGTTAGAAAACCACACCAGTGAAAAAAGGGAAAAAAAAGCCATGAAATATATTCCCTTTAAGTTAGTTAGAATCTACTATAAAAAAAAAAAAAAAAACCGAAATAATTTTTTATTTAGAGTTCTTATTAATAATCTATTATTATTAAAGAAACACTTTATTATTAGTATCAAAAAATATACACTAAAGTATGATAGCTACTTTTCTTTCTCTCTCTCTTTGCATTTTTATTTTTTCTAAAAACAACAATTCTCACCTTTTTTTTTCTTTCTGCACACTCAAAACAGGTGCGTTATACACTAATTAGTAATAACTACTTAAATAAAATTTATTAAAAAATAATTATTAATATGCAGTATCAAAATTATATTTTATACATAGAATATTCAAATTTATATGTATAGTATGTGCATCACAATTTCAAATTACGATATATATATATATATTGTATATACATTGCTTGTATGATTAGTAATATTGATGGAGACATAAAAGGAGAGTAAGAAAAGTTATTTAATTAAATTTAAAAACAAAAAAACAAAAAGAGGACAGTCTGGCATGTATTAAAGGAGAGAGAGAGGACAGTTGGCGGGTGGGAGAGCGATATGGAGGATGGTATTTTAACGAAAGGAAAAAAGAGAGAGAGAGAGAGAGATAGAGAAAGAAAGACGAGACAGTGACAGAAAAGAGAGAGAAATAAATGAGCTGTTTGTAGAAGAAATGGACCTTTCCAAAAATTGAAAAAATTTGGCCGCTATTACCAAACACTATATACGTATAAAATACATTCATCGTGTTTTATTCACACAATTTAGGTATCATAGCAAAACATGATAACGTGTTTTTTAAATATGATTTACGTATAAATTTCACATATTCTAATTTAAAAATGTGATTATGCGATATAATTTAATAATTTTTTCATATTAACTATATATCGATAATTATTTATTGCAGGAAGAATAGACATGTATTTGACTCTAAAAGCACCAATTCAAATGTGATAACTCTTCCAAAACGTCAAATACTGTTTATGAACTAATTTAGAATGAATACCTCTACAACTCGAAGAACTCTTACTTTTCAATATTATTGAAGATTACAGCAACAAATTTTGATTTGTATTCTTCAATTCAAGGACAACAAATTTTGGTTACTTTTCCCAAATATAATTTATCACCTAAACTTAAAAATAATTAATTTAATACCTAATCAAAATTTTCTTATTCATTAATAGTAGTTAAAACAATAGACTTAACTTTGTTTGCTAATCGACACCCTCAATGGATGGGAAGTGCATGTATTAAGTAACTAATAAAAAAACTAAAAAAATTAAATAATTAAGCTAGTGAATTAATACATACATTATAGTTGCGTAATTGTTTAGTTAAAGAATCTATGTTAATTCATTTACTTAATTATCTAAATTTTTACTTTTTTATTGGTTATATGATACATGTCACTTCCATATTTACTAGGAATATCACTCATCTAAGAGAGTTAGAGAGGCAGTATTAATGAATATGAAAAATTTATTTAATTATTAAATTGACTACTTTAAAATTTAAGTAATTAATTATACATAATGTAATATTATATTAATTATTAGTTTGATGGTATTATATTATCACAATTTTTATTATTTACATGCATGGGGCTATGGTTATTGGTCAACGAGATGTGTTATTAATGGCTGTGTACCAAGTTGTTATTGGTATTTTTCTCTGTTAGTTTTTTTAATTTAATTGCTTCATTTGGGCTCTTGTTGGGAATGAATTAGACCTAATACACCATATGAGTAATTTTTTTCTTTTTTCTTTTTTTTTTTCTAACTCTGGGGTTAGTTGAAATAACTTGAATATATGTCCAAGCTAACATGTTTGGTTAGAAATTAGATAGTTGTTGAGCAGCTTTAATGATCCAAATCAAAATTTAACTTGAATATATGTCAAACCTTTTGATTTTTACTCATAGCGAGCAGTGGCCATTGTTGTCCTAATTCATACGATTTTACTAACAGGTCCTTACAAGTTATTGCCTAACAAATTAAAAAAAAAAAAAAAAAAAACTCTTCTCATTGTATAGTAATATATTTGCAAGAAAATAACCGTACTAAAAGCATCTTTTACTACTAAATAAATGCATGAATAATTATTGTTATTTTAAAAAGAAACCTTGCTATAGAGTCAGAGGTGTGCATGCGGGGCGGGTTATATGGGTCAACCTGCATAAACCCTAAAAAAATGCGGATTGGGTTAAAAGTTTTAGCTCGTTTAATGTGCGGGTCAAAATGGCCCGACCCACATAACCCACGGGTTGAAGTGGGCTAATCCACTGTGGATCGGGTTGGCCCGCAAACCCGTACTTAAAAAACTTTAAAAAATGTTTAAATCTTATAAAAAAAACCCTAGTACGTTACTTTTTTTATTTCCTCTTCACTTCACTTTTTTATTGTTTAGTTGTTGAATGTTGATTATGTAATTTTATTTGTGTTATATTTTAAACTTTAACTTTTATATTTATTATATCCATAGTCCTTTTAATAATATTTTTTCATTTATATTTATTAGATGTTTAGATGTTTCTATTTAAAATAAGCAACACAATAGCAATTGATAATTCCCATAATTTATTTTTTCTTGCCATGCCAAAGAAAAAAAATTGGAATGAATTCTAATTTCTAGTCAAAATAAATCATTTTATGTTGAGATAAAAATTTTAAATAGAAGTCTATAATTTTTCCATACAAGATTATCATCCAAAATTAGTATGTTGATAATTTGTGAGATAAAAAAATTATTATACATTTCAATTATTAAAGATCTAAATTTTAATTAGAATTCTTATAAATTTTTCAACAAAAGATATATTAACGGGTTTACTGGCTAGCCCGCATAACCCATCAACCCGCAGGGTGGATTGGGCTAAAAATTTGGTCCGCAAGGCAATGCGGGCCTAAACAGGCTAGCCGCATAATCCGGGGGTTGAAGCGAGGTAAGACGGGTTGGCTCACATAACCCATTTGCACAGCTCTTTATGGTTCAACATATGATTAAACAGTTAAGTGTGATTAACTTAAATAAAGTAAATGCCCTTTCCTCACGGTGGCGCATGGTTCCGCGGTAATCTCTCATTGAAACCAATTTGCAAATGCCCTCATTGGCTCCTTGTATTAGTTTGAGAAAATAATATAAATTCAAAACCATTCATCCCTAAAACTGAAATGTTTTGGTCAAGATTGCTCTCCGCTTGGGATGGGTGAGGAATATTATGTATTCACTTACTATTATAGTTATGTTACATCTTATACGTACATTTATGAATTTTATTGTTATATTTTCTAACTTGATAAGCATTAAGAAAAGTCATTCAAAAAGTAATTAAGGGTATTTATAGTGCATTTGGTAAAATATATATTTTACTTGAAAATTAACTATTAATTAAAAAATAAAGCAAATATATGATATAATTAGTATTATTTAGAAATAATTTTTGTGATAAAATCATAACATTGTGAACAATATAATTATTATGTGTAGTATACTACAAATATCGAAAAAAAAAAAACACTACAAATAAATAATAGTTATTTATAAAGTTAAATACAATTTTATATAAATGGATTTTATATTAGTTACCATGGAAGTGAAAAGTTAAGAGAGAGGGAAAAAGAAAAAAATCAAATCAAATATTTAACCGTTAAAATATTTTTACTTTTATGTTTATTTTTTGGTTTTTGTAATATATAATTTTTATTTTAAAAAAAATCAACAAATTAATTTTCTCCAGCGTGGGGGCTGTTGGAAGTGTTGCTGTTTTTAGGACTGTTTTTTTTCTGTTAGAATAAATCCCTATTATTTAGGAGTATCTTTGATTTCTTCCAGTATTCGTTACCACAAAGTATGGCACGTACTCTTGTGGGCTGTTTTTTCTCTTTTCTGTTACAGCTAATGTATGGCTATAAAAGCCTCAAGTTATTATCAATAAAGTGTATCCATTATCTATTATCTCTGTTGTTCAAAATATCGTAACATATTGGTATCAGAGCCACACACAGGGGCCTGATCGTGAGAGTTTGGGTGTGAAATTAGGAACTGCAGTATCCTAACGTGAGAGAGAGTGAAACACTTGAGAAAACGAGTGAAACACTTAGGTAGTGATTGAGAGATGGCAGTAGAAGGAAGCACCAGTTTCGCTCAACCTAGCATCCCAAGTTTGATGGAGATTATGATCACTGGAGTATGTTGATGGAAAATTTTTTAAGATCAAAGGAGTATTGGAATCTCATTGAAAATGGGTACTCTGAACCTAGCTGGAGAAACATTGACAGTTGCACAGAAAAAGGCATTAGATGATCTGAAGTTGAAGGATTTAAAGGTGAAAAACTATCCATCCATTGACAAATCAATATTGAAAACCATTCTTCAAAAGGACACGTCCAAACAAATATGGGAGTCAATGAAGAGAAAGTATCAAGGGAATGTAAGGGTTCAACGTGCACAACTCCAGGCACTCCGCCGAGATTTTGAAGTCTTGGAAATGAAGGTTGAAGAATCTGTTTCTGATTATTTTTCAAGAGTCATGATAGTTGCTAACAATATGCGAAACTATGGAGAGGACATGCCAGATGTTAAAGTGGTAGAGAAAATCTTACGCTCCTTAACAGACCAATTCAACTATATTGTCTGCTCTATTGAGGAGTCAAAAGACATCAATTCTCTTACGGTTGATGAATTGCAAAGTTCTTTGATTGTGCATGAGCAGAAGTTTCGAAAGAAGGATCGCAAAGAACATGCTTTAAGAGTAAGTTTAGAGGAAAAGTTTGCCATGCGAGGAAGAGGTAGAAGTACCTTTAGAGGACGAGGTAGTGGAAGAGGAAGGAAAAGCTTTAATCGAGCCACTATTGAATGTTTCAAGTGTCATAAACTTGGTCATTTTCAATACGAGTGTCCATCCTGGGACAAGGAGGCGAATTATGCCGAGTTTGATGAGAAAGAAGAGCTTTGTTGATGTCATATGTGGAGATGAACAACGCAAAAAAGGAAGAGGTTTAGTTTCTAAACTCAGGTTGCTCGAACCATAATTGTGGAGATAAATTATTACTCAGCGAAATGGATGATGCCTTTAGACATGTGGTTAAATTGGGAAACAACACTAAAATGAATGTACTTGGAAAGGGAAGTATGAAGCTGAAGATTAATGGGTAACTCATGTAGTTACTGAAGTATATTATACCTGAACTCAAGAATAATCTCTTGAGTATAGGTCAACTATAAGGAGTGAGGCTTGTCAATCTTAATTCAATCAGGAATGTGTCGTATATATCATCCTCACAAAGGATTGATTATTCAGACCAATATGACCACAAACAGAATGTTTGTGTTGATTGCTCAGGTTCAAGTTCAAGAGGAATCATGCTTCAACACTACTACACAAGATATCACCCACCTATGGCATTGTAGGTATGCTCATCTCAGCCACAAGGGATTAAAGACGCTGCAGTTAAAGGAAATGGTTAAAGGCCTACCAAAGTTACCAGAATCCATGGTAGTGTGTACAGACTGCCTTAAAAGTAAGCAACATCGTGATCCAATTCCCAAGAAGAGTCAGTGGAGAGCAACTCAGAAATTACAATTGGTTCATGCAGATATATGTGGCCCCATTACACCAGCTTCTAACAGTAAGAAGAGGTACATGTTATCCTTCATAGATGATTTCTCTAGAAAAGCATGGATATATTTTTTGGTAGAAAAGTCAGAAGCACTTTATTCCTTCAAGCATTTCAAAATACATGTGGAAAAAGAAACTGGTTTATCCATTAAGTGCCTGCGTACAGATAGGGGAGGGGAGTTTAATTCCATGGAATTTAATGAATTTTGCAAATGGAATGGAATAAAAAGGCAATTAACTACTGCATATACTCGCAGCAAAACGGAGTAGCCGAACGCAAGAATAGGACCGTGATGAATCTTGTGAGATCGATGCTTTCAGAAAAGGGGGTACCTAAGACCTTTTGGCCTGAAGCGGTGAGATGGACAGTGTATGTTTTGAATCGGTCACCTACACTAGCTGTTAAAGAGATGACCCCAGAGAGGCATGGAGTGGAGAAAAACCATCAATAGAACACTTTAGAGTGTTCGGATGTGTAGGGCATGTTCATATTCCAGATGCTAGGAGGACCAAGCTTGAAGATAAAAGCATAAATTGTGTGCTTCTTGGTGTTAGTGACGAGTCCAAAGGGTACAGATTGTATGATCCTATTGCTAAAAAAATTATTGTGAGTCGAGATGTGATATTCGAAAAGGAAGTCAATGGAATTGGGATGCAAGCTATGAAAAGGAGCTGTTGATGGACTTAGAATGGGAAGATAGTGGATACAACACTCATGACGAGGAAGAACATGAACAGCACATAGAAGAAGAAGAAGCTGAAGTTGATGAAACGGGGGCTGAACATGTCTCTTCAAATACTACGTGAGGATGGCATGAATGCTAGGGAGGGTAGAGGTAGGCACCCTCCTTTATGGATGACAGATTATGTTTCAGGTGAAGGTCTATAAGAAGAAGAAGAGGTGAATATGGCATTTGTTGCATCTTCAGATCCTGTAAGTTTTGAGGAAGCTGTGAAAAGTTCAAAATGGAGATTGGCCATGGATGAAGAAATCAAATCCATTGAGAAAAATCAGACTTGGAGGTTAGTGGAGTTACTGGGCAAAAGCATAGGAGTAAAATGGGTTTATAAGACTAAACTAAATGAGCTTGGAGAAGTTGACAAATATAAAGCAAGATTGGTGGTTAAAGGTTATTCGCAGCAACATGGAGTGGATTATACAGAGGTATATGCTCATGTAGCCAGAATGGACACTGTGAGGATGATCATAGCACTTGCTGCGAATAGAGATGGAAACTTTATCAACTAGATGTCAAGTTGCATTCTTATATGGAGAGCTAAGAGAAGAAGTTTATATGGAGCAACCAAAGGGATACGAAAGGAGAGGAAGTGAGCAGAAGGTGTACAAGCTACAAAAGGCACTTCACGGACTAAAACAAGCCCAAGAGCTTGGTTTAGTCGAATTGAGTCTTATTTCATTAAGGAGGGTTTTAAAAGGAGTCACAGTGAGCAGACCTTATTTATCAAACAAGCAAGGAAGGTAAAATTCTCGTTGTAAGTATTTATGTTGATATCTCTTGTTCACTGGTGATGATGAAGATATGGTACAAGTTTAAGTGTTCAATGCAAAAGGAGTTTGATATGACTGATTTAGGGAAGATGAGATTCTTCCTTGGAATTGAGGTTTTACAGAGGTCAGATGGCATTTTTATATGTCAAAGGAAATATGCAGCAGAAGTGTTGAATCGTTTGGCATGAAGGAGAGCAATTCAGTATGTAATCCTATAGTTCCAGGTACAAGATATATAGAGATGAGAAAGAGTCAAAGTGGACGAAACTTATTTCAAGCAAATCGTGGGAAGTCTAATGTATCTCACAGCCATACGTCTGATCTCATGTCATTGTAAGTTTGATTAGTCGTTTTATGGCTAGTCCAACTGAATTACATCTCCAAGCTGCAAAAAGAGCATTGAGGTATCTAAGAGGAACTATTAATTATGGAATCTTATACAAGAAGGGAGGAGCTAGTAATTTGTTAGCCTTCACAGATAGTGATTATGCAGGTGATATGGAGGATAGAAAGAGCACTTCTGGCTATGTGTTCATGATGAGTGAAGGTGCAGTAGCATGGTCATCAAGAAAGCAGCCTATTGTTACTCTATCAACTACCGAAGCTGAGTTTGTGGTAGCAGCAGCGTGTGCTTGCCAAGCTGTTTGGATGAGAAGAGTATTGAATGAACTTGGTCACTTGCAAGAAGAAAGCACTTTGGTAATGTGTGATAACAGTTCTGCTATCAAACTATCCAAGAATCTTGTTTTACACGGTCGATCCAAACATATAGATATACGATTTCACTTTCTCAGAGATCTTAGCAAAGAAGGAGTTGTTGATATGGTTTATTGTGGAACTCAAAATCAAGTTGCAGACCTGATGATAAAGCTGTTAAAGTTGGAAATTTTCCAGAAATTTCGTGAAAAGCTAGGAGTGTGTACTGTTCCAGAGGTGAACTAATTGTCTGTCGAGCAATAAGTTCAAGGGAGGGATTGTTGGAAGTGTTGCTGTTTTTTAGGAATGTTTTGATTTTTTGTTATAATAAATCCCTATTATTTAGGAGTAGCTTTGATTTCTTCTAGTATTCGTTATCACAAAGTATGGCACGTACTCTTGTGGGCTGTTTTTTCTCTTTTCTGTTACAGCTGATGTATGGCTATAAAAGCCTCAAGTTATTATCAATAAAGTTTACCCAGTGCATGTAATGAGAAAGATCAGAAAACTTCGCAAATAAAATAGTTTCTGAAAACTCATAAAACACATCAATAAATTCATAGATATAAAACATCAGTCGTAACCATTTATTGTACAATACAAAACGGCAACCGAAAGAAAATAGTTTCTGAAAGGCGAATGGCATGTTTAAGCACTAATTATTTGGGCACATTTGCCTTCTCGCATACCATAAGCTGTCCATGAAAACATTAGCATGTGTGCACTTAACGACGACTCGTTCTTAAACAAAAATTTTGATTTGCAGTCTTCCATTCAATAATAAATCATATCAGCAAGAATAATTAGAGAAACTAAGCACGTCCATAATGAGAATAATTAATATTATGGTTCCAAATAGGAACACCAGTTACAATCCCTACACTTTCTTTCTTCTTCTCCACCGGAATCGCTGATTCTGGTTGCAACGACGACGTCGAACAACCGTAAAATGGCGACATAACTCTTACAGAAAGATTAACAATCCCATTCCTATATCCATTGGCATCCCTCAACCTATAACTCAAAAAATGCAAGTAATTCTCAGGATAGTCACCAATAAAATCCGACACCGGAACTCTCGCCATACCAATATACGATCACCGGAGGACGATCTCCGGTGCACTTCAACGATCAGAGAGTGTATAAGCAATGGTAAGTCCACGTGCAGCTTCTCGTTCCATGTGGGGTAGTTGTCACCTTTTGCGCCGATTTTCGTGAGTACAGTTCGGGAGAATCAGTTTTCACGACAACAAAAGCGTTGTTTTTAATGGGATTTCCGTTTATACGAAGGTCTTCAGCTGATATAATGGTGAGTTCTAGGGTTCTTGCATGAGGGCTAGTCTGATGCGCCATGACGGGATTTGGAGGATAATGTTCTCAAATGAATGTTTGATGAATATAAATAGTTGTTTTGAGCAATAACAAAAAGAAAGATCGAAATACGTTTTCTGCTTAAACCATATTATATAGATAGAGAGGAAAGGCAGAGTTTGGATGAAGATAAACTAAAAATACTAAAAAAAATTATTAGTATTATGGTCCTCACTTTACCCTATGATTTTTCAACTTTACGATTTTATAAGACTCTTAAGTTTATCCATGCATAAACTCATTGTTTTTTAGGGAATCATTGTTTATATATTTTTGGGTAAATACTTGCGATTTCAACTAACTCTATATATAAGTTCAACAGAATATTATTCTTTACTAAGTTTAATGATATTACCTAGATTTAAAAAGGTTAATATATAAAAAATATAATTGTGTTTTTAAATCTCATCAACTATTCGGATTATTTATATATTTTTATCTCATTTTAGTTTGATTTTACATACTCTCTAACTCTTTCTCTTTCTCTTTCTTCCCTACAACTCTTGTTAAACAATTATAGAATTCATTCAAATTGAGTTATAATTGTAAAGTTTATAAGA
Source organism: Combretum micranthum (assembly GCA_024138025.1). NCBI lineage: Eukaryota > Viridiplantae > Streptophyta > Magnoliopsida > Myrtales > Combretaceae > Combretum > Combretum micranthum. The sequence goes on from JAMXBD010001039.1 coordinate 474,106, forward strand.
ATAATTATTTATTTCTTTTATAATTAAAATTTTAAGATAAGTTAGAAAGTTAGATCCTCTTTCAATTGATAACTTCTTTCAAATAAATAAATAATAGTAAGAATTTAATTTTTACACTACATGCTCATTTTTATATGTATACTATATTATGGATCAAAAGTTATATGAAAAAACCAACTTAATTTCTTTATATATTTTTATCTATTATATAAAAGTTTTTTTTTTTATAACTTTTGCATGAGTATCTATAGTTTTTCAAAATTATTTTATATAGGTTATAAAAACATATGTTTTCATGTATTAATTCTAGAGTAAATTACGTATACACCCATTGGAAAGTTTTGAAATTGCATGGACCCTTTAGTTTTAGAAAACTTAAGACTTAAGACTTATACCGCTTAAAATATTTGTGGGTCCCATGTTTTAATATGTTGGTGTGTTATATTGTTGACATAAAAAAATTGACTACATTAAATGCCATGTTATATTTATTTATTAGTGTAGCAAATAATTATATTAAAAAACATAATCAATAAAAATGATCAATATAAAACAAACAAACAAAAGATTTAAAAAAAAAGCAACATAAAAATAAAATAGATATAAGAAAATATATAATTATTATACCCTCTATTTGTCATGTAAGTCTCCAGTGAAAAGTAAAGAAATTAAAAATGTTATCATTTGCGTGAGAAATTGATTCTGTATGTCTAACCCAATAGTATTAAGCAAACACAACATAGACTGCCAATCGGATCTCATGTTTAGAAAAATAATAACTTAAAATTATTATAAACTAACCAATTTAGGAAAAATTGGTCAAAAGAAAAGAAGAAAATAAAAAAAAATGCAAGAGGCTAACACTTTATGCACAAGAATGCACCCAATAACAAAGCAATGTAGTATAATCATTTCAGGTTTAAATATCTACATACAGTGTTTTAATAACAATAAAACATAAGAAAATATAAAGTAATGAAACACCCATTTGGTTCTTCTATTTAGCCGTGTCATATTGTAATTGTTAAGGGATTTCCTATCATAGTATTTGGTTTTGAATATTTTATATTGTGATTTAATGTCTTATATGTTATAATCATTAAGTGATTTGAATAATCGGGATTCAAGTTCTGATATTTCATAGGGATTGAAATCATAATTTTGCAGGTTTGGGTTAAGATTTTTATTGGCTGCAATTTTATTTATTTTTTTCTTTTAAACTATTTGGATAGGTATTTTCATGGATCCAATTTATTGCTAGAAAAGGAGTTAAATTTTACACGTTAGCATAACATTTAATGTAGTTATTTTTTTATTTTTATGTCAATACACGTCAGCACTCAGTATATTAAAAAGTAGGATCCAAGAGTCTAAGTATTGTGTTTTTTAAAAGTAGGGTCTATCAATTTTAAAAATTTTCGTGGATGTTCATGTAATTTACTAATTATAACTTCCAAATCTATAGCTCCTTTAATGTTTTTGCGTAGAATTGTGACTTTGACAATTTTGATTCGCACTAATAAATATATAAGAAATATCTATTTTAGTACATTAAAAAATAAAATCCATAATATGTACTTATAGACTATTAGACGATTCAAGTCGATCGCAAAATCGAAATATATAAATACTATCGACTTCTTTCTTTTCATCATTAAAGATGAAAGAGTTAGTGGACTTGTTTAACACGACTCGACCTTTACAGGTGGATATATTTTTCTGCCAAAAGCATGTAAAAGCCAACGAAGATGCTTGGAGTTGTTGACAACATTAACGACGAAGAAAGAGATGGATCCGAGGTTCCCGTCTCTCCACAACATTGCTTGCATTGGAAGAATAATGATATTAATAATTTAACTTGAGAACAACTCCAAGGAAATTTACTAATTCAACAGATTGAGATAACACGTTTGCATAATGGAGGAAACGTGGCCTGGTTGGTCCACTGCCATTTATATACCTAAATTTCAAATACCCATATATATATTTTTGGAAAAAGAATCTGCTGTCCGGGATTGCTGTTTCTGTTGTGTGTTTATAAATAAATAACCAACACATGTTAAGAAGTGTTTTTTAATTTTAAATTATTTTAGATATATATTTTTTAATTTATTAAAAACGTATCAGATATTTATTAACCGGAACAGAAAAGAAACGTCACGTTGGAACACATTTTCATCACTTTGGTAATGGGCAACTATCATGAGAAATGTTACGAAACTAGCTAGGATAGAGATCATTGTCAGTGGCTAGACATTACGTCCACGCACAGGCATCATGTGGGAAGACTTTGATAAAAATAATGAATGACCGAGAAACGACTCCTATAGAGGGCAAAAAAGGAATAATACTATTAGAGCGTTTTTCAAATTTTCTTTTCTCCATTTACTTTATTATCATTATTTTTTTTATGTTTTTCGCCGGAGGAATGCGATAATAATGCTTATATGTTATCTCTCGAACAAAAAGTATAATGGAATAAAGCAATAACCTTACACTCTTACTGTCATGCTCTCAGTATAAAATGCAACTACTCTACCACATAATCTTATCAAATATAAAGACTCGGGTACTAATAAAATCCCTTATATTCATATAATCTATTTTAACACGTAAGGTTAAAGGAGTAAATCTGTAGCCCCCAACAAGTACAAATAAGCTTTTTAAAAACTTTACCTCAAAAATTTTTTTAAAGTAATATCGACTTGATCACTATTATGGTCTTACAAATAGATACAAATGCTGTTCCACTGTTCATGTGTTACTTTATCCATAAAAAGTATCATAGCCTCTCATTCTTAAACACGTATTGTTCTTGTTGCGAGCCTAACAATCGAGTGCATATCTCTTTTTTATTTTTAAAGTGAATAACTTGGTTAATTCCTGCCACCCTCAATCTATAACTCATTCAAAAAGTATAATAGACACTTACATTTGGGAATACTATTACCCTTTTAAGATCTTTTGTCTAAATAAAGTCATAATAATGGGAAGCACTTAAGTCAAGTCGCACATGAAACAAAATATACTAACCTAGCACACACCTAGTACATTTTACACATGGAATAAATATACTAACCTAGAATAAGATATATTGACCTGAACATTTTGCACCTGGGACAAAAATACACTACACCTAGAACAAAATAAACTACCTGAATAAACACTTGTACACAAATCGCCGTACATAAAAAATGAACGACTTGACCTAAGTATTTCCGCATGATAACCCCAGCCTTTTTTTGTCTTGATTAGTCATGGAATAGTTCAGCAATTGGCAAGGATCTACTCTAATAGTTTTTATAATGATTTGATTAATAGTAGTTAATAGTGAAATCAATAAATACTAATGAGCCTTTTCTAACCACTTAGATTATATTTTTTATTTGTGTTGACTTAATGTATATTACTATTATAACCTTATAAACCAAAACCTCTTTCACATTTAATGTGGGGCTTTCATCCTTACGGGGCATTACATAATCTCGAGAACAATAATCCTGGTTATTATCAACTACTTAAATTGAAAGTTAGCATAAATATTTTGATTTTTTTTTATTTGCTAAAACAATCCAACTTACAACATAAACATGTCTCCATAGTTTAACTTCTGCTACTTATAATCATAGTCATTTCTACTAGTGAATCCACTTCCATCTAGAAAAGCATTTCCTATTGAATCATCATTAAAATCTGTATGGTGAATTCGTTGTAACTGGTTACTCACGTGTGATAGGCTTGCCGATCGACTTGAAACTGATGACATTTGTATAGATGTCATAGAGAGAGGCATAAGATGAAGAATAGGAAAACCTAGTTTTTTGAGTGTGCAAGTATGATAGAAGATTAAATTAAATAGATTCGATCAGTTATGACTCATTCATCACTGATTGTAAGCTTTAATCTTTCTTGGAAGCATTTCCACAGAGTTTCCTTATTGCTTTCAATCTTAGCAATATGATGAATTGACCCAAATAAGAAGACAAACATCTTATTTGTAGATGGTGGAGGCTAGTAGTAGCTGTTGGAAGACTTTTGGATTAATGGTTGAGATGGAGCATTACATGCAACCATTGGATCTCTTCTATGGACCAACAGTTAGAATTCATCTTCTTTTTTATATGCATGGGCATGGGCTTTGGATATGGGCTTGAAATAGAATAAGAGCTTTTATAATATAAAAGGATCCCATTTTTCTCATTAAAATAGCTCATATTTAATGTAAAATAGAAATATGCGTATTTTATTTTATATGAGCTCTATTTTATTCAAACAAAACCCAAATTAGCCTAAAAAGATAATTTTGAAGTCTATTTTTCACACATGAGAATATTAAATTAGGCAAAGAGTGAAATAAACTAGTCTAACAATCACTGCCTTCGAGCCTACCAAGCCAAGTTTCCCTATGACATCCCTTATTAGACTTAGTTTTCTAAGCCCTATGACTAGCCTAAAAGATCGAACCATGGCATCAATTTGGGCTCCAAGCTCAATTACCAAAATGATCCTTACATTTTGTTTCCTAACCAAAAGTTCCTTTAGCAAAGTCAAAAAAGGGTTTGCTAGCATTTCATTAAGTGGAGGTCATCTTCAAATTTGTTGCCGAACACTATTGAGAAGTTGCACTTGACACAAAGTTGTGTACTACATTGATATAGCTAATACTTCTCGTATTTGTCGATAAATTAAAGTAAGTTGAAGCAATCTTCTTCAAACTGAATGTCGAATATCTAATCAGGCAAGTTTGTTATTGTGTGGGTATGAATCCGGATGCAACAATCACGTGCGTGTCGCGTGACTATCGCGCTACGCGTGACCTAGGGAAACAACACGTGATAGGATGATCAAGAGAGAATCATGTAGGGAGGAGGAGTAGGCAATCTCAATAGGCTCTAACACACGTGTGACAGGTAAGGGAGCCAAATAGCATCAACCTCACTTAGTACTATGTGTGGGTATGTTCTTGAGTAAATTAAGTGTTTGATTCACCAAGATAGAAATCCGGCAGCACGACGACGTTCGTCCAAGATTTCATCTTATCCAAATGAGGTAAGGACTAAGGTATTTATAAAGAATCTAGCTGTCGATATCGTCCGTCAGATGAGACAGACAACCGATGGCTAGGATGAGTCCCTCTCATTATGGATATGGATGTGGGCTCCCTTATGGACCCAGGCCCATAAGGCCTTCATTGTAATGTGTGTGAGCCAATTTGAGAAAGGTTGGAGTTGGGCAGGCTAATTCCGATGGACCCTACTCCAAGCCTTCCATGCCTATTCTCCCATGATCATCCCAATTGAATTGGGCCTAACTCTTTAAGCCTTGTCACATTAGCCCAAAGAGTTAAATCCAAATAAGAATTAGGCTCAAGGCCTTTGTAATCAAATTTGTACATCTACATTTTATCCCCTGACCAAAGTCTTTCGAGCCATGTCGAAAGACTTTTGGGCATTAATCAAGCCCTTTCAAATGACAAAAGTCTCATCCAGCGCATGTGTGCTAGCTGCACTGCTGCTTGGTGTGTTAATTTCTAAATGGCTTGCAATGTAGGAATCTGGTGCAACATTGTCAAGTAAATCTCCTTCTTTAGGAACAAAGCCTGAGATACTCGACAAGCTGCAGCCTGTAATAAAGGCTCTTTGTCGTTTTCGAACCAACTTTCCAGTAATTGTTTGCATTTGAGAACTCTGTTGCACCCTCTAGGAGTAGAATCTTGATAGAAGCTTATTCACTGCATTGTTTTCGTTCGTTTGAGTGATCTTGTTCCTTTACTCCCAAAACAATGTGTTATGCCTGTGACATGAATCTTCCTCGCTTACTTTGCATGAATAGTTTATACTATCATAAATTGAGCCCGATTGAGCCTGTATCGATTTTTTGAATCTTCTTGCTCTTCTAATAAAGACTTTGCTTGAGTTGGGTCTTATGAAGCCCTCTACCATATCATCATTCATACTTGTCTCAATCGAATCAAAGTGAAGAGCAATATATATCATTCCTATAAGGTAGGGTATCGGAGCACTTCAGGTTTCTTCCAGAAAAATGATGTTAAACATTGATCTTCCATAAAATATAGTCCCATAATATGTAAATCATAACTTCCACCGTTGATGTTTGTTGGAGAAGATTATAGAACCTTCCTGTAAAACCCTAGAATATATAATATGCTTTTTTTTACCAAAAAAGGAAACCTATCTAAATAAACCTAAAGCGAAAATAGATGAGCAGACGAGATTAATGCCACAGATGGCATATAAAAAAAGATTATCCTATGAAAAGATATGACATGAAGAAAAGTTACTAAAAATAGTAAAAACGCGGTTTTGAAGGCCTAAATGAAGGAATTTGACTGAAAACCAGCTTGGGTCATGAGCAAAGCTGATGAGTATTGCTCGTTGAACCGTTTCCCTTCAGAATATGGTCTCGCTCGGTAAAAATTCAAAACTCCCCAAAATTACGAAACTGCCATCTCAAAATCACGAAACTGCCATCGACACTATTTTTCCTTTTCTGCTAACGTTTTTTTTAAAAATTATTTCTGAATTCATACTATTTGATTCACATGCACCCTGCCCCTGCATGCCAGCATGCGAATTTGGTACAATGTGGTACTATTTTGTACCATTAGTGAGGTGTTCGCTTCTGATTGGTTCATTAGGCACTCATTCCTCCTTTTCCATTTTATCTGCTAAATGAGGCACAACATTTAGCAACGTCCTTCTTTTCGTCTGCTAAATATAAAGCACTACTACCCACATTCCCCATGACAAGCAGCTGCAAATAACAATAACCTTCATGGTTTCACTTACCACCATGAAGAAGAAAAATTGAAACTCTCTCTTTCTTTCTCCTACTGTGCTCTGCCCTAACACACCAAAAATAGTATAACCTATATTGTAGTGGTCATTCTCGGAGGTCGGTCGGTCGGGACAGCTGACAAAGAGACCCCTTGAGAGTCAAAAGAAGACACTTTTGGTTGTAGTTAGCTGCCACTGTGCCTCACTTGACCTCTTGGTATACTCTATTCGGTTGGAATGAGACCGCTCTGAGTCGACTGCTGCTCAACTTTGAATGAGAAGCTTGTAATGCTACTCCACACATTCCCGGAATGCCCCTGAACGCCGTCGTGCTGCCGGATTTCCGTCTTGGTGAATCAAACACTTAATTTACTCAAGAACATACCCACACATAGTACTCAGTGAGGTTGATGCTATTTAGCTCCCTTACCTGTCACACGTGTGTTAGAGCCTATTGAGATTGCCTACTCCTCCTCTCTACACGATTCTCTCTTGATCATCCTATCACGTGTTGTTTCCCTAGGTCACGCGTAGCGCGATAGTCACGCGACACGCACGTGATCGTTGCATCCGGATTCATACCCACACAGTTATTACATAACTACTTTACGATATTGAGTAGACCAATATGTCCTATACTTCTAAACCACTATTGAGAGATTCATTTCCTTGCATTATTCTATATTGTATTCTATAATAGTCATCTTATGCCTTCTCATAACAACTCCCACCCCCTCATTTTTTCCATTTTTTTATAATGCTTACTAATTGAATAAAAACATTAAATTAAGCTCAAAGACACAGTAGTAAATGGAGAAAATGCAATTGTTGAAGTGTTGCGTAGCTTCAAGGGAAGCCCCTGCGATATGTTGAAACCCCCTATATTTCACCAGTCTCTTTTATATATATATATATATATATATATATATATGGAATTCAATAAACTATCTCCAAAACCAACTCCTATAATATTCCGTGATTTAAGCTAATTTTTTTGGTGTAGCTCAATCTTTATATTTTCCTTTGTCGTGAAATTGATATAGGGACCAATATTTACTATTCTCTTTTTCCCTTTTCGTACTTTCTTTTTCCACTTTTTCTTTCCCACTTTTTTTTTTCAAAAACTATAATCAACCTAGACCCTTTTCAAAAGTGAATCATTCTTCACCCTTAATTCTCATTGTTTACGTTTTCATCTTTTTTTTTTTTTTTCAGAAACTTCATATTTTTTTATAGTTTCAATTCTTATTTGATTGTCTTCCTAATCAATTCCTTTTCTTTTCTTCTTTCAATATTTGCGGGATATTCTCGACCTGACTTGTCAATGTCCTAAAAAAAATGGATAGATAATAGTTTCTATAGATCTTGACTCATGAAGGAACTCATCAACAACCATTCCTAAACTTATCTACCAATCTTTGCTTGTACACCATATATTAATATTCTCAATTTTATTGCTACCGTCAAAGCAAAAGGACATTGGAGAGTTTAAATAATTGATTATGAAAAGTAGGGATGGGAAGTACCAGAAGATCTAATCCCACGTCAATGGCTTTACTCCATTGTGAAAAACTAGACAACTTCCTAGAAATTGAATTACTCTATCATCTTTACCAATTAAGATCTTGTCTTCACTCATTATAACTTCACCTCACCTTGATTCTCAGTGACACAATATTCATCTGGTGATGTTTTGGTTGATACATCACCGAACAACACCAATTATAGCGCTTTTTGTAATCCTTAAGTTTTTCCATAGGTTAAGTTAGCATTTAAAATTGAAAATTAATATAAAACTAGTATTAAAGTGGAATAAATGGTACAGTTAGTAAGTTTATATATGATAAAATGTATAAAAGGACCTAAGTCGTTTAGAAGCCTAAAAATTTCAATTAGGTTATTTTAAACTGTCTATCAAATATTTTTCTTTCAAACTCTCTTAGAAACTTAGATTTCTAAAATTTAAACTGTAAATTATAAGGAATTACATTATAGATTTTCATAAAAAAAATATTTGTTTAAGTAAATTTATAAATTATGTTTATCAAACTTTGCATTAATTTCAAATTGTCAAATTTTTAATGCATTATGCTTTAAGAAGCCCATTTTATGCATGATTTAAGCACAATTCTTTTTCAAGACAAACAAGCCCATTCCCGACCTTATTTACTATGCACATCCATACACACAATAGCTCTTAATATGCCTCTAAAGTGAATACTACTTTATCTAAGTATAAGAGATAATTATCAAATTATTTAGGCAAAATCACTCCCTCCTCTTCCTTCTAGCAAGTGCCCTCCTTACAAACACACACATCACATTTTCCTTCATCATTTTCTTATCCAAAATTATCCAAAAGCCCTAGTTAAATTTCCATCAACAAGTCAAGATTCAAGTTAGGAAAGTCACTATATACTTTTACCTTGTTAATTTATAAGATAAGTAGTGTAAAATAATATTCTTGTTAGTTAATATTGAATGTAAGGTTGTTAAGAGTATTGATGTTATATAGGCAAAGTTGAGTTGTGAAGTTTGTAATTTAAGTCCTAAATCATGTATATTATAGGCAATGGTTGGCTTGTTGGGGTTGATGTTGAGGATAGCCAAGTGTAAGGTAATATGAAGTTGAAAGGGATGAATATAAACCTTATAAATTGATGTTAATGAGTTTTGGTTGGGAACAAGATTTTTGTAGTTGGTTAAGATGCGTAAAATTTTAGAGTTTTGATGCATGTTTCGTTAAGTGCTTGATATGGAGCAGGGTAGAGGGCATGGCACATTCTATGTGCATTCTAGGTGGGTACGCCCCTTGATGCAGGGTGTGGCAGGGGCATCGTAGCCCTTGTATTTACCTTTAGTTGGATACATCCCTTAATATAAGGGATGGCAAGGGGCGTGGTAGCCTTATTTCCAACCTTGGTTGATAAACCCCTTGATACAGGTATCGTGAGGGGCGTATGGGCCTCTAATCTCATATCATCCTTCATATGATTGAGATGGACCTAAAACCTTGTTTATTCCTTTTTTCATGTTAAATTCTTAGTAATACGACCTTTCATATCTTTCAGGACCCCTAAATCAAGACTCAGATTTTCCAATCGTTTACTATGACGACGGATGCAAAATGCATAGGTAAGGAATTGAATATTTTCACTTGTTTGTAATTATAATATAGTAGCATATCATTTCAAATATAACTAAAATTGATTACATGTATGGGGATTAGGAATAATGCATGTTGCATAATTGTTTGAATAAATGACAATTGTAATTGATGTGTTTAGGAGGACAATCACTATGACATCATAAAAAGACAATGATAACAAAATAATGAATCTTAAGTATCCTATAAATCATGCACAAAGAAAGTAAAAAGGATATAACACTAGTAAGAAGTTGATATGACCCATAACTGCTCATTACTGTTTAAACTCACCACAATTCGAAGATTGATAAGAGTAAAATTTGCCACAATCACAGAAGATTGATAAGAATCAGGGTTTTCTCAAAGAGAAAGCAACTTCATTCATCAAAATCAATATCGTCCGTTACATCAATACAACTTCCTGTTTATACTTATCCCTGACTTGTAAAATAGGAAAGATAACTAAAAACAAGAATAGGAAACTAACAAAAATATCAATCTCTATCATAATGATAAAAAATAGGAAAGTAACTAATAAAGAAAAGATTTAAATCTATCCAATAATACAATAGGAAAGTAGATTTAAATCTATCTAAGAATTGTTCTTATTCATGTGCTAAAAGCATTGTGCACGGATTCATGAGTAAATCTTGATTTAAGTAATGCGATGTTATCCACTAGTACTAATTAGGGTTTGTCGAGAGCATGGTTGAGGTTCTACAAAAGATATGTTAGGGCTCAACCAATTATTTTGGCAAATAGACTTATTGACAGCCACTGTCGAGGCCATGGTCAAGGGCTCTACTGAGGATATATTAAGCCTCAACTAGTTTTGTGGTATTAAACAGACCCTATCGAGGGTAGGGTCAAGGGCCTAACTAAAAGCTTTTTAAGCATGACAACTCCTATTTTGGCCTGCATGATTTACAATGCATGAATTCTTTGATGTTGCGATTGATATATTCGAGGCACAAGTTAAGGGCTTCTTTCCTCTACTTTCATTACTCCATTCTTCTTGTTCTTCCTTCAATATTAATAGATTATAATCCAAACAATCATGCTTCGCATGCAATCTATATGTCGATATAAACTTTTCTTCGTCTTGCTTCAAACAATCTATCATCACTCGCAACACAAGATTTCGCAATCCTGTAGCTCTCGACCTTATGATAGGACCTTCAAGTTGATTCCCATCAGTAATGCTAAAAGTGATAACTAAATGGTTGAAATTGATTAGTGAATTTATGTTGTTGATTGTCTAGAAATTGATTAGTTGCCAAGCAATTTGATTTAAACCTTACTTAATCCTTAAATGAATCAGATATACATTACACTACGTTACACATTTGCATTTACTTGGTATTCACGTCACACATTATTATTTCTACTCTGTGGTAATGCTTTATTATATCTAGTTAATTTAGTAAAGGTTACCATTGGGTCACTAGCCCTATAGGAATTAAGTAGGTTTGAAGGACGTTGCCTGATGAGATTTGGCTTGAAATGATTATACTTAGTGGAAATTTTGAGGCCTAAGTGAAGTTGAGAATTTTATATATATGCATATGTATTTATAAGTAATAAACAAGTTTGAAAATAATCACTCCTTCCTTGGCTTTAGGACTCTTGGATGTGAAATACTAGTGCTAGTCCTTTAAACTTCAGAGAGGGCATAAATCTCCATAAGTTTAGGTTCTGATTATCCAAACTATGTTGTGTATATGCTTGATTGTTGCATTACATATGAATTTTAATCAGACTTTATGTGAATTTATTTGTAAGTGTTAAGATTTTATTATTCACTAACCTTGTCGTGCTCATGCTCCACTAGACTGCTGTTTATAAGGTTATAAGAAGGAAGACTAAGATCAAGATCAAGAGTTGGAAATAGTATAGAAAGTAGAATTATGTAGCCATGGATTTGAAGGAGAACTTTGTTTATGTGATGGAGATTTAGAGATTAATATTTGTAATAGTATGAGCTTTCGGGAATGTAATCTTTTGAAGTTCTTTGTTATAAGTGTGAATTAAGCCCTTGAAGACAAAGTTGTAATTATTTTGTGGTGATTTTAGACTTTTGCAAAGTTATTCCTATAATTGGCTTATATGTATATAATGTTTTTCTTTTTCTAAACAACGTTCTATCTTGTCATATCTGTCCATGCCAAGGGGCATCTTAACTATGCAATGATCATGTATCTTTTTGGAGCCCTCAGTTGGTTATATGATGCATCGTTTCAATTAGAGTACCCTGTGGTGGTGTAATAGAAGTTGGTATTAGAGCATGGTTGTGAGAGTAAGATTGAATTAAATACATATATAAGAATTTTATAAGAGTACTTTTTTATTAGACTTAGTAGAATCTAAGTTGATAAATAGCAGTAAGTATGTATCTAAATGAATGAGTGAACTTAGATTTAAATAGCTTAGATTTAAGGTGTTATTTGTGGCATGTAATGATAAATTCTATGATATGTAATATGTATTAGTGTGATTTAAATGTTAAAAATGCATAACAAGAGTCTAATGTTAGTAATGTTAAAGTTGATCATTTGAAAATTAACTTTAGCAGATGTCAACGAAGAGCAAGGAATGCTCGACCTCCTATACTAGAGGTCTAGTCTCAAGCATCTAGACCTGCTGCATAGAGATAGCTTGAGCCACAAAATGTACCTCAGCCACCTCTTACTGGTTTAGAAGATCTTCAACAAGCTATAGTAGCAGAATGCCTTAATTCTACAAGCTTTGCAAGGGAGATAATAACCTAGGGCAGCACCACAATTTGCTCGAATTGAGGCACTTATTGTACCTCCTGTGGCATCATAGAGATCTAGGACTCCCTACCTTACCAATTCCACCACCTGCTGCTATACCTAAAGAGGTAGATCAGCCTATGGACTCGGCTGTTGAAAGCCAATCACCATTTTTTAGGTGGAAATGAAATACCGATTCCTCCACCTACCAATACTTTGACCATAAAGGAACTTGCATTCAGAGTTTATTAAGTGTAATAGATATTTGAAGGCCTCTTAGGAAAACTGAGCAAGTAGAAGACTAGTTGGCTCAAGTAAGGAGATCATTCGATGTTTTTCAAGTACCCGATGATCTTAAGGTACCTTAGGATCTTATTTGTTAAGATTGAGAGCTTGTTTGTGTAGGATTTGAAGGAAAGAACTCTACCCCAACTGGTTTCATGGGAAGTGTTTAGAAGAGAATTTCTAACAGAATATTTCCCAAGTAGTTTGAGGGTAAAGTATAGTGCTGACTTGATGAACCTTACTAGAGGGAATTAGAGCATTGATGAATATGAGCATGAGTTTAATAGATTGCTTCAATTTGCTCCAGTTGTTTATAGAGACAACGATGAATTAAAAAGGCAAGTGTCTATGGTCGGTCTAGAGCCACATTACTAAAGAAGATTGGCTGAGTTTGAGATTGAAGATTTTTCAATGTTGGTGGAAAAGGCTCGAGTCATAGAATGAGCTAAAAATTATGAGATAGAAAGATATAAAAAACAAGGCTAGGTTTTTGGGAAGAGATTCTATGATAACTTTAGCATGGGTTTCTCTCTAAAAAGGCTAAGTTTTTAATTGTTTTGGAACATCAAAGGGAGGCATGTCATGGAAAAGTAATCTTATTTGTTGGCAGTGCAAGGAACCCCATTATTGAAGCGATCGTCCCCAACTTCAAATCGATGTTATTTTTGTGGAGAAGCTAGACATATTATCAGTACTTATCTAAAGAAATTTGGAGCCACATGTTTTATTTGCAAGAAAGTGTGACATGTGTTAGCTAATTGTCCTCAACAAATTAAAAATGTTGGAGCAGTGCAAACCAAAGAACTCAGTGGGATAAAGGAGAAGAAAAGTAGAAATAATCAAGAAAACAAACTTGCTGGATCGGAAAAGATGTTTGTGATGCAAGAAACTCTAATATTTGAAAAAAAATCAAAGATGATTATGATGAAGATGAAATAGAGAGTTCAAGTTTGATAACAGATCTGTAATGGAACTTATCTTATGGATTTTATAACATGTACATTTGAAGATTAATGTAGAATTTTATAAGACAAGTAGTAATTAGAAATTGAATGTTATATAGGAACAATCCAAGTGAGAGATACCCCTATGTACGTACTATTTGATACTAGTGCTACTCATTCTTTTGTCAACTCTAATTTGTTTAAAAGAATCATTGTTATTGTAAATTAATGGAGAAATGTTTGAGAATTTCAACTCCTACGGATGGAGTGATTATTACTTATGAAGTTATAAAGAAGTGTCCCTTGAAAATTAATAACCAAGAAACTACTACTAATCTTATAGTAATGAACATGCAAAGATATGGTTATTTTAGGAATGGCATTGATGGTAGCTATAAAGGTTAAAGTGGATTGATGGCTTAAATTGATTTCATTTGTTAATGATGAAGAGAAAAGAGTTTTTTTTTTTTTTTTTTTTTGGAGAATTAATTTGGAATGATCAAGCTAAATAAGAGCCATTGAAATGCTAGGAGAAAGAGTTGATGAGTTAGAGGAAAGCATATTATATTCTATAAATAAAGGGATAGAAAAGTTAGATATTCAAAATATTCGAACTACATGTGATTTTGTTGATATCTTTCCAAAAGATTTACCTAGCTTGCATCCTCAAAGAGAAGTCGAATTTGCTATAGACTTGATGTCTAGAACTGAACCAATATCAAAGCCTCCATATAGAATGGCACTTGTAGAATTGAGAGAACTAAAAACGCAAGTGCAAAAATTATTGGATAAGGGGTTTATTCGCCCTAATGCGTCACCTTAGGGAGCACCTATGTTATTTGTTAAGAAGAAAGATGGAATAATGCGGCTTTACATAGATTATAGGGGTTTGAACAAAGTTACTATCAAGGATAAATATCCCTTTCCAATAATATACGATTTGTTTTATCAACTAAGAGGAGCAAAAGTATTTTCTCGAATTTATTTGAAATCTGGATATCATCAAATTCGAATCAAAGCAAAAGATATATCTAAAACAACATTCCGAACTCGATATGGTCATTATGAATTTTTGGTAACGCCTTTTGGATTAACCAATGCCTTAGCAATTTTCATGGATTTAATTAATAGAGCTTTTTTACATTTTGCTAGATATATGTGTAGTGGTTTTCATTGATGGTATATTGGTATATTCTACTTCTGAAACACAACATGAGGAACATTTGAGAATGGCACTGCAAGTGTTGAGAAAAAACAAGTTGTATGCTAAACTTTCAAAATGTGAATTTTTGTTAAGGTAAATATTTTTTCTTGAACGTGTTGTATCTGGAGAAGGAATATTAGTAGACTTGGGAATGATTAAAGACATTGTTGAATGGAAAAGACATGAAATAACAGCATAAATATGGAGTTTCCTAGGATTAGCTAGGTATTATAGAAAGTTTGTTGAAGACTTTTCTAAGATTATTTTTCCCTTAACTTAATTAACAAAAAGAATGAAAAGTTCAAATGGAACAAAAAGAGAGAACAAAGCTTTCAATAATTAAAGAGAAGATTGACATCTACTCCAATCTTAATTTTGCCTAATGTTGAGGATCTATTTGCTATTTGTAGTGATGCATCTAAAAATGTATTAAGGTATGTGTTGATGCAAAATGGAAAAGTTATTGTGCATGCATCTAGGCAATTAAAGCCACACAAAGTGAATTATCCAACACATGATTTAGAATTGGTAGCAGTTGTCTTTGCTTTGAAGATTTTGAGACTTTATTTGTATGGACAAAAGTGTGAAGTACACATTAATCACAAAAGTTTAAAATATTTGTTTACTTAGAAGGAATTGAACATGAGGCAACACAAATGGGTAGAATTGATAAAAGATTATGATTTGAATATTAATTATCATCCATGAAAGATCAATGCAGTTGTGAATGTCTTAAGCCATAAAAGTTATGGAGAAGTAGCTTTAATGATCACAAAATAGAAAGAACTTATCAAGGATTTTGAAAGGCTGAATCTAAAGTTTACTTTGCAAGATCCAGAACTTGAGATTGCAAATTTGGTTTTGGAACCCACTTTACTTCAAAGAGTTAAAAATGTACAAAACCAAGATGTGGAATTACAGGTAAAAATTCAAGGTCTTACAAAAGAAAAATATAAAGAGTTTCAATTAGATAAAGAGGGAATTCTTCGATTGAATAATAGATTATGTACTCTAAATTATCAAACTTTAAAGAAAGAGTTGATGCATGAAGCTCATTACTCTAGACATACTGTTCACCTTAGGGAAACCAAGCCTTACCAAGTGCTTAAGAGTGCATATTGGTAGAAAGGATGAAAAGAGATGTAGCAAATTTTATTGCTCAATGTAAAACTTAGCAAAGAGTAAAGATAGAATATAAAAAACCAGGTGGATTGTTATAACCACTACCAATCTCAGAATGGAAATGGGATAAGATCTCCATGGATTTTGTAAGTTCTCTACCAAGCACTAATGCAAACTATGATGGTATATGGGTAATTGTAGATCAAATCACTAAATCTGCTCATTTCTTTCCAATTAATATGACATTTTCCTTAGAGAAATTAGCATAGATATATAATAAAGAGATAGTCAGATTACATGGAGAGTTAATAGGAATTGTATCTGATAGATATATAAGATTTTTTAAGATTTTAGGTTAGTTTGCAAAAAGCCATAATAACTCAATTGAAGTTTAGTACTGCATATCATCCTCATACAAATGGACAAATAGAAAAAACAATACAAACTTTGGAAGATATGCTAAAATCTTGTGTATTGGAATTCAAGGGAAGTTGGGATCGACATTTACCACGTGTGGAATTTACGTACAATAATAGCTACCATTCAAGCATTAGTATGCCACTGTATGAAGCATTATATGGATGCAAACATAGATCACCATTATTTTAGGACAATTTGGAAAGAGTTGCTATTAGACCTAAGTTAATACAAGAAACAATTGATAAAGTAGCAATAATTAAACAGAAGATGAAAGAAGCGCAAGATAGATAAAAAAAGCTAGGTTGATATGAAAAGAAGAGGGCTCAAATTTGATGTGAGAGACCATGTATATATCAAGGTAAGACCAATCAAGAGTTTACATTGAGGAAAATTATAAAGAAAGTTGAGCCTAAGATGTATCAGACCTTTTGAAATATTGGAAAAAATCGGAAATTTAGCTTATCGATTAGCGCTTTCACCAAATCTTGTCAACATACATAATGTTTTTTGTGTGCCCATTTTGAAGAGATATATTTCGAATCCAGATAAAGTGGTTGGATTAGAACTTATATCGCTCAAGGAGAATTTGACATATGGGAAACATCCAATAAGGATTTTAGACTACAAAGTGAAAACTCTTAGAAATAAGGAAATCAAATATGTCAAAGTCTTGCAGGATTCTCAAACTAAAGAAATTACCTGGGGGATCGAGGACAAAGCTTCTTTTAAGAGGGGGGAGGGGGTTGGAATGTAATCCCCAAGTTTTTCCATAAGTGAACTTAACATTTAAAATTGAAAATTAATATAAAACTAGTATTAAAGTGGAATAAATGGTATAGTTTGTAGGTTTATATATGATAACATGTATAAAAGGTTCTATGTCTTTTAGAAGCCTAAAAAATTCAATTGGATCAAATTTTTCTTTCAAACTCTCTTAAAACTTAGATTTCTAAAATTTAAAATCTAGATTATAAGGAACTTCATTATAGATTTTCATAAGAAAATTTTTTGTTTAAGTAAATTTATAAATTAAGTTGATCAACTTTGCATTAATTTCAAATTGTCAATCTTTAATGCATTGGGCTTTAAGAAGCCCATTTTATGCATGATTCAAGCCCACTTCTTTTTCATGTCAAACAAGTCCATTCACTACCTTATTTACTATGCACATGCACTCACACAATAGCTCTTAATATGCCCTTAAAGTCAATGCTACATTATCTAAGTATAAGAGATAATTATCAAATTATTTAGAGAAAATCACTCCCTCCTCTTCCTTCTAGCAGGTGCCCTCCTTATACACACACACACATCACATTTTCCTCTACCATTTTCTTATCCAAAAGCTCAAGTTAATTTTCCATCAACAAGTCAAGATTCAAGTTAGGTAAGTTACCATATGCTTTTACCATGTTAATTTATAAGATAAGTAAGTGTAATTTAATGTTCTTGTTAGTTAATATTGAGTGTAAGAATATTAATAGTATTGATGTTAGATGGGTGTAGTTGAGTTGTAAGGTTATAGTTATCACGGCTTGGAGGGTACCTTAATTGTGGCAGTCCACCACACGTAATATTGAAGCTAATGAATGACAACCTTAGTCATTCAAGAGCTTCAATATCACGTGCAAGACGTGCTTCTAAGATAGTAGGAGACTCGAAAGGGGTATCACATTTAAGAAGATAATAAAAGCAAGCAAAAATTTATAAATATAACATGTGATATTCATTAAGTTCAAATTCTTACAACTCTTAGGGGCATTCCCCCACACTTAAAGTCTTACTGATATAAGCTAACAAAATAACATATATGTTTGAAACAAAAGCCTACTATAGAGATTTTTCTTTGAAGTCTATAACAAAAACTAAAATATGCAAACTTCTTCCAAAAGCTCTTAGTAGCTTTGGCTTGTACCTAGAAAATAGGGCTTCTTGGTGCCAACCACAAGTAATCAAATTGAAATAAAAAGCTATAGAGGTATAAGTAAAACTAGCTTAGTGAGATATTTTCCTTCTTCAAAACGTTTTCAGAAAACATAAAAGTAATTAGGCAAGCATATGGATATGCAACAATCATATGAGCAAACAAATACATACGATTAACCGAAAACCATGTGTAGCATGGATTTACACCCTCCACGTCAAGGATTGGGTGGTTACCGGCCCATACGACCATCATACTTTATAGACTTTCCAGCTCCTACTTACCCATGCAGACTTCCTGGCTATTACTAGCCACCATTACAACTCATCATTTCCCTATACGAAGAATAGTAGTGAAATATGTAATGTGACTCACATTGTATTATGCATGAATCATTTTTAAATGTTGATTTTCCTAAACATTGTTAATTTCAAGTTAAGGGTGACCAATCGATATTCATCATACCATTATAAGATATCATATAAACTATTCATCAATTCTCCTTTCGATATGCTTATCTTTTATTTAACAAACACCACATATCATATACATTTAATTCACACGATATTCCATTTTTATCTTTCCTTAATTTCTAGTGCTACTACTTACAAACACATAGAAGGAAATGTAAATGGTAAGTGAATAACTCACTCCATGTCGATCGCTCCTAGTCAAGGTAATCTTCCAAAAAAGGGATGTCAGGTCCTCCTTCACCTAAACAAGAAGAAATACCCAAAAATGAGCCTTTCATAGAAGTTCTATTTAAATTTTCTAAATCTATCTTCTATTTGCAATAAAAATTGGATTTGTGGGAATTTCAATTTAAAATGATCATAACTTGGTCATTTTAACTTGGAATTTCACATATTATATGTCATTTTCTACCTACTCAAAAAGATATATCTATTTCTAAGGTTATTTTTATCATAAAAAGTCATTTGGGTCTTGAAATAGTAGGGTATAGTTTCACCTTAAAAATACAATTTTTCAAACTTTTCTTCACCTAAAAATCTTTAAGCAAAAATATAGATATATATATGGTTGGAAATATATTTTTGATTCATAAATAGACTCATATTTTATGCATGATGCTATTGGTGTTGTCTCAACAATTATTTTTCATAAAACAACTTCTCTTATGGGTTTAAAAAATTGGATTTTTGTCAAACTTTTCTTTAAGTGCTTGGAATTAAAACTATAAATTCTTGCGTTATCATAAATAAGTGTTTTGTATTTTTACTTCCTAATTTATCAATGATAAATTAATTTTTCCAAAGAAAATTTGATTTTTTACGGTTTCTACAAATTTTATTTCTAGTAATAGGAAAATAGAGTTTTCAAATTTTTCTTAAGTTATTAGTAGTATCTAATATTTTTGAGTTGTGTTGATGGTATGTTTCCTTATTATATTTATATTCTTCTATTATTTAGGAAATAAGTTTACCATCTAAAAACTTACTTTCTTAGGTTGTTGACAAATTTTTATTTCTCTTGATTTTACCTTAGCTTGAAAACTTGTCTAGCTCTAAGTTTTTATCATGAAGTCAGTAAAAATCTTATAAATAAATTTTTAAGAAACACTAGCATAGAAATGAATTATCAATGTCAATGTTGAAGTTTTCTTAAAAATTTGAAAAGAGAGTGATGAGTTACTTAGTTAAACTTGAAGAACTTTGCATAATATAATTTTATGATGAATTTTCCATATTTTTTAAAGAGAGTTTAATTAAAAAAAAATTTTGAATCTTTGAGGAAAAATCTTTCCTAAGTGATAAAATTTTTTGAAGGAGAGTTTAACCTTATTTTAAAGAAAGAATCTCTTTTTAAGACAACAACAACATGGTCATGCATGGATATGATTATATAGCTAGTGTAATGATATGAATAATTTATATAAACAAAGATAGAAATATAAGAAGCATATAAGCATATATATGAGGTTAAGTATTAGGAGCCTTAGCTTCAGCTTCATCAAGGCTTCCTTAAATTAAGAATAGACTAGTTCCAAGAAAAGTATGATAGTAAGAGCAATAATAATAAGAGCATAGTAATAATAAAAATATAATAGTAAAAGCATAATGTATAAACAAGAACAAAACATAAAATATTGTTGTTTTCTTAACTCCCATGGGTTTAGAAACCATACACTATGTTTATGCTAAGTTACATGAACATAAGGAACAATCTAATAACAATATCATAGCATGAAATTTATGTATGAACAAAAACAAAGCATGAACATATTGTTGCTTTCTTAACCTCCATGGGATTAGAAAATACATACTGTGTTCATACTAAGTTACATGAACATAAAGAAAAGCTTGAAATTTTTACCTATTGGTTTTTGAAGAAGAAAAAGAAAGTTGTAAAGAGAATTTTTGTGGAGAGGATTTTTGACAGATTTTGGGATAATTTTCGTAGTGAATGAAAGGTGTGAAAAAAGCGGAGGGAGATATGGTATTTAGGATGTCTTTTTTTCTTGTTTCATTTTGTTTTTTTTCTTATTTTAATTAAAGGTCGCCAGCTTATATTTAGACAGTCAGCTTATGTTTAGATGCTAGTTTTATATTATTTTAATGCCTTTAGGGTTTCTTTAGGGTTAGTATATACAGTTCTTTTGTTATTTGTTTTGGTAGTTTTTTGATTTTGAGATTTTGAAAGCACCTTTGTGTGTGATAACCCTTTATGGTCTCTTGATTATTGAGATTGATTTTTATTCTCTTTAATTCTTGTTCTTATCAATTATTGTGTGATGTAGAATTGTGGTGAACTTTGTTATTAGGATCTTGTGCTTCTTTTAACACCATAGTTAGTTTATAGAACGTGGATTCCATCGATTTATAATCTGATTGCAAAATTAGTTTAATTTTATTGTTCGTGGGACTTATCAAATGATAATTTTATCCATACCCTTTGATTTTACTATTTCTTTCATATTCCAGAAAACCCTAAAAACAAGAAAAATGTCTAACTCTCTTAAGATTGCGTCAAATGTGGTATCGAAGCAAAGGTTTGCAGAGCTTGGTGTTCAATGTGACTGATTCCAAGTTTGTTAGGTTAATTTTCTTTCATCAATTTGTTGTCAAATTGTTGTTACTGTTGATTTGCTGGAAAGATGTCGTTAAGTAGTAGCAATAGTGTATATGGCAATGATGATGGTTGAAGGAGATGTGGTGCCTAGGCAAGAATTTACATAGTTGCATATAGGGTTTAATAGAATCAGGAAGATGTGAGAAGGTTTCTAGAGAAATTGGAGGCGAGAGATAGGAGTAGTTATAGTGGATACAGCAATAGAAGACATTCCAGTATCAATTCTGATGGGAATAGTGAAAGGAGTAGGAGGCGAGGAGATAGAGATAATAAGCATAAGGGAATTGAGAGTATTAAATTAAAAATTCCACTTTTCGTTGGTATTAATAAACCAGAGGAATTTCTTGATTGTGTACCTACGATGGAGAATGTATTTGTTGCTATGAGTGGAATGAGTACATGAAGGTGAAGATGGCATCACTAGCGTTTTCTAATTATTGCTAGTTTATAATGGGATAAATTATAGATTGAGAGATGAAGGAATGATGAAGAAAAAGTATGTTCATGGGCTTTGATGAAAAGATTGATAAAACATAGATTTGTGAAAGATTATTATAAACAGGAGTTGCTAATAGGGTTACAATCCTTAAGGCAATGAAAAAGGAGTATAGAAGAATATGTGAAGGAGTTTAAAACTTTGATGGCGAGGTGCAACATTAGAGAATCTTCATATGAATCCATAGCTAGGTTCATCAATGGGCTCAAGATGGATATCACCAGTGTGGTAGAGCTCCAATACTATCAGACCTTGGAGGATGTAATTAAGTTAGCTAGCAGAGTTTAGAGGCATCAGTGTAGACGGTTTCAAAAGTCACATCATTATAATAAGTTTGATGAGGAGGATAAGAAAGAGGATAGAAAAGAGAAGAGTAAGGGAAAATTGGTTGAAGACAAAGTACCTAATCTGACATAGCAGTGAAGAAGAAGAGATATAAGATGTTTCAAGTGTTTAGGACATGGCCACATCGCTTCTCAGTATCCTAATAAGAGGGTTGTGATTATGAAAGATAATAAAATTGAGAGCGAAGAAGAGGAACAAAAGAGTAGTGAGGGAGACAAGGACATGTCAAACCTTGCTTTGACTCTAGTACTTGGGTAGGAGAAAGTAATTCCAGATTAGAGAACTAATCTGTTTTATATTCAGAGTTTGGTGTAGGGAAAATCATGTTTGACTGTAAGTGATACTGGTAGTTGTGCCAATGTTAATTCTGCTAGATTAGTTTCTAAATTAGATTGCAGGTGGAGCAGCATCCAAAACCATATGCTCTTCACTGGCTTAACCATTAGGGGACTATTCATGTGCATAAATAGGTTCGTCCACCTTTTCCTATTGGTGATTATACTGATGAATTCTTGTGTGATGTAGTACCTATGGATGCTACGCACTTAATTCGTGGAAGACCATGGCAGTATGATCTTAGAGCTACCTTTGATACGTACAAGAATGAATAGACTATTCAGCATCAGGACAACACATACAAGCTATTACCTATGAGTCCTGCAAAGGTACAACAAGCCAGGATGATGCATGCAAGGAAGATCAAAGGCTTGAAGAGTTTGTTTGCATAGACTAGTAGGATGACCACTCTGAATCTAACTCTGGAAGTTTTGAGATTGAAGGATCAAGATTTGAGGACGAATCTTCTTAAACTTGAGGTAATGGTAGAAATCAGGTTGCTTAAAGCCATGGAAAGGGGAGACAAAACGCAAAAACATCAAGGAGCAAGATCAAGAGGCATTCAAGGCTGACACTGGCATTAAGCCACTGGCTTTCAAGGGCTATACCGTTGGCTTTGGTGGTTTAAGCCACCGATGTTTTTTTTTTACTTGTTTAATTAAGGTCGCCAAGTTATATTTAGGTCGCTAGGACATATTTAAGCCGCCAACTTATGTTTAGACACTAGTTTTATATTATTTTCATGCCTTTAGGGTTTCCTTAGGGTTAGTATACATAGTCCTTTTGTTATTTGTTTTGGTAGATTTTAGATTTTGAGATTTTGAGAGCACCTTCGTGTGTGATAACCCTTTATGGTCTCTTGATTATTAAGATTGATTTTTATTCTCTTTAATTCTTATTCTTATCAATTATTGAGTGATATAGAATTATGGTAAACTTTGTTATTAGGATCTTGTGGTCCTTTTAACACCGTAGTTGGTTTGTAGATCATGGATTCTATCGATTTATAATCTGATTCCAAAACGAATTTAATTTTATTATTCGTGGGACCTACCGAACGATAATTTTATCCATATACTTTGACTTTTTTGTTTCTTTCATATTCCAAAAATCCCTAAAAACAAGAAAAATATCTAACCCCCTCAAGATCACGTCATCTTGTAAGACTATCTTGAAAAATTTGCACCATCAGGAAGTTGTATTTGGTACACCTACCCATTTCGTGAATGTACGGGTAGGTATAGAGCATTGGACAATCACTCCCATTGTATTTCTCAAATTCTAGGACTTTGAATTTTTTAAGATACTCCCCTTCATCCTAGTCTTGTAGATTGAGAAAGCGCATTCTCTTAAAGTCAGTGTGGGGCTCAAAAAGTTTCAACTGCTCACTCATTTTCTTTGTTAGTTACTTTTCTAGCTCTTTTTCTTTCTCATTGCGGCCTTGTACTTTTAGGCCTATGACATTGGATTTTCGTTTTAGCAGTTCTATTTCTTTTTCCCGACTATGCATCTTAATAGGGCGTCCATTAGATTTAGCATTGGGGCCTTATTTAGATGGTTTTGAACCAAAGTTTCTAATTTTTCCATGACTTTGTCAAGTGTTGGTTCTAAGGTAGCCATTCTCTATTTTATGGGCTCAGTGTTGTTCCCTGACATTTTAGACCTTAACCTAGTGATTATTGGACTATGAGCTCTAGCAACTTTCTTGGGCATAATCATGCAAAGACCTAAAGCATTTAGAACAAAATTTTTTAGTTAAGTGATCTTTGTCTTTGAGTTTTTAATAGTTTTATGATTTTTTATGGATATTGTAACTTTATAATATGTACAAAATATAAGATCAGACATCTTTCTTTTGGAAAGTTAGAACCAAAATGTTAGTAATTGGTCCTTACATAGCAAAAGTTGACCCTAAAGGGTCTTTTATTATAGACTCAATTACTAACTTAGACAAACTTGACAAACTAAACATTTTCCTTTTCAATATTTTTGTACAAAAAAGTGTCTCCAAGGGAAAATTAGACAAACCCAAATTGAACTAGACTAAAAAAGGACTCTAAACCTAAACTAGACTGGGTTTAAAAACGATTGGTTTCTGATAGGTTTCACTCTAACTTCCTTTGCTTCAAAGGAAAGGATAGATCTTGGTCTTCCTCATCATCTTTTATTCCACTTGGCCCTACCTTGTTCTTTGGAGAATGCCTCATAAGCAGGTCTATCATTTTATATAGAGAGGGAAGAAAGCTTTTCATTAGGTGTGGATGCACCTGCCATTATCACCATCATCCTCATCATCTCTTTTACTAAGTTGTTTTCTTCAATTGCTTAAGATATATTTCTTCAGGAGTGGGTTCATATCCTAGCCTAAAAGTACCTATTTGTTTAGCCAACCTCAGGATTTCATAGGAAGAAGCCCTATTCTCATGTTCATATTCCTTTGCTCTCCTCCAAAGCCACATTTCCTCATCCTCAAACTGCTTTACTTCAGCCTTAGCCATCCATTTCTTCAGCTTCATTGGTTTTCTTCAACCCTAATTATTTCATCAGCCCCACCCATCGTTTCTTCTTCTTCTGGTAGGTGCCTCAACCAATGGGTGTTGTAAACCCCTGAAATTTTTGGAACTCTTAGAAAATAATTCTAAAGCTAAAAACCAAAATCGAAGTCCTAAAACCGACCTAAGTTAAAACCAAACTCTAAAAATTCTAAATAAGATCAAATACAAAATTTCTTAACCTTAAGGAAATAAGAGTCTTCAAAAACAAAATGGAAAAAAAAAATCGTTTGACTCAAAATCCGTATGCTAAACAATTCACCTATCTAACCTCTATCACAAAAATCGAGATAATACATTGAAGTAATATTCAATGATAAAATTTCAAAACCTTAAACCCTTTGGTGAATATTAGAATAAAAAATTTAATTAATACTAAAAGTCAACCTAAGTCAACACATAACCCTAGACATGATTCAAACAATCCTAAGAACCATTAAATATTAAATGAATCATAAAAGTAAAATAAACTTAAATTTTTGAACAAAAAATATTAGTATGACATAAACCCCTAAGATTTAAAATTTTACAAGTAAATCTTAGAAGCCGAAAGTCAAACCGAAACCCTAAAGTTAACCTAGAGTAATAACAAAACTTAATGCACCTAAGTCCGACTACCCCACATGCAAAACTCTAAAATAGTAAAAATGAGATAACCTTATACCTTAGTTTGAAATAATGAGTTACAACATAAAAATCATATTCATAAAAAATTTGGTCGTTTTTTACTTGAACGAGATTAGTTTTCAAAACTAGGGTCCCAACACGCAAAACAATAAAAATATTCTAGAATTTAATATAGATTCGTAATTTTGTAAAGATTCATAAAATATCATTTTCATAGTTTTTTGGTATCTAAAAATATCATATCTAGTATTTTTATGCATATTTTCCTTTCTATTGGTGTTTATTTATCTTGTTTACTATTCATTGCACTATTTCTATAATTCATTATATTCATCTACCTTTACTTTTTATTATAACCTATCTCTTATAACCTACACACCTATTTTTTACATTTACATTACTAATACTACTTTTTACTAAACTTCATTTATACTTTACTTACTTTTCTTTACAAAAATTAATTTTTAGTCACAATTCCTCCCTTTCTCCCCTCCTTTGTCATCTACCCCTCTCTTTCACTTCTATCTATTTCATTTTCTTTTTCAATTAATTTTAATTACATAAATTTCTACTCCAAAACTTTATAAATACCCTCTCCCTCCTTCACTTCTTACATACTTTTCTTTCACCATACAAAACTCTACCAAAATCATTTCTAAACTTCTCTCTCTAAAATTTCCTCTTATACTGTCCTTTCTAAATTTCTCTTCCAACTTTCATTATTTCATCCATCTTAGGTAAATCACTAAACCACCTTCATAAGTTCATGTTAACATAACATGAACGTCATGTGTGTTTTATTTCCATAATAAAGCCCCATGAGCTTTATGCTTGGGAATGAAAATATAGAAACAGCAAGTTGTTCATGCCATTGTTCAATCTATGTTATGCTCATGTTATGTTATGTTCTTGCTTCTAACAAAACTTCCTATACGTAGTATGTATAGTATACATAAATATATTTCTAAACCCTAAAAGCTCACTAATCTAACATTTTATTTATGCTTTTATTTCTTGCACGTTTTTTATTTCATGCAAATTATTAAGACTAGTCATTCAAGTTATAAACTTGTCCTCATCAAGTCAAAAAAATTTTCTTCTTTCTTTTTGGACTTGTCTATAATCTAAGTCCGAAGAGCCTTGACATAAATTTAAGACTCCTATGCTTTTTCTTATTTGTTATCTTGTTTTTCTTAAGGGACTTGCCCATATCTAAGTCCGAGAAGACTTGAATAAAAATCTAAAACTTCCAAAACTTTTTTCTTTTTTCTTTTCCTTAAGCTTTCTTATGCAGTTTCTTTGAAGCTTTAATGCAAGCTAAGACTTCTCAATACTTGACTTTACATATATACTTATCTAATTTTCTATATCTCTTATATTTTATATGACTTATTTATTTTTATCATAGAACATAGTCATAAGTTCATATTCATGCATGATTATGATGTTGTTGTCTTAATGGAATTTTTCAAAGAAATAAAAGGAGTTCTTTTCTTTTATAAAAATAAGACTAAACTCTCTATAAAAAATAATTTTTAATACTTAGGAAAAAATTCCATTAAAACTTATGATTATGATTCAACAACCACCTTTTCAAAAATTTAAATAGGTTTATAATAAATTTTTAATGTTGCTTTTATGCAATTTTTCTTCAAGACTTAATTTTATGGTTCCATTACTCTCTTTTCAAATACTAAAATAAAATTATTTTATATCTTAATGTTGATAATTCTTTGTCATGAAAACTTTTCTTAAAAACTTATTTATAAGATTTATACCAATACTTTGATAAACACTAAGAACCAAACAATTTTTCTAAGTTAAGTTTAAGATTAACTTACTAGTTAAAAATCCAGTTAGAAATAAAATCGGTATACAACTTAAAGTACTAAGTTTTAGAAGTAAATTCATCTTCTTTTTATGAAATTAAGGAAATATAGATAATAGTTATAATAATTAGACACTCATTTGTAACAACTCAAAATTTTAGTTTTCTACTAACAACTCCTTAAATACCAAAATGTTGGGAAACTAATGATAAAGAAAGAGTTATTATGAGAATAAAAAGTTAGAATAAGCCATTCATTTAATCTCCCTCATGCTAAAAACTTAAAACATTTTAGAAGTAATAAGATTTAGAATGATTTTTCTTCATAACCACATAAAACTTCATGTTCTGAAAAATAATTAGTTAAAAGAAGTTTGGTATGAAAATAAAATATTCATGAACTCTAACATAAATATAGAATCATAATTTTCTTTAATTAAGTTTCATATTTACAAAATCTAAGAATTAAAACTCTGTTTAAGGATCAAAACTTAAGAAAATATACCTAGAGTTTCATGCCACCAATGAACAAAACCATGACTTGTAAAATAAATTATTAAATAGAATTCTTTTTAAATTTGAGACCTTTAAGATTTTAAAATAAATATTGAATCAAGATTTTCTTTTTGATCGAGTTACATGTTTACAAACTAGCAAATTTAATCACAAGTCAAAGAATGACTTTTCACTAAACTCTATCTTTCACAAAGTTTGTTTACAAATTTTATTTTTGAGACAATATCACTATACATACATATAATATGAGCCTTTGTATATATTAAAAGGGTTTTTCAACTATATAAATATTTATGTATTTGCTATGAAATTTTTTTTTATGAAATAGAATTTAGAAAAATTACAAATTGAGGCTGGAATTTTTGTGTTAGAATTGTACCAACCCATTTTCGAACATAAATGACTTCGAATGTTGAAAATAACCTTAGAAATAGATATATCTTTTCAAATAGATAGAAAATGACATCTTATACGAAAAATTCCGAATTAAAATGAGAAAATTATAGCCGCTTTAAGTTGGAATTTCACATAATCTGATTTTTGACAAAAAACATGAGATAGAATTAGGAAGTTGAGTAGAACTTCTATAAAATACTCATTCCAGGTATTTCTTTTGTCTAGATGATGAGGAATACGAGACTCCTCTTCTTGAGGATTATACAACTAAGAAGATTGCGATATACGAGTGATTTTCCCTTCTAAATTCATTACCTTTCTTGTGTTTGTAAAGTAGTTGCACTAGAATGCTAAGAAAGATAAAAAAATGGATATGTATTGGGGATTATCAAGGGTTGAGTATGTGATCTTTTGTTTGTGTGATTAAGTGACTAAGTATATCGCAACACTAGAATATTTATTTGACTCTGTTTATTCATTTGTATGCTTGATTGTTGTGTGTATTTAAATCGATTGATCACCCTCAATAAATCATAATTCAAAATGGCGTTAACAAGAAAATGGTCATGCATAGTATCCTTTGAGTTACATTTTCAAAAGGCTACTACTCTTACACATAGAGTTGGATGGGCTACGAGCGTGCTGGGACATGGGCCCTGCTCCTTCCTAGAGATTCTATATCGCTTAGGGAATGCGGCTTTAGGTTCAGAACCGTGCCAACCGAAAGCTATGGGTAGATGACTGAAGACTAGTAGTAGAAGATCAAGAAGACCTTCATCAACAATTCCCTAACCATTGATATGAAGGGCATAAATCCATTATATGTATAGGTTTCGGATAACTATACATATGTGTATTCTTCATGTGATTGATGCATAAGCATAGCATATACTTGACATAACTAACTTGTTTGTCTTTGAGTGTCGCTCTGAATGATGAGAAAATATCTCACTAAGCTCGTTGTAAGTATATACTCCCATAGTTTTTGTTGAAACATGTATGCTTGAGACTTCATTCGAGGACGGTACATTAAGAAAATCATTGGTGGATGTTTGAACCCATAAGGAAGGAGTGGAAAAATAGATGGATTTTTCTTTCTTGTAATTCCTTTATGAGCAAAATGTGATATGTTAATATTTTTTAGATTACTAGGATATGTATTTATGTAGACTTAAAGACATTAGTGGGGGTATGCCCCTAAGAATTGTAATTGACCTTGTTTATGTTTCATGTTAAGTATTTCTATTGCATTGTTACTTAGTTATTATCAAAGTAAATGGCACTACTTTGATGCGTTCACTCTAATGTGTTGTACATATTGTGCATGATATGGAAGCCTTTGCATGACTAAGGAAGTCGTTCATAGACTTTAATATTATGTACATCGGAATACCACGTTTAAGGTATCTCTCAAGGCTTGATAGGTGTTATGTGGTAAGGCTCATCCTACAGTCTCAATTTTTCTTTGATTAGTGGATGCTAGTACCCCTTCCAAGTAGGTACTGAGGAATTAACTCTAGCATATTAATACCAGTTTTCTTCTTTGGACTCATCATAAAAAATTTCCAACTCAAATCGGGAATTGAGTAAGTTAGACACCTGATTTACTTCTTTAGCAGGATGCTCATTGCTTAGATTTGCCATGACTAATTATAAAAAAGAAAACAAAAATTACAACCTTTTTAAGACCTATTTACAAACTATATTCATATATTACAACAAATAAATGGATTGATTATTAATAACTTTTTTAATCGGTTCGATCACAAGATGTTTGATTTTTCATGCAAAATGGTACATGTATAGCAGATAAATAAATTGCAAGGATATAAGGTTAGGTTATAAGCGTACTCGTTCCATAGGCTCGTCATTCCTAATTGAAACAGGTTATAGGTTATATTGAAATAGGGCTAGAGAAGCCTAATCATCATCGGCCAGTGGTAAAACCATATGAGCCCATAAGCTACACAATGAACGTCCTTCTTAGTTTCTAATGGGTTCAGGTCTTGCTCGTCTAAATAGATAAATAAATAAAAGTTCAATTCATAAACCCCTCATAACAAAAATCCTTAAACTAATTGCCTCTGCTATTTCTTGCAAAACAAGCTAAACACTAAGAGGCAATTAAGTTAGAAAATTTTCAAAATTTCTTAAGCCTATTAAGCCTAGACGAGCCCATTGTCTTCCCCAATGGAGTCACCAAGTTATCGAGCCTAAATTTAGCTCCTAATCTCCTAAAGGTTTCGAACCATATCAAATTTGGCCTGTTTGATATGAAACACTCAACTAGGAACCAGTAGTTTTTTTTTTTTTTTTGGTATAAAACCCGTGTTTTAAAAATTAGTTTGATTTGGAGCTGTCACTGGCTAAGAAAAGAAAAAAAGGTAAACTAAAAACCAAATGGGTAGTTTGGTTTCTGGTTTAGCCACTAATTTGTGTGAAAAACCAAAGATTATTGAGTCTAGGGGTTGCTACTTTAAAACCTAAACGGATATTTAAGCTTTTGAGATCTTGAATATATGGGCCAATAATTCAGAGGAAAAAGCTTTGATTTAGATTTTTCAAACTTTTTTTAAAATTTTTAGTCTTTTTAGAAAAAGGGTTTATATATATACAAAGCATCTTTTTTTTTTAAACTTAAGTGTTTTTTTATTATTGTATCTGCTCGTTACATCCCTATGTATCCCCTCACTGGAATCAAGTCCCCATGGTTCATTTTGACTTTTATAAAACTTTTAGTGCATTTGTCTTTTCAAGTTTGAGAAAACTGCCAAGTGTAAGTGTTTAGTCATTTTGATTTTTATTCTTAAAAAAAGGAGAGCTAAAAGATCTAATTTTTTATTTCATTGTTTTTGAAAACTTCTAGAAAGATACTATGTTTTAAAAAACCCCATTATTTTGTTTTTGATATTTTAGAAAATAGCAAAGTGATAGTTTATTTCTAAGCTGGCAAAAAGATTTTTTAAATAATATATATTCTATATATATGAAAGAGGCAAAAAGAGAAAAAAAAAAACGATTTTTGTATATTTTATTAATTTTCTTTTTTTTTTGTTCTTTTGAAAAAGGAGAGAAAAGCCAACATACATGTATAAAGGACCTAAAAGGCTAAGCAAACTTTAGATTATTCATTATCTATTTTATACCCAACCCATATGACATCTTATCGACAAGTGTAAAAGGAAAAAAAACATATTGAACAAAACTTGAAAATTTTTTTCTTTTATTTTTTTAGGTTTTATAATTTTTGGCTTTACAAATTTTAGATGGACTATAGCTTTTATTACTAAAGACAATGCAAAAGCAGACTACTATTTTCAAATTTTATTTTAATCTATATTTGATTCGATTTTCTTTATTATATTTTTGTATTTTTTTATGCTCAAAATCATCCTAATATTATATAAACATGATGGAATTGATATTTCAATGATAATAGTATCCAAATAATCTAATTTATCAAAATTTTATATTCTAATAATTTTATTTATAGATCTTAACGGATTTAACTAACCTAGTTGTAAACCCCTAGATTTTATGCTAAGTCTTAAGTTCAAACCTTAGAACCGAAAACCCTGAAGTTAACAAAACCTATCTTAAACCCTAGAATTTAGATCCAGAAATCCCGCCCTTTTAAACCCTAAATAACGAAATTGAGATTATTATGGATAATAATTCATAATAATATAGGAAAGTTTAAAAATATCATATTCGCTAATTTTTAGTATGCTTCGGATCCAAATAGAACCAATTTTCGAAAATCGTGCTTTAGTACATCGAATGGTAAAAATATTCTAATGACACCATTAAATTCGTAATAATACAAGAAGTTCAAAAATATTAGTTTTATAATTTTCGATAGCTAAAAATATCATATATCATATTTATATGCGTATTTTCCTTACTACCAGTAAATTATTAGTCTTGTTCACTAACCATTGTCCTATTCTACTATTCATTACTATTCATCTATCTCTTCTCTTTCTCACTACCTATTCTTACTACCTATACATCAATTTTCTTATTTGTTACCTTCTCCATATATCTTTAATCACATCACATCTTACACATTACTTACTTTTCTTTACAAAATACAAATGAAATATTTTTCTCTCCCCTTTTCTACCCAAAATCGATGTCCGCCCTTCCTCGCCCTCGCTCCCATCTTCATCTCTCTATTTTTCTTTTTTATTTTATTTAATTACACTCAATTTCCCTCAATCTTCAATTATAAATACTTCCTCTCCCTCCACTTCTTTCACACATCTACTTTTACATAACAAAACTCTACCAAATTCTCTCTACAAAAAATCCTCTCCAATCAACTCTTTCCAACTTTCTTTCCTCTACACAAAAACCATCTTCCACATATTACTACCACTACCTTTTTCTTTCTTCAACACATACATACCTTCAGGTAAAAATTTCCTACACTTATTTTTTCCATGTTATGTAACTTAGCATGACCATGGTGTTGTTTGTTAAAGCTCATATGAGTTATGGAAGCAATAACATGTTCATGTTTTGTTCTTGCACATGCAAAAAATTCTCATTATGTTATTTTGTTATTATGATGATATTATGTTATTATGTTGATATTATTGTTATTATGCTCCTAACCCAACCTTGCATATATTATTAAGTATATGTATTTCTTAGAGTCTAAATACTCACTAACTCTTACTAATATTCTCTTATTGTTCTTGTTATTATTATTATTGCTTTTATTATGATTTTTCTTTTCTTTTGGGACTAGTCTATTCTTATTTTCGAGATACCTTAATGAAATTAAGGTTCCCAATACTTGACCTTATTATTTTGCTTATTATTGCTTATTAT
The DNA here is from genome assembly GCA_024138025.1 of Combretum micranthum. Classification (NCBI taxonomy): domain Eukaryota; kingdom Viridiplantae; phylum Streptophyta; class Magnoliopsida; order Myrtales; family Combretaceae; genus Combretum; species Combretum micranthum. Next base: position 507,728 of record JAMXBD010001039.1, read on the forward strand.
ATCTTTCCTATATTATTATGTGATGTTCTAGTCTTTTTCATAACTACATAATCATATGCATGCATCATAATAATGATATTGACTCAACAAAAATAAAGAGGAATTTTCTTTAATAAAGGAATATGGAATCAAACTCTTTTATTAAATAATTTTATTACTAAATAAAGATTTTGTCATAAAAAACATAGAAAAATTATTTTAATAACTTCTTTTCAAACTCATCATAAATTTTTTTAAATGTCAATAATGATGATTTTATCAAAGAAATTAACTAAGGAAATAAACACTCTCTTTTTATGATAAGTAACATGAAGTTTATTAAAACTTAGTGTTAATAATTCTTTGATATGCAAATTTTCCATAAAAGCTTAATTATAGGATTTTTACTAACTCCATAATAAAAACGAAGAACTAGACTAGTTTTCAAAGTTAAGATAAAATTAACTCACTAATTTATGAACCCACATAGAGAAATAAAAGTTTACCAACAACTTAAGAAAATAAGTTTCTAAATGATAAACTCATTTTCAAAGAAATAGGAGAATATAAACATGATAAACTCAAAAACAGTAAATATTATCAACAACTTAATAAAATGTTGAAAAATGATTTCCTTCCAAGTAAAGGATTGGTAGAGAACTTAAGAGACCAAGTTTTTAGAAATAAAAATTTATCCTTAAAGATGTTAGGAAATAAAAATATAAGAGAAAACACTTATTTATAATTTTCAATCAAGACCATTCAAAAGGAAAAAATATATGTACTACAACTCAAATTATTAGAGACTATCAACAACTTAAGAAAAATTTTGGAAACTTCATTTTATCACTAGAGGTAAAATTCGTAGATATCCTAAAAGACTAAATTAAGAAAAATTAATGTATCTTAGAAACATTAGAAAATAAAATTTATAAGAAAATACTCATCTATAATAACCAAAGAATTTATAGTGTTATTTCAAATCACTTAAAAAGGAAATTGTTAAAATTCAAGTTTTCAACATGATAAGACAAGTTGTTTTGTGAAAATTAATTATTGAGACAACACCATTAACATTTTGCATACAATATGAGCATATATATATATATATATATATATTCAAAAAAAATTTCAATCATATAAATATCTATATTTTTGCTAAAGGATTTTTGGATAAAAAGAAGTTTGGAAAATTATGTTTCAAGGGTTAAGATTTTCATGGTAAATCTGCACCGATCTATTTCACTACCTAAAAGACTTTCTATGAAAAAAAATAACCTTAGAAATATATAGATCTTTTCGAGTAGATAGAAAATGATATATAATATGCAAAATTTCGAGTTAAAATGAGCAAGTTATAATTATTTTAAGTTGGAATTCACTCTATACGAATTTTGGCCAACTTAGTGAAATAGAATTAGTAATTTAAGTAGAACTTCCAAGAAATACTGATTTTTGGTATTTCTCTTGTATAGGTGATGTGGAGACCGAGTTCCCGTACCTTGAGGATTATTTTGACTAGAAGTTTCTGCTTAATGCTAAGTGAGTTTATTTCTTACATTTTTGCACTTATGCTTTTGCCTATAAATTAGTGGCATTAGAATTAGAAAAAGATAAAATGAAAAAGAGCATGTGCTTTACATATATAGTTGAAATTATGATTAAGTATATTGATGCGAGAATTATTTATAACAAGTGTTTAATCTAGTATAAGAATAATTGTCTGGAAATTTTATGATCACCCAAAAAATACTTAATCATGCCATGAGTACTTAATTAAATTGATTCATGCATACCATCGGATGAGTTCATTACATTCATTACTATACTTTTGGTAAGACAAAAGGCATAGTAGTGAGGTCTGTAGAGCCTAAAAGATCTATAAAGCGGCGAACCATCGCCCAGATTAGGTTGTAGTGTATAAACACCTTAATAAACTATATTTTTGCAGCTAGGTAGTGGCTTGAATAAAAACTACAAGGAAATGAATTATGTCTTTTTTGCAGCTGGGTAGTGGCTTGAGCAAAAACTACAATGGAATTGTATTTGTAAAAATCGGTCTATACGGCTTGGAACACTTAACCCCAAATGGAATGGTGAATCCATTGAACATATGATTCCTGAAAAATCATATGTACTGTATGCTCACGTACTTGTCCATTTCATTTGGTTGTTAAATTAACTTGTTTTGACTATTGATTGTTGGGTGCTTAATTGTGGAAATAATTCTCACTAAGCACGCGGCTTATACCCTTTTAAATATCTATTGCAGCACTCATACCTTTGGTTGGAGCCCAGGGGATCCTTTACTTAGGTAATTCCTTTGTGGGGTCAAGAGTTTTTGGATAGAATTCAAGAGTTAGAAGTAGATATGGACTTCCAAGTAAAACTCAAAAATATATTTATTTTGAAAATGGACTCTGATGGACTTAGTTATTTTGATGGGGAATGTCCTTTAATGTTTCTAAGGCTCTCTATATTTATGTAACGTTGGTTATATTATTATGATTTACCTTCATAATTGTTGTTACGTATAACTGCTTAAATGACTTGTTCCAAAGTTTGGTCCTCTATAATCGTGAATGTATGCCTTATACCTGATATCAAGACTTTTGGGATGACTAAGGTTGTCATACATAAGTCTTAATGTTGAGTGTAGTAGGCTATCATGTTTAGGATACCCTTTGGGGCATGACACTAGTATTCACAAGTTTAACTAAATCACAACATCACAAAAATATAATAAGAAGATAGTATAGGCATCACACACATCATATACATACTTTCATCACAAACCTATATGATTTTTATAACACCCGCATTGTGTGTTATTACTTATATACGTCTGTGGTTATTTTTATAATAAATATATCATGTTATTCACGTAAAATCGCTTACTGTATGATATATTATACTATATATATATTTTTTTTCTTTCTTCTTCATTTTTTAAAATTATTTCTCTTTTTTATATTATACAGTACAGACAAGTAAAAAAAATTAAAACTGAACAAATTAATAAATTATGATAGAAAACATGGCAAAATAACAAGGACACATCCTACTATGATTGGCTTGGCAAGACTGAAAAGGGACTAAATCTTAGATTAATTTGAGGTTGTGACTTTAATATGGGTGCTCGAATCCTACAAAAAGAAGAAAGGAGTTATTGGCTCTCTCTCTCTCTAGTTGGTCAAGATGGTTTCAGTAGAGGCTAGGTAAAAGCTTTATGGTGGGGTTTAGTCTAGTTATGTTGTTGGTTGTCACTCATAGTGGTAGTGAGGTAACATGGTTGTTCGATTGAGGTTTGATGTAGTTAAAGTGATGATTGGGATGTTAGACTAATGGAGGCTAGGAGTGATGGAGATGGAGGTCACAGTGGCGTAGTGGTTCGAGTTTGAATGGGTACGATTGTGGCAGGGGTTTGGATGGTGAATTAGGTTTTAGGTCTATGACGGTGGTGGTTAAGTGGTTACTCAAGGTGGTCTCCACAAGATTGAATGGTCAAAAGAGAGGTATGAGAGAGGTCAAGGTTCATCGACTATGGGGTAGTGTTGGTTGTTTTTTGTGGAAGTTGCCATTGAAAAAGGTGAATAGGTAGAGAGGGAATGGGCGAGAGATAGCCCCAAGGTTTATGACCAAGAGTGAGGGTGCTCCAAGAATAAATAATAGAGAGTTATCAATTTTTTTTCCTTCTAATTCCTTTATGAACATAATATTTTAAACATTAGTTACATGACCTTTTTAAATTCAACATTTAGTCGAAATTTGAATGGTTTGACATTAAGAACCATTAGTTGGCTATTCAAATGACCATATTTGATAAAAGAAAAAAATCACAGAAGTTTTGAGCTCATAATCTTCATCAATAGCGAGTGTGAGTGTTAAGGAAGACGATGCACGTGTGGAACACGTGCGAGTTTTACAAGGCTCATGATTTGTCCCTTGGCGCATGTAATATATGCACCAAAATAAGTCTCCTCATGCGCCCACTCAAGATCTAAATCAGGGCCACCTATTTATGCCCACTCAATACAAACCAAATAAGCTACTTGTGGCTTTTGAAATTTTTGCTAACTTAAAATGTATTTGAGCTATCCCTACCAAGCCCGACACAACTTTAATAAAGATGGGACAAAAAATCAATGATATCAAGGCCTAAACCGACCTATATACACAGCCCATAGCATTATAAAACCCAAATTGAACTTATATAGAGCCAACTTATAAACATACATATTATAATTATCATATTAAACACATACTAAATATTCTATTATTTTTATTTACATATATATTTTTTTTTATTTTCTTCTTTTCTATAATTATTAATATTTTTTATTTATATATATTTTAAATATTTTACTTAGAACTTTCCAAGCTTATACACCTATAGGGGTTTTCTTATTTTGTTAACCTAATTAATTTATTTTTTTTTAGTTTTCCAAAATTTCATATTCTTTTGTTAATTTTTAATTGATTGATTTTTTTTTTGTGTTCTAATAATTATAATTAATTAGGTTATACTAGGGGTGTTCATGGACCGGTTAACCGGTCCGTAGCCCTATTTTTTGAACCTAACCGTAATTATCGGTTTTTAAAAATCTCTATCCTTAACTGGTCCATTATAAACGGTTAACCGCCTTAACGATTAACCGTTTTATTCGATTAATTTATTCAGTTTTCAGTTTTTAACCATTTAACATAATGGTTTCAACAAATCAAATTGATAATTTCAAAAAACTTTTTTTTAGCCTTTATTATAAAGTTTTTCTTTAAATTATTATATATATTACTAGACCTAAAAAAAAGAAAATGAAATTAAGGAAAAGGGAAAAAACGAACCTTTGAATGTATCATTATTAATAAAATCAAACTAAATCAATTACCATATTAACTCCATCAATCATAGAATAATAGTATTTTAGTCGAAATTCAAGGACAATAGTATTTTAATCGAAACTCAAGGAATATTAACATAGGTAAATTATATGTATATGAAAATCATATATATATATATATACAAAAAAATTAATTATTTGTATATGTAAATTATATATATAATATATTTATAAATACTGAAACGGTTAACCGTTAACCATCGATTTTTTGTGGTTACAAACCGAAACCAAAACCGAAAACCAGAAAAAAAAAAAAAAACCGTAATCCTAAACTGAAACCAACGGACCGGTTAACCATATTTTTCGAATTGATTTTACGGTTTCGGTTCGGTTTCTCAGTTTCATTGGTTTTCTTGCACACCCCTAGGTTATACTGTTCTTCTTTTTTTCAATTTTTTTTATTTCTTAATATATTTTTGTCTTTTTAAGGGGGCAAAAAATAGGGTGTCGACAAGTATTATATATAGTTGTTACTCGATCACTTAAACTTAATTAATTTATTAAGTCCAAGTATTATAACTTAACATATTCTTATTTTATGATTCTATAGTTTAACTTGAGCATAATTCTTATAGGAGATCTTAAACTTGTATTTGTATACACATATATTATATATATTATTAATTTTTTTAGAGTAAGGTGAAACAGGGGATCACTAGATCATAGTCGTGATCAAGGTCGTGATTCCCATTCACATGCACAATCACGCTTGTGATTGTGTAAAAAACTAAAACACTTGAGACTACTAAATCCCTTATCACGCTCATGATCATAAAAACTTCAACCACTCGAGGCTATCAAGCCCTTCATCATACCTATGATTAACAAAAATTTAAACATCGAAGACTACTACGCCCTCGATCATGCCTGGGATCAAGTAAACTTCAAACATTCGATGCTAGCAAGTTGTTTATCATGCCCGTGATTGTGTAAAATTCAAACATCCAAACTACCACACCTTTTATCATGGCCTTGATTAACCAAACCCATACTTATGTCTTCAAAACTTCAAAATTTCACTCTTACTAAGCACCTATTATGATCTTATTCCAACAAAAACACTTCAACATCATCGTATTTATATATACATACACAAACACATTCACACTCTCCACTTAACTATACACAACATCAACTTTAACTAATCAACCAAAGACTATTTTATTTATGATTTAGGTCCTTAAACTATCAATTTCATTGCTTATCTTTGCCTATCTAACATCAACATCCTTAATAACTCATATTCAACATTAGCAAACATAAACACTGAAAAAAATTATCTATCTTACAAAATTAACAAAGAAAAAGTAAGTAATAGCTTACTTAATTTAGTCTTGAATTGAAAATGGAGATTTGAAGTAAATTTTTAGAGAATATTAGAAGGAAAAGTTGATGAAGAAATGTTTATGTTCCGTTTGAAGAGGATG